>CAMRHE010000633.1:472500-753427 GCA_947044405.1 Leptodactylus fallax
CATATCTATCTATCTATCTCATATCTATCTCATATCTGCCTATCTATCTATCTCATATCTATCTATCTATCTGTCGCATATCTATCTATCTATCTCATATCTATCTATCTCATATCTATCTATCTATCTCATATCTATCTATCTCATATCTCTATCTATCTATCTATCTCATATCTATCTATCTATCTATCTATCTATCTATCTATCTCAATATCTATCTATCTCATATCTATCTATCTATCTATCTCATATCTATCTATCTCATATCTATCTATCTATCTATCTCATATCTATCTATCTATCTATCTATCTATCTCATATCTATCTATCTCATATCTATCTCATATCTATCTATCTATCTATCTATCTCATATCTATCTATCTCATATCTATCTCATATCTATCTATCTCATATCTATCTATCTATCTATCTATCTATCTATCTATCTATCTATCTCATATCTATCTCATATCTATCTATCTATCTCATATCTATCTATCTATCTATCTCATATCTATCTATCTATCTATCTATCTATCTATCTATCTCATATCTATCTATCTATCTATCTATCTATCTATCTCATATCTATCTATCTATCTCATATCTATCTATCTATCTATCTATCTCATATCTATCTATCTCATATCTATCTATCTATCTATCTATCTATCTATCTCATATCTATCTCATATCTATCTATCTATCTCATATCTATCTATCTCATATCTATCTATCTATCTATCTATCTATCTATCTCATATCTATCTATCTATCTCATATCTACCTATCTATCTATCTCATATCTATCTATCTATCTCATATCTATCTCATATCTACCTATCTATCTATCTATCTATCTCATATCTATCTATCTGTCGCATATCTATCTATCTATCTATCTCATATCTATCTATCTCATATCTATCTTTCTATCTATCTCATGTCTATCTCATATCTATCTATCTATATATCTCATATCTATCTATCTCATATCTATCTATCTATCTATCTATCTCATATCTATCTATCTCATATCTATCTATCTATCTATCTATCTCATATCTATCTATCTCTCGCCTATCTATCTATGTTATATCTAGCTCTCTATATGTATAAGAAGTCACAGGTCCCCTATAGTATGATCTGCCCCTGTTGCTGGTGTTAGTGCTGTCCCTGTAGGTCCTATATGATGAGGTATATATATATATATATATATATATATGTATATACTATAGGAGTATATATGCTTCGCCTCAGCCATGACACCCGGCTGGTAATAATGGAGACTCCTCAGGATGAGCCCCGGACACCTCACACTACATGATGCGCTGACAGGAGACTTTACCTCAGACTCCGGCGACTGCTATAAGTTCAGGGGATTCTCCTCGGTCACGGAGGTAAAGGCGTCTTCTACAGAACATGTGAAGCTCACCGTGTATTCACACTGTGCTGTCAGTGAACAGAGCCGTCAGTAGGACAGGAGGGGAGGGACTCAGAACTGCAGGGGCGGGGCCTACCTGACAGAGATCTGATGTGATAGGGCGGAGAGGAGGGGAAGGAGGAGTCCTGACAGGTACGGGGCGGAGCTAAACGAGCCTTTAAATCCAGAGGCAGAAGAGGCGGGACATCACAGAGTGGGAGGAGCTTATGTTACAGCTGACGTCAGGAGCGGAGGGAATTGTAGATGGAAATGCGCGGCAATGGTGAGATGAATGAGGAGACCTGAGGTAAAGAGAGGAACTGAGCGACAGTGGCGAGGTGAGGAGCTGACTGAGGGAGATCTGAGGTAAAGTGAGAGGAACTGAGCGGCAATGACGAGGTGAGGAGCTGACTGAGGGAGATCTGAGGTAAAGTGAGAGGAACTGAGCGACAATGACGAGGTGAGGAGCTGACTGAGGGAGATCTGAGGTAAAGTGAGAGGAACTGAGCGGTAATGGCGAGGTGAGGAGCTGACTGAGGAGATCTGAGGTAAGGTGAGAGGAACTGAGCGGCAATGACGAGGTGAGGAGCTGACTGAGGGAGATCTGAGGTAAAGTGAGAGGAACTGAGCGGCAATGGCGAGGTGAGGAGCTGACTGAGGGAGACCTGAGGTAAAGTGAGAGGAACTGAGCAGTAATGGCGAGGTGAGGAGCTGACTGAGGAGATCTGAGGTAAAGTGAGAGGAACTGAGCAGTAATGGAGAGGTGAGGAGCTGACTGAGGGAGACCTGAGGTAAAGTGAGAGGAACTTAGCGGTAATGGCGAGGTGAGGAGCTGACTGAGGGAGACCTGAGGTAAAGTGAGAGGAACTGAGCGGCAATGGTGAGGTGAGGAGCTGACTGAGGGAGACCTGAGGTAAAGAGAGGAACTGAGCGGTAATGGCGAGGTGAGGAGCTGACTGAGGGAGACCTGAGGTAAAGAGAGGAACTGAGCGGTAATGGCGAGGTGAGGAGCTGACTGAGGGAGAGCTGAGGTAAAGTGAGAGGAACTGAGCGGTAATGGCGAGGTGAGGAGCTGACTGAGGGAGACCTGAGGTAAAGAGAGGAACTGAGCGGTAATGAAGAGGTGAAGAGCTGACTGAGGGAGACCTGAGGTAAAGAGAGGAACTGAGCGGTAATGGCGAGGTGAGGAGCTGACTGAGGGAGACCTGAGGTAAAGAGAGGAACTGAGCGGTAATGGCGAGGTGAGGAGCTGACTGAGGGAGAGCTGAGGTAAAGTGAGAGGAACTGAGCAGTAATGGCGAGGTGAGGAGCTGACTGAGGGAGACCTGAGGTAAAGTGAGAGGAACTGAGCAGTAATGGCGAGGTGAGGAGCTGACTGAGGGAGACCTGAGGTAAAGTGAGAGGAATTGAGCGGCAATGGTGAGGTGAGGAGCTGACTGAGGAGACCTGAGGTAAAGAGAGGAACTGAGCGGTAATGGCGAGGTGAGGAGCTGACTGAGGAGACCTGAGGTAAAGTGAGAGGAACTGAGCGGTAATGGCGAGGTGAAGAGCTGACTGAGGGAGACCTGAGGTAAAGTGAGAGGAACTGAGCGGTAATGGCGAGGTGAGGAGCTGACTGAGGGAGATCTGAGGTAAAGTGAGAGGAACTGAGCGGCAATGGTGAGGTGAGGAGCTGACTGAGGGAGACCTGAGGTAAAGTGAGAGGAACTGAGCGGCAATGGCGAGGTGAGGAGCTGACTGAGGGAGATCTGAGGTAAAGTGAGAGGAACTGAGCGGCAATGGCGAGGTGAGGAGCTGACTGAGGGAGACCTGAGGTAAAGTGAGAGGAACTGAGCGGCAATGGTGAGGTGAGGAGCTGACTGAGGGAGACCTGAGGTAAAGTGAGAGGAACTGAGCGGCAATGGCGAGGTGAGGAGATGACTGAGGGAGATCTGAGGTAAAGTGAGAGGAACTGAGCGGCAATGGCGAGGTGAGGAGCTGACTGAGGGAGACCTGAGGTAAAGTGAGAGGAACTGAGCGGCAATGGCGAGGTGAGGAGCTGACTGAGGGAGACCTGAGGTAAAGTGAGAGGAACTGAGCGGCAATGGCGAGGTGAGGAGCTGACTGACCAGAGAGAAGAATACCCAAATGGGGGAAACCTCAGAGAAGAAATAATGGACACTGAGGATTCGAGGAGCAAGGACACCAATCTCCCGGAGACTCACTGATCTCTGGTTTGGCCATGGCACTTGCCATGTATCTCCAGCTGTACTGAACATTGACTGAGGTAAACGCCATGCTGGTTTTGGTAGGAGAGTCTCCTCACCAGGGCTGGCGCATCCTACACGGACTCCAACATCGTGAGGAAGTACACCGCGCCATCGGTCACTAACAAGCCACATCCATTATAAGGTAAGATACTACGGTGACTTGGTGTTGGTGTCCTGAGATGATATTTTGGTGAATATGGTGCTACTAATCCTCTTGTTTTTTCGGTATTTTAGGAAGATTTGGTGCCAGTGAGGAATGGTATAAGATAGCGAGATATCCTGTACTCACCCATTAGATCCTGCGACCATGGCGTCACTTCGATCAGTGTGGCGGCGTGCGTGGAGAATCGCAGCATATTTTTTTGTGCTAAGACGTGCTCCTAATCTCACCCATGTCCCCTTTAACCCCGCTCATTCATTTCATGTCCCATCAGACATTAGATTGTCCCCTCAGTGGCCCGTCAGACAATATAATACATTAAAAAAAACGTACCCGGCCCCCTCCCCGCGCTGCTGCTTACAGGCTCCGGCTCTAGTACTGTCTGTGGCTCGGTGCTCATTGTGCCCCCCTGCCTCAGACAGCACTAGCCGAGGCTTGAATGGTGGAGCACAGAGCTAATAGCTACACGCTCCACCATCATATTCAACTCTCTCTGTCTGTGTCCTGAGGATGCAATTAGAGTTGAAATCTGGACCCACAGCCCAGAACAGCGGGACAACACCCAAAATGTGTGACTGCCCTATTGAATCCAGGATGGCTAAGTGGGCACCCCCTTCCTCTTCGCTATAGGGCCTGGTGCAAGTGCATCGTTTGCCCCATGGTTAAAGCAGTCCTGGATTGGCTGTAATGATAGAGTAAATGATATGTTTGTGACGTCATAAATGCAGGATCGGTAGGGACTCAAGAACCTGCCGAACTCAAGCCCTGAGAGATGTAACAGGTGAGTACAGGTGCTCTGTTTTATACCATTCTCCCCTTGTGGCCAGGTTTCTTAAAACCTGAAGTTGAGGTTTGTGACAAGGTTCACAGTTATGAACTGCCAGGAGTCAACTTGTGAATTATTCCCAGTGTGTGCCCCCCCACCATGATCTCAGCACTGGCTTTGGTGCTAAAACCGAAGAAAACTCCTTGAAATCAGCATAAAAAAAACCACTGGGGCTTATTTATAAAGACAAGGCGTTTACCATACTGGTGTAGATAATCCCTGCCCTGCTGGAATTTGCGGCTACTTCAAGACATGGCAGGTGCCCGATCAGGGCTACACAGCGATCATATGTGCTGAATAACTGCATATACAGTATACGTGTCCCCGGTGAACCGCACTGCAATATTACATGTAATGTGTTCTTACAGGGGGGGATTTTGGACTATTCATATCTATCTATCTATCTATCTATCTATCTCCTATCTATCTATCTATCTATCATCTCATATCTATCTATCTCATATCTATCTATCTATCTCATATATATCTCATATCTATCTATCTCATATCTATCTCATATCTATCTATCTATCTATCTCATATCTATCTATCTATCTCATATCTATCTATCTATCTCATATCTATCTCATATCTATCTATCTATCTTCATATCTATCTCATATCTACCTATCTATCTATCTCATATCTATCTATCTATCTATCTATCTCATATCTATCTATCTCATATCTATCTTTCTATCTCATGTCTATCTCATATCTATCTATCTATATATCTCATATCTATCTATCTCATATCTATCTATCTATCTATCTATCTATCTATCTATCTATCTATCTATCTCATATCTATCTATCTCATATCTATCTATCTATCTATCTCATATCTATCTATCTCTCGCCTATCTATCTATGTTATATCTAGCTCTCTATATGTATAAGAAGTCACAGGTCCCCTATAGTATGATCTGCCCCTGTTGCTGGTGTTAGTGCTGTCCCTGTAGGTCCTATATGATGGGGTATATATATATATATATATATATATATATATATATGTATATACTATAGGAGTATATATGCTTCGCCTCAGCCATGACACCCGGCTGGTAATAATGGAGACTCCTCAGGATGAGCCCCGGACACCTCACACTACATGATGCGCTGACAGGAGACTTTACCTCAGACTCCGGCGACTGCTATAAGTTCAGGGGATTCTCCTCGGTCACGGAGGTAAAGGCGTCTTCTACAGAACATGTGAAGCTCACCGTGTATTCACACTGTGCTGTCAGTGAACAGAGCCGGCAGTAGGACAGGAGGGGGAGGGACTCAGAACTGCAGGGGCGGGGCCTACCTGACAGAGATCTGATGTGATAGGGCGGAGAGGAGGGGAAGGAGGAGTCCTGACAGGTACGGGGCGGAGCTAAACGAGCCTTTAAATCCAGAGGCAGAAGAGGCGGGACATCACAGAGTGGGAGGAGCTTATGTTATAGCTGACGTCAGGAGCGGAGGGAATTGTAGATGGAAATGCGCGGCAATGGTGAGATGAATGAGGAGACCTGAGGTAAAGAGAGGAACTGAGCGACAGTGGCGAGGTGAGGAGCTGACTGAGGGAGATCTGAGGTAAAGTGAGAGGAACTGAGCGGTAATGGCGAGGTGAGGAGCTGACTGAGGAGATCTGAGGTAAAGTGAGAGGAACTGAGCGGCAATGACGAGGTGAGGAGCTGACTGAGGGAGATCTGAGGTAAAGTGAGAGGAACTGAGCGACAATGACGAGGTGAGGAGCTGACTGAGGGAGATCTGAGGTAAAGTGAGAGGAACTGAGCGGCAATGGCGAGGTGAGGAGCTGACTGAGGGAGACCTGAGGTAAAGTGAGAGGAACTGAGCAGTAATGGCGAGGTGAGGAGCTGACTGAGGAGATCTGAGGTAAAGTGAGAGGAACTGAGCAGTAATGGAGAGGTGAGGAGCTGACTGAGGGAGACCTGAGGTAAAGTGAGAGGAACTTAGCGGTAATGGCGAGGTGAGGAGCTGACTGAGGGAGACCTGAGGTAAAGTGAGAGGAACTGAGCGGCAATGGTGAGGTGAGGAGCTGACTGAGGGAGACCTGAGGTAAAGAGAGGAACTGAGCGGTAATGGCGAGGTGAGGAGCTGACTGAGGGAGACCTGAGGTAAAGAGAGGAACTGAGCGGTAATGGCGAGGTGAGGAGCTGACTGAGGGAGAGCTGAGGTAAAGTGAGAACTGAGCGGTAATGGCGAGGTGAGGAGCTGACTGAGGGAGACCTGAGGTAAAGAGAGGAACTGAGCGGTAATGACGAGGTGAAGAGCTGACTGAGGGAGACCTGAGGTAAAGAGAGGAACTGAGCGGTAATGGCGAGGTGAGGAGCTGACTGAGGAGACCTGAGGTAAAGAGAGGAACTGAGCGGTAATGGCGAGGTGAGGAGCTGACTGAGGAGACCTGAGGTAAAGTGAGAGGAACTGAGCGGTAATGGCGAGGTGAGGAGCTGACTGAGGGAGACCTGAGGTAAAGAGAGGAACTGAGCGGTAATGGCGAGGTGAGGAGCTGACTGAGGGAGAGCTGAGGTAAAGTGAGAGGAACTGAGCAGTAATGGCGAGGTGAGGAGCTGACTGAGGGAGACCTGAGGTAAAGTGAGAGGAACTGAGCAGTAATGGCGAGGTGAGGAGCTGACTGAGGGAGACCTGAGGTAAAGTGAGAGGAACTGAGCAGTAATGGCGAGGTGAGGAGCTGACTGAGGGAGACCTGAGGTAAAGTGAGAGGAATTGAGCGGCAATGGTGAGGTGAGGAGCTGACTGAGGAGACCTGAGGTAAAGAGAGGAACTGAGCGGTAATGGCGAGGGGAGGAGCTGACTGAGGGAGACCTGAGGTAAAGTGAGAGGAACTGAGCGGTAATGGCGAGGTGAAGAGCTGACTGAGGGAGACCTGAGGTAAAGTGAGAGGAACTGAGCGGTAATGGCGAGGTGAGGAGCTGACTGAGGGAGATCTGAGGTAAAGTGAGAGGAACTGAGCGGCAATGGTGAGGTGAGGAGCTGACTGAGGGAGACCTGAGGTAAAGTGAGAGGAACTGAGCGGCAATGGCGAGGTGAGGAGCTGACTGAGGGAGATCTGAGGTAAAGTGAGAGGAACTGAGCGGCAATGGCGAGGTGAGGAGCTGACTGAGGAGACCTGAGGTAAAGTGAGAGGAACTGAGCGGCAATGGTGAGGTGAGGAGCTGACTGAGGGAGACCTGAGGTAAAGTGAGAGGAACTGAGCGGCAATGGCGAGGTGAGGAGATGACTGAGGGAGATCTGAGGTAAAGTGAGAGGAACTGAGCGACAATGACGAGGTGAGGAGCTGACTGAGGGAGATCTGAGGTAAAGTGAGAGGAACTGAGCGGTAATGGCGAGGTGAGGAGCTGACTGAGGAGATCTGAGGTAAGGAGAGAGGAACTGAGCGGCAATGACGAGGTGAGGAGCTGACTGAGGGAGATCTGAGGTAAAGTGAGAGGAACTGAGCGGCAATGGCGAGGTGAGGAGCTGACTGAGGGAGACCTGAGGTAAAGTGAGAGGAACTGAGCAGTAATGGCGAGGTGAGGAGCTGACTGAGGAGATCTGAGGTAAAGTGAGAGGAACTGAGCAGTAATGGAGAGGTGAGGAGCTGACTGAGGGAGACCTGAGGTAAAGTGAGAGGAACTTAGCGGTAATGGCGAGGTGAGGAGCTGACTGAGGGAGACCTGAGGTAAAGTGAGAGGAACTGAGCGGCAATGGTGAGGTGAGGAGCTGACTGAGGGAGACCTGAGGTAAAGAGAGGAACTGAGCGGTAATGGCGAGGTGAGGAGCTGACTGAGGGAGACCTGAGGTAAAGAGAGGAACTGAGCGGTAATGGCGAGGTGAGGAGCTGACTGAGGGAGAGCTGAGGTAAAGTGAGAGGAACTGAGCGGTAATGGCGAGGTGAGGAGCTGACTGAGGGAGACCTGAGGTAAAGGAGAGGAACTGAGCGGTAATGACGAGGTGAAGAGCTGACTGAGGGAGACCTGAGGTAAAGGAGAGGAACTGAGCGGTAATGGCGAGGTGAGGAGCTGACTGAGGGAGACCTGAGGTAAAGAGAGGAACTGAGCGGTAATGGCGAGGTGAGGAGCTGACTGAGGGAGACCTGAGGTAAAGTGAGAGGAACTGAGCGGTAATGGCGAGGTGAGGAGCTGACTGAGGGAGACCTGAGGTAAAGAGAGGAACTGAGCGGTAATGGCGAGGTGAGGAGCTGACTGAGGGAGAGCTGAGGTAAAGTGAGAGGAACTGAGCAGTAATGGCGAGGTGAGGAGCTGACTGAGGGAGACCTGAGGTAAAGTGAGAGGAACTGAGCGGCAATGGTGAGGTGAGGAGCTGACTGAGGGAGACCTGAGGTAAAGTGAGAGGAACTGAGCGGCAATGGCGAGGTGAGGAGCTGACTGAGGGAGATCTGAGGTAAAGTGAGAGGAACTGAGCGGCAATGGCGAGGTGAGGAGCTGACTGAGGGAGACCTGAGGTAAAGTGAGAGGAACTGAGCGGCAATGGTGAGGTGAGGAGCTGACTGAGGGAGACCTGAGGTAAAGTGAGAGGAACTGAGCGGCAATGGCGAGGTGAGGAGATGACTGAGGGAGATCTGAGGTAAAGTGAGAGGAACTGAGCGGCAATGGCGAGGTGAGGAGCTGACTGACCAGAGAGAAGAATACCCAAATGGGGGAAACCTCAGAGAAGAAATAATGGACACTGAGGATTCGAGGAGCAAGGACACCAATCTCCCGGAGACTCACTGATCTCTGGTTTGGCCATGGCACTTGCCATGTATCTCCAGCTGTACTGAACATTGACTGAGGTAAACGCCATGCTGGTTTTGGTAGGAGAGTCTCCTCACCAGGGCTGGCGCATCCTACACGGACTCCAACATCGTGAGGAAGTACACCGCGCCATCGGTCACTAACAAGCCACATCCATTATAAGGTAAGATACTACGGTGACTTGGTGTTGGTGTCCTGAGATGATATTTTGGTGAATATGGTGCTACTAATCCTCTTGTTTTTTCGGTATTTTAGGAAGATTTGGTGCCAGTGAGGAATGGTATAAGATAGCGAGATATCCTGTACTCACCCATTAGATCCTGCGACCATGGCGTCACTTCGATCAGTGTGGCGGCGTGCGTGGAGAATCGCAGCATATTTTTTTGTGCTAAGACGTGCTCCTAATCTCACCCATGTCCCCTTTAACCCCGCTCATTCATTTCATGTCCCATCAGACATTAGATTGTCCCCTCAGTGGCCCGTCAGACAATATAATACATTAAAAAAACGTACCCGGCCCCCCTCCCCGCGCTGCTGCTTACAGGCTCCGGCTCTAGTACTGTCTGTGGCTCGGTGCTCATTGTGCCCCCCTGCCTCAGACAGCACTAGCCGAGGCTTGAATGGTGGAGCACAGAGCTAATAGCTACACGCTCCACCATCATATTCAACTCTCTCTGTCTGTGTCCTGAGGATGCAATTAGAGTTGAAATCTGGACCCACAGCCCAGAACAGCGGGACAACACCCAAAATGTGTGACTGCCCTATTGAATCCAGGATGGCTAAGTGGGCACCCCCCTTCCTCTTCGCTATAGGGCCTGGTGCAAGTGCATCGTTTGCCCCATGGTTAAAGCAGTCCTGGATTGGCTGTAATGATAGAGTAAATGATATGTTTGTGACGTCATAAATGCAGGATCGGTAGGGACTCAAGAACCTGCCGAACTCAAGCCCTGAGAGATGTAACAGGTGAGTACAGGTGCTCTGTTTTATACCATTCTCCCCTTGTGGCCAGGTTTCTTAAAACCTGAAGTTGAGGTTTGTGACAAGGTTCACAGTTATGAACTGCCAGGAGTCAACTTGTGAATTATTCCCAGTGTGTGACCCCCCCACCATGATCTCAGCACTGGCTTTGGTGCTAAAACCGAAGAAAACTCCTTGAAATCAGCATAAAAAAAAACCACTGGGGCTTATTTATAAAGACAAGGCGTTTACCATACTGGTGTAGATAATCCCTGCCCTGCTGGAATTTGCGGCTACTTCAAGACATGGCAGGTGCCCGATCAGGGCTACACAGCGATCATATGTGCTGAATAACTGCATATACAGTATACGTGTCCCCGGTGAACCGCACTGCAATATTACATGTAATGTGTTCTTACAGGGGGGATTTTGGACTATTCATATCTATCTATCTATCTATCTCCTATCTATCTATCTATCTATCTATCTATCTATCATCTCATATCTATCTATCTAATATCTATCTATCTATCTCATATCTATCTATCTATCTATCATCTCATATCTATCTATCTATCTATCTCATATATATCTCATATCTATCTATCTCATATCTATCTCATATCTATCTAATATCTATCTATCTCATATCTATCTATCTATCTCATATCTATCTATCTCATATCTATCTCATATCTATCTATCTATCTAATATCTATCTCATATCTATCTATCTCATATCTATCTATCTCATATCTATCTATCTATCTCATATCTATCTCATATCTATCTATCTATCTATCTATCTATCTATCTCATATCTATCTATCTATCTATCTCATATCTATCTATCTCATATCTATCTATTTATCTCATATCTATCTATCTATCTCATATCTATCTCATATCTATCTATCTCATATCTATCTATCTATCTCATATCTATCTATCTATCTATCTATCTCATATCTATCTATCTATCTCATATCTATCTATCTATCTATCTATCTCATATCTATCTATCTCATATCTATCTATCTATCTCATATCTATCTATCTCATATCTATCTATCTCATATCTATCTATCTATCTATCTCATATCTATCTATCTATCTCATATCTATCTATCTATCTATCTCATATCTATCTCATATCTATCTATCTATCTCATATCTATCTATCTCATATCTATCTATCTCATATCTATCTATCTATCTATCTATCTCATATCTATCTATCTATCTCATATCTATCTATCTCATATCTATCTATCTATCTATCTCATATCTATCTATCTATCTCATATCTATCTATCTATCTATCTCATATCTATCTATCTCATATCTATCTCATATCTATCTCATATCTATCTATCTATCTCATATCTATCTATCTATCTATCTCATATCTATCTCTCTATCTATCTATCTATCTATCTCATATCTATCTATCTCATATCTATCTATCCCATATCTATCTATCTATCTATCTATCTATCTATCTATCTATCTATCTATCTATCTCATATCTATCTATCTATCTATCTCATATCTATCTATCTATCTATCTCATATCTATCTATCTATCTATCCATATCTATCTCATATCTATCTATCTATCTATCTATCTCATATCTATCTATCTATCTATCTATCTATCTCATATCTATCTATCTCATATCTATCTATCTATCTCATATCTATCTATCTATCTCATATCTATCTCATATCTATCTATCTATCTCATATCTATCTATCTATCTCATATCTATCTATATATCTATCTATCTCATATCTATCTATCTCATATCTATCTATATATCTATCTATCTCATATCTATCTATCTCATATCTATCTATATATCTATCTATCTCATATCTATCTCATATCTATCTCTCATATCTATCTATCTCATATCTATCTATATATCTATCTATCTCATATTTATCTCATATCTATCTATCTATCTCATATCTATCTATCTATCTCATATCTATCTATCTATCTATCTATCTATCTATCTATCTATCTATCCATATCTATCTGTCCATCCATCCAACCATCCATGTGCTATCTTATTCCGCCTATTTTGTGGTGCAGAATCATTCATTCATGTGTATGAGTCCGTGGAAAGCATGGATGGCGCACAGATGCCACCCATGTGCTGTCCATTCAGTTTTTTTTGCGGACCCATAATAGCACATGGTCAGGGACATGTAGCCTGATGCTAAGTTCACACTAGCGTTCTGGTTTCCATCCTTCGGGTCCACATGGAGACCCGAAAAGAGAAACCTTCTCCACTTAAAAAGTGTTTACCTACGGAAACCCACGGACCCCATAGACTATAATGAGGTCCACCGGGTTTCTGCTGGTTTTATACTGAAACCAGCGGAGAGAAAAGTCCTCCTTGACTCCAACACAGGTGTGAATCCAGCCTTATTGAGACTTCATCTTGAGTCTATTTTAATGATTATATTATCAGCAATTCCATGGTGTTTTATTAGAATAGCTGCAGGATTCCTCCCATCCATGATGATACAGTTCCCTAATACTGTATATGAAAGAATTAAGTTCATAACAGTATTGTGTGTATCCCACCTGCAGCAGACAGGTGGCGCTCTCTGCTAACCTCTGCATTATCCTCAGTTCAAATCAACCTGCTCCACCTGGTTGTTCAACTAATGAATATAAAAGAGCAATAAAAACTATTATTATAAAAGGATTAAAACGCTGATGATTATAATAACAGCAGATAACGCCAATAATGGCGCTATTGTTACCATCAGTAATAACAGACGTCTTCTAAATACAACCTGCGTAAAGGTGGAGGGGGCATGGCCAAGCACAATATTATTGGTTTCAGTTTGGGTGACATGCAAAAAAAAAAGTAATTAAAATGATTATATTGTTGATTCTGGAAAAGGACATGATATGTGCCATAACTAATGAAAATATACTGTATAATGTGCTGAAAGAGAAGGAGGGAAAGGGTTAAGAAGAAGGGGCTGTCAGCTAAAAAGGTGAAAAAAACTGAAAAAACATTCCTGTCATTTTTGCAGTGTTATAATGTCCCGAAAGAAAGTCATAGTCATCAGTATGTGCTACTAGTGTGCCTGAGACATAGATAGATAGATAGATAGATAGATAGATAGATAGATAGATATGATAGATAGATAGATATATAGATAGATATAGAGATAGATAGATAGATAGATATGAGATAGATAGATAGATAGATAGATATGAGATAGATAGATAGATAGATGAGATAGATAGATATGAGATAGATAGATATGAGATAGATAGATATGTAGATAGATAGATATGAGATAGATAGATAGATAGATAGATAGATAGATAGATAGATAGATAGATAGATAGATAGATAGATAGATAGATAGATAGATAGATAGATAGATAGATAGATATGAGATAGATAGATAGATAGATAGATGGATATGAGATAGATAGATAGATAGATAGATAGATATGAGATAGATAGATAGATAGATAGATATGAGATAGATAGATAGATAGATGAGATAGATATGAGATAGATAGATAGATAGATAGATAGATAGATAGATAGATAGATATGAGATAGATATGAGATAGATAGATAGATATGAGATAGATAGATAGATATGAGATAGATAGATAGATAGATAGAGATAGATAGATAGAGATAGATAGATAGATAGATATGAGATAGATAGATAGATAGATAGATATGAGATAGATAGATAGATATGAGATAGATAGATAGATAGATAGATATGAGATAGATAGATAGATAGATAGAGATAGATAGATAGATAGATATGAGATAGATAGATAGATAGATATGAGATAGATAGATAGATAGGAGATAGAGAGAGATGAGATAGATAGATAGATAGATATGAGATAGATAGATAGATAGATATGATAGATAGATATGATAGATAGATAGATATGAGATAGATAGATAGATGAGATAGATAGATAGATAGATAGATATGAGATAGATAGATAGATATGAGATAGATGAGATAGAGATAGATAGATGATGAGATAGATAGATAGATAGATAGATATGAGATAGATAGATAGATAGATAGATATGAGATAGATATGAGATAGATAGATAGATAGATATGAGATAGATATGAGATAGATAGATATGAGATAGATAGATAGATATGAGATAGATAGATAGATATGAGATAGATGATAGATAGATAGATAGATATGAGATAGATAGATAGATAGATAGAGATAGATAGATAGATATGAGATAGATATAGATAGATAGATAGATAGATAGATAGATAGATAGATAGATAGATAGATAGATAGATAGATAGATATAGATAGATAGATAGATAGATAGATAGATAGATAGATAGATAGGAGATAGATAGATATGATAGATAGATAGATGATGGATATGGGATAGATAGATAGATAGATAGATAGATAGATAGATATGAGATAGATAGATATGAGATGAGATAGATGAGATAGATAGATAGATAGATAGATAGATAGATAGATATGAGATAGATAGATAGATAGATATGAGATAGATAGATATGATAGATAGATATGAGATAGATAGACTTATAGATAGATAGATATAGATAGATAGATAGATAGATAGATAGATAGATATAGATAGATAGTTATAGATAGATAGATATGAGATAGATAGATATGGGATAGATAGATAGATAGATATGAGATAGATAGATATGAGATAGATAGATAGATATGGGATAGATAGATATGAGATAGATAGATAGCTATAGATAGATAGACATATATAGATAGATAGATATGAGATAGATAGATAGATAGATATGAGATAGATAGATAGATAGATATAGATAGATAGACAGTATATAGATAGATAGATATGAGATAGATAGATAGAGAGGTATACCATTATGACCATATTAATGCTGCCCATGGAATTACCTACAAAAATAAAATGGTGGGGGGGGGGTGAGACCTTTATGGCCTGACACATGTAACATTACTTATGCCAAAGGGCCCACCAGTAAAATTAATTACAGGGACCCCCGATACAGCTATAGAAAATATTACCTGACATTCATTTGCAAATTACTAAAATGTCACCAACATAAATGTGTCTTTGAGCAGTAAGTTTCTGCCTAGCACTTGCCTTGATTGTTTCGGTCCTGGGCTCCTGTCACTTTATTATACTGGCCCATATCCTGTATGATGTACAATTTGGGCGAGCTGGGGGCCCATCAGGGGATTCGTCTGTTCACCTGTGGGCCAGTCTGAGCCTGTGTCATGCACATAACCATTTTTTTAACGTCTACCATACTGACCTATTCTTTTCTATGGTCCATACACATTCACAGATCTGCGGGAGGGAAGGGGCATGAGCCCCGACACAAATCTCAGGACAGGTCCTATTTTATTTTTTCGGTCTGGGCTCATTAATTAAAGTGTATGGGTCCTTGGAGAACACAGAAGGCACTTGGATGTCTTCTGTATGTCATCGGACTGTCATGCACTTGTGCTGGGCACATGTTTGCAAGCTTGTAGGATTCGGGTATGTTGACATCTGTGCTTGATGAGCAATTGGGGATTCCACATTATTCCCATTATAGTCTATGTAGTCCGCGGTTTCCACGGGTAATCGTAATTAGGTTTCCGTTTCTTGGGTACCCAAGCGGACCCGAGGAACGGCAAGCCGAATGCAGGTGTGAACCTAGCGTAAGATAGATTTCTACACTACTATAAATTTGGAGTATATTGCATATACAGTATATACTAATTCCTTTAGTAATACTGGGATTTGGGTCCTGTATGTGTTAATTCCCACACTGTGCCCCAGTTGCCCATTACATGTGCAGTGCACTCCTTCCTCTCACCTGGTATCATGTTATCATCCTGCAGGAAACCGCTAGAATTATCCACTATGACATTTTTATAATAAATGGTAGCAATGATCCTAGGTGGTGAGTTCACATTCCCCCTTGGCCTCACTTTATTACTAATTCTCGCAACACTACTATGATTGGAGTCCGGTGTATACTAATTCCCATATCACAAGGCATTATGGGAAAGGAGCTGGGGAGCTCATGTGCTCTCTGTTGGATGTAACAGATCCTCAATTTGCTTTTGACTCACCAAGTCTTGAGACAGCAAAAGGGATTTTAGCCAAGCCAATTTCACTTATCTGCATACAGCGCTGTTTCAGGATTGTTGTCCCTCATCAGTACAGAGCAAAGTGAACTGGCTGGCTTTGTGGGAGGCAATGAGTGGGTTAGGGACAAGAATCTCTCACATTGAGGAGAGCACCAGTGAAGGTGTGTAGAGATTGAATTGCCTTTTGCCCTCTACTTAGCATCTACATATCACAAGGCATTATGGGAAAGGAGCTGGGGAGCTCATACGCCCATAGCACTAAATGTAATGGGGTCCTGTATGTAATAATTCCCATAGTACTACGGTACATGTAATGGGATCCTGTATGTAATAATTCCCATAGTACTACATGTAAGGGGGTCCTATGTGTAATAATTCCCATAGTACTATAGGTATTGGGGTCTTGTGTGTAATAATTCCCATAGTACCACATGTAATGGGGTCCTGTATGTAATAATTCCCATAGTACTACATGTAAGGGGGACTTGTATGTAATAATTCCCATAGTTCTACATACAAGGGGGTATTATATGTAATAATTCTCATAGTACTACATGTAATGGGGTCTTGTATGTAATAATTCTCATAGTACTACATGTAATGGGGTCTTGTATGTAATAATTCCCATAGTACTACATGTAATGGGGTCCTGTATGTAATAATTCCCATAGTACTACATGTAATGGGGTCCTGTATGTAATAATTCCCATAGTTCTACATACAAGGGGGTATTGTATGTAATAATTCCCATAGTACTACATGTAATGGGGTCCTGTATGTAATAATTCCCATAGTACTACATGTGATGGGGTCCTGTATGTAATAATTCCCATAGTACTACATGTAAGGGGGTCTTGTATGTAATAATTCTCATAGTACTATAGGTAATGGGGTCTTGTATGTAATAATTCCCATAGTACTACATGTAATGGGGTCCTGTATGTAATAATTCCCATAGTTCTACATACAAGGGGGTGTTGTATGTAATAATTCTCATAGTACTACATGTAATGGGGTCTTGTATGTAATAATTCCCATAGTACTACATGTAACGGGGTCTTGTATGTAATAATTCCCATAGTACTACATATAACGGGGTCCTGTATGTAATAATTCCCATAGTACTACATGTAATGGGGTCTTGTATGTAATAATTCTCATAGTACTACATGTAATGGGGTCTTGTATGTAATAATTCCCATAGTACTACATGTGATGGGGTCCTGTATGTAATAATTCCCATAGTACTACATGTAAGGGGGTCTTGTATGTAATAATTCTCATAGTACTATAGGTAATGGGGTCTTGTATGTAATAATTCCCATAGTACTACATGTAATGGGGTCCTGTATGTAATAATTCCCATAGTTCTACATACAAGGGGGTGTTGTATGTAATAATTCTCATAGTACTACATGTAATGGGGTCTTGTATGTAATAATTCCCATAGTACTACATGTAACGGGGTCTTGTATGTAATAATTCCCATAGTACTACATATAACGGGGTCCTGTATGTAATAATTCCCATAGTACTACATGTAATGGGGTCTTGTATGTAATAATTCTCATAGTACTACATGTAATGGGGTCTTGTATGTAATAATTCCCATAGTACTACATGTAATGGGGTCTTGTATGTAATAATTCTCATAGTACTACATGTAATGGGGTCTTGTATGTAATAATTCCCATAGTACTACATGTAATGGGGTCCTGTATGTAATAATTCCCATAGTACTACATGTAATGGGGTCTTGTATGTAATAATTCTCATAGTACTACATGTAATGGGGTCTTGTATGTAATAATTCCCATAGTACTACATGTAATGGGGTCTTGTTTGTAATAATTCCCATAGTACTACATGTAATAGGGTCTTGTATGTAATAATTCCCATAGTACTACATTTAATGGGGTCTTGTATGTAATAATTCTCATAGTACTACATGTAATGGGGTCCTGTATGTAATAATTCTCATAGTACTACATGTAATGGGGTCCTGTATGTAATAATTCCCATAGTACTACATGTAATGGGGTCCTGTATGTAATAATTCCCATAGAACTACATGTAATGGGGTCCTGTATGTAATAATTCCCATAGTACTACATGTAATGGGGTCCTGTATGTAATAATTCCCATAGTACCACATGTAATGGGATCCTGTATGTAATAATTCCCATAGTACTACATGTAATGGGGTCTTGTATGTAATAATTCCCATAGTAATAATAATAATAATAATAATAATAATAATAATACATTTTATTTATAGTACTACATGTAATGGGGTCCTGTATGTAATAATTCCCATAGTAATAATAATAATAATAATAATACATTTTATTTATAGTACTACATGTAATGGGGTCCTGTATGTAATAATTCCCATAGTACTACATGTAATGGGATCCTGTATGTAATAATTCCCATAGTACTACATGTAATGGGGTCTTGTATGTAATAATTCCCATAGTACTACATGTAATGGGGTCCTGTATGTAATAATTCTCATAGTACTACATGTAATGGGGTCCTGTATGTAATAATTCCCATAGTACCACATTTAATAGGGTCCTGTATGTAATAATTCCCATAGTACTACATGTAAGGGGGTCCTGTATGTAATAATTCTCATAGTACTACATGTAACAGGGTCCTGTATGTAATAATTCCCATAGTACTACATGTAATGGGGTCCTGTATGTAATAATGTAATAATTCCCATAGCACTATATGTAATGGGGTCCTGTATGTAATAATTCCCATAGTACTACATGTAATATGGTCTTGTATGTAATAATTCCCATAGTACTACATGTAATGGGGTCCTGTATGTAATAATTCCCATAGTACTACATGTAATGGGGTCCTGTATGTAATAATTCCCATAGCACTACATGTAATGGGGTCCTGTATGTAATAATTCCCATAGTACTACATGTAATATGGTCTTGTATGTAATAATTCCCATAGTACTACATGTAACGGGGTCCTGTATGTAATAATTCCCATAGTACTACATGTAATGGGGTCCTGTATGTAATAATTCCCATAGCACTACATGTAATGGGGTCCTGTATGTAATAATTCCCATAGCACTACATGTAATGGGGTCCTGTATGTAATAATTCCCATAGTACTACATGTAATGGGATCCTGTATGTAATAATTCCCATAGTACTTCATGTAATGGGATCCTGTATGTAATAATTCCCATAGTACTACATGTAATGGGATCCTGTATGTAATAATTCCCATAGTACTACATGTAATGGGGTCTTGTATGTAATAATTCCCATAGTACTACATGTAATGGGGCCTTGTATGTAATAATTCTCATAGTACTACATGTAATGGGGTCTTGTATGTAATAATTCTCATAGTACTACATGTAATGGGGTCTTGTATGTAATAATTCTCATAGTACTACATGTAATGGGGTCCTGTATGTAATAATTCCCATAGTACTACATGTAATATGGTCTTGTATGTAATAATTCTCATAGTACTACATGTAATGGGGTCTTGTATGTAATAATTCCCATAGTACTACATGTAATATGGTCTTGTATGTAATAATTCTCATAGTACTACATGTAATGGGATCCTGTATGTAATAATTCCCATAGTACTACATGTAATGGGATCCTGTATGTAATAATTCCCATAGTACTACATGTAATGGGGTCCTGTATGTAATAATTCCCATAGTACTACATGTAATGGGGTCTTGTATGTAATAATTCCCATAGCACTACATGTAATGGGGTCCTGTATGTAATAATTCCCATAGTACTACATGTAATGGGGTCCTGTATGTAATAATTCCCATAGCACTACATGTAATGGGGTCCTGTATGTAATAATTCCCATAGTACTACATGTAATAGGGTCTTGTATATAATAATTCTCATAGTACTACATGTAATGGGGTCTCTCCTAAACCAGTGGACATCCTGGGGACGGGCATCGAGATTGTGAACACCTATAAGTACCTGGGTTTGCTCCTTAATAATAAGCTGGACTGGGCAGATCATATGGAGTCCCTGTACAGGAAGGGCCACAGCAGGCTCTACCTGCTTAGGAAACTGAGAGCCTTTGGAACCGGGGGCACTTCTTAGGACTTTCTTCAACTCGGTAGTGGCATCAGCCATCTTCTTTGGAGTGGCCTGCTGGGGGAGCAGTATATCAACCAGGGACAGAAATAAACTTGACAAGCTGATTAGAAAGGCCAGCTCGTCCTGGGGAGCCCACTGGACCCAGTGCAGGTGGTGGGTGACAGAAGGATACTGTCCGTGGTGAGCTCCATGCAGAAGAAGAAGTCCCACCCATGCATGAGACTGTGATAGCGCTGGGCAGTACTGTCAGTGACCGACTGCTCCACCCTAGGTGTGAGCAGGAGCGCTATCGGAAGTCTTTCCTCCCCACCGCGGTTAGGCTGTACAACCAACACCGACCTAAGCGGAGATCATTACATACAGAGAACTGAAATACTCTCTGCCTGTTAAATCCCCCCCCCCTCTGCTACGTCCTATCTGTCTGTCTGCTATTAATGTAATGCCTCTCACCTTGGAACATTCCTGTACATGTTGTATTTGTATTTGTATCTGCTTATCTTTGCTGCTGTAACACACTGAATTTCCCCATTGTGGGACTATTAAAGGACTATTATTATTATTCTTATTATTGAATGTAATAATTCTCATAGTACACATGTAATGGGGTCCTGTATGTAATAATTCTCATAGTACCACATGTAAGGGGGACTTGTATGTAATAATTCCCATAGTACCACATGTAATGGGGTCCTGTATGTAATAATTCCCATAGTACTACATGTAAGGGGGACTTGTATGTAATAATTCCCATAGTACTACATGTAATGGGGTCCTGTATGTAATAATTCTCATAGTACCACATGTAATGGGATCCTGTATGTAATAATTCCCATAGTACTACATGTAATGGGATCCTGTATGTAATAATTCCCATAGTACTACATGTAATGGGGTCTTGTATGTAATAATTCCCATAGTACTACATGTAATGGGATCCTGTATGTAATAATTCCCATAGTACTACATGTAATGGGGTCTTGTATGTAATAATTCCCATAGTACTACATGTAATGGGGTCTTGTATGTATAATTCCCATAGTACTACATGTAATGGGGTCTTGTATGTAATAATTCCCATAGTACTACATGTAAGGGGGACTTGTATGTAATAATTCCCATAGTACTACATGTAAGGGGGACTTGTATGTAATAATTCCCATAGTACTACATGTAATGGGGTCCTGTATGTAATAATTCCCATAGTACTACATGTAAGGGGGTCTTGTATGTAATAATTCCCATAGTACTACATGTAATGGGGTCTTTTATGTAATAATTCCCATAGTACTACATGTAATGGGGTCCTGTATGTAATAATTCCCATAGTACTACATGTAAGGGGGTCCTGTATGTAATAATTCCCATAGTACTACATGTAATGGGGTCCTGTATGTAATAATTCTCATAGTACTACATGTAATATGGTCTTGTATGTAATAATTCTCATAGTACTACATGTAATGGGGTCCTGTATGTAATAATTCCCATAGTACTACTTGTAATGGGGTCCTGTATGTAATAATTCACATAGTACTACATGTAATGGGATCCTGTATGTAATAATTCCCATAGTACTACATGTAATGGGGTCTTGTATGTAATAATTCCCATAGTACTACATGTAATGGGGTCTTGTATGTAATAATTCCCATAGTACTACATGTAATGGGGTCCTGTATGTAATAATTCCCATAGTACTACATGTAATGGGGTCATGTATGTAATAATTCTCATAGTAGTACATGTAATGGGATCCTGTATGTAATAATTCCCATAGTACTACATGTAATATGGTCTTGTATGTAATAATTCCCATAGTACTACATGTAATGGGGTCCTGTATGTAATAATTCTCATAGTACTACATGTAACGGGGTCCTGTATGTAATAATTCTCATAGTACTACATGTAATGGGGTCCTGTATGTAATAATTCCCATAGTACTACATATAATGGGGTCTTGTATGTAATAATTCTCATAGTACTACATGTAATGGGGTCCTGTATGTAATAATTCCCATAGTACTACATATAATGGGGTCTTGTATGTAATAATTCTCATAGTACTACATGTAATATGGTCTTGTATGTAATAATTCTCATAGTACTACATGTAATGGGGTCCTGTATGTAATAATTCCCATAGTACTACATGTAATGGGGTCCTGTATGTAATAATTCTCTTAGTACTACATGTAATGGGGTCTTGTATGTAATAATTCCCATAGTACTACATGTAATGGGGTCCTGTATGTAATAATTCCCATAGTACTACATGTAATGGGGTCCTGTATGTAATAATTCCCATAGTACTACATGTAATGGGGTCTTGTATGTAATAATTCCCATAGCACTACATGTAATATGGTCTTGTATGTAATAATTCCCACCATAAGGCAGGGGCTGGGATCCTGTTATACTGTGCTCCTCCCCAGTAATTGGGGTGAGGAGGGGGTATATAATGTCCTGTATGTAATGCCCCCTCCCCCCCCCATGAATGCTACGCCCCCATTGGTTGAGCTGAGTGTTTGCAAACAGCCTGTGACAGAGTGCTGTGTCCTGTATCGTGTGTTGTGTCAGGTTCTCACGGGATAAATAGGAAGCGCCGAGTGACGAATAGGAAGCCTGGGCCGGGGCAGTGACAGGCAGAGCTGCGGGGGGACAGCGCGCACTGCACAGCCGGCTCACTGCACGGCCGCCCGGTGTACACAGCACTGCACACGTGGAGAAACGCACCCAGAGGAACCTCAGGATCCAAAGAGCCCAGAGCGGAGCCCAGGAGCAGAGCCCAGGAGCAGAGAGATCACACAAGACTGCAGGACCCACCACAGCAGAGAGATTCCGGAGCTGTGACAAGGAGAGCAGAAGATTTAGGACATCCCCGGGTGCAGCCGAGGACGCTTTACAAGTATAGGGGATCTCTGCAGCTTCTTACTGGGGGAGTGCCCTGATCCTGGACTGTGGAGCCCCCGGGAGAGGAGCAACAGGCAGTGGATCTGTGCACAGGGAGGTGATCGTCAGCTCTGCGGCTCAGCACCATGGCCACACCGCTTAGATTGTCAGCTCCGCGGCTCAGCACCATGGCCACACCGCTTAGATTGTCAGCTCCGCGGCTCAGCACCATGGCCACACCGCTTAGATTGTCAGCTCCGCGGCTCAGCACCATGGCCACACCGCTTAGATTGTCAGCTCCGCGGCTCAGCACCATGGCCACACCGCTTAGATTGTCAGCTCCGCGGCTCAGCACCATGGCTCTCCCGGTTAGATCGTCAGCTCCGCGGCTCAGCTCCATGGCTCTCCCGGTTAGATCGTCAGCTCCGCGGCACAGCACTCTGCTTGCACTGCTGCTCGCCCTCTTGGTCCTGTGCACAGCCGGGAGCCCCGCAGCAGCTCCCGAGCCACCTCCAGCTTCTTCCCCCACGGACACCTGTGCATCTTGTGGGCTGCGGCCCCCGGAGGAAGCGGCCGGGATGGAGCAAGACTTCGTAGAGGCGGTGAAGCGGCATATTCTGACCCGGCTACAGATGCGGGAGCGGCCGAACATCACTCATGCGGTGCCCCGGGCCGCCATGCTGACTGCCCTGAGGAAGCTGCACGCCGGCCGCCTCCGGGAGGACGGGCGCCTGGAGATCCCCAGCCTGGACGGGCACGGCATGTCTGGCCCCGATAGTTCTGAGCACAGCGCCACCTCCGAGATCATCAGCTTCGCCGAGGCAGGTATGAGACCCCGACACAATAATTAGGAGACTGATGTACAATGTATATAGGAGGACCAATACGTCAGATGAGGGCTCAGTCTATAGGGGTAATGTGTTTGGGGCAGAATGTAGAGGGCATCAGGGTACAGTGTATAGGGCAAAATATATAACAGTATCAGGAACAGTGTATGAGAATATAGGAGGAACGGCACAGTATATAGGGCAGAGAATATAGGAGGAACAGGGCACAGTATATAGGGCAGAGAATATAGGAGGAACAGGGCACAGTATATAGGGCAGAGAATATAGGAGGAACGGCACAGTATATAGGGCAGAGAATATAGGAGGAACGGCACAGTATATAGGGCAGAGAATATAGGAGGTACAGGGCACAGTATATAGGGCAGAGAATATAGGAGGTACAGGGCACAGTATATAGGGCAGAGAATATAGGAGGTACAGGGCACAGTATATAGGGCAGAGAATATAGGAGGAACGGCACAGTATATAGGGCAGAGAATATAGGAGGTACAGGGCACAGTATATAGGGCAGAGAATATAGGAGGAACGGCACAGTATATAGGGCAGAGAATATAGGAGGTACAGGGCACAGTATATAGGGCAGAGAATATAGGAGGTACAGGGCACAGTATATAGGGCAGAGAATATAGGAGGTACAGGGCACAGTATATAGGGCAGAGAATATAGGAGGTACAGGGCACAGTATATAGGGCAGAGAATATAGGAGGAACAGGGCACAGTATATAGGGCAGAGAATATAGGAGGTACAGGGCACAGTATATAGGGCAGAGAATATAGGAGGTACAGGGCACAGTATATAGGGCAGAGAATATAGGAGGAACAGGGCACAGTATATAGGGCAGAGAATATAGGAGGAACAGGGCACAGTATATAGGGCAGAGAATATAGGAGGAACAGGGCACAGTATATAGGGCAGAGAATATAGGAGGTACAGGGCACAGTATATAGGGCAGAGAATATAGGAGGAACAGGGCACAGTATATAGGGCAGAGAATATAGGAGGTACAGGGCACAGTATATAGGGCAGAGAATATAGGAGGTACAGGGCACATATAGGGCAGAGAATATAGGAGGAACGGCACAGTATATAGGGCAGAGAATATAGGAGGAACGGCAC
Source organism: Leptodactylus fallax (assembly GCA_947044405.1). Taxonomy (NCBI): domain Eukaryota; kingdom Metazoa; phylum Chordata; class Amphibia; order Anura; family Leptodactylidae; genus Leptodactylus; species Leptodactylus fallax. The sequence continues at coordinate 498,027 of CAMRHE010000633.1, forward strand.
AGTATATAGGGCAGAGAATATAGGAGGAACGGCACAGTATATAGGGCAGAGAATATAGGAGGTACAGGGCACAGTATATAGGGCAGAGAATATAGGAGGTACAGGGCACAGTATATAGGGCAGAGAATATAGGAGGAACAGGGCACAGTATATAGGGCAGAGAATATAGGAGGAACGGCACAGTATATAGGGCAGAGAATATAGGAGGAACGGCACAGTATATAGGGCAGAGAATATAGGAGGAACGGCACAGTATATAGGGCAGAGAATATAGGAGGTACAGGGCACAGTATATAGGGCAGAGAATATAGGAGGTACAGGGCACAGTATATAGGGCAGAGAATATAGGAGGTACAGGGCACAGTATATAGGGCAGAGAATATAGGAGGAACGGCACAGTATATAGGGCAGAGAATATAGGAGGTACAGGGCACAGTATATAGGGCAGAGAATATAGGAGGAACAGGGCACAGTATATAGGGCAGAGAATATAGGAGGAACAGGGCACAGTATATAGGGCAGAGAATATAGGAGGAACAGGGCACAGTATATAGGGCAGAGAATATAGGAGGTACAGGGCACAGTATATAGGGCAGAGAATATAGGAGGTACAGGGCACAGTATATAGGGCAGAGAATATAGGAGGTACAGGGCACAGTATATAGGGCAGAGAATATAGGAGGAACAGGGCACAGTATATAGGGCAGAGAATATAGGAGGTACAGGGCACAGTATATAGGGCAGAGAATATAGGAGGAACAGGGCACAGTATATAGGGCAGAGAATATAGGAGGTACAGGGCACAGTATATAGGGCAGAGAATATAGGAGGTACAGGGCACAGTATATAGGGCAGAGAATATAGGAGGAACAGGGCACAGTATATAGGGCAGAGAATATAGGAGGAACAGGGCACAGTATATAGGGCAGAGAATATAGGAGGAACAGGGCACAGTATATAGGGCAGAGAATATAGGAGGAACAGGGCACAGTATATAGGGCAGAGAATATAGGAGGTACAGGGCACAGTATATAGGGCAGAGAATATAGGAGGAACAGGGCACAGTATATAGGGCAGAGAATATAGGAGGTACAGGGCACAGTATATAGGGCAGAGAATATAGGAGGAACAGGGCACAGTATATAGGGCAGAGAATATAGGAGGAACAGGGCACAGTATATAGGGCAGAGAATATAGGAGGTACAGGGCACAGTATATAGGGCAGAGAATATAGGAGGTACAGGGCACAGTATATAGGGCAGAGAATATAGGAGGTACAGGGCACTATATAGGGCAGAGAATATAGGAGGAACAGGGCACTATATAGGGCAGAGAATATAGGAGGAACAAAGTACAGTGCATATAGGGACAGTATAGAGGAAGGTCAGAGTACATTGCATAGAGGGATAGTACATAGACCGAGGTATAATGCATAGAGGGACAGTGTTTAGGAGGGTTGCAGTCCACTATATAGAGGGACAGTATATAGGATGGTGGAGGTGTACTGTACAGAGGGACAGTACATATGTGAATAGGGGTATGAAGTAGAAAAGGACAGTATATAGGAGGATTGAAGTACTCTGTATAGAGGGACAGTATATAGGAAAATAGTGGTACAAGGTATAGATTCACAGTGTAAAAAAGAATGAATGTACAGATAATAGATGGGGATAGGGGTAGAGAGTATTGAGGTACAATATATATGAGGATGGGGAGCAGGGTATAAAGTCAGGGTGTGCATGGAACAGTGAGTATGTGAATAGGGTGTAGGGGTTTATGTGATTTAAAGGGGCTCTAACAACGAGGACAGGAATGGTGTAATTTACAAGGACTGTGCAGAGTATATGTGTAGGCATGTCATGTGTCCCTCTGGGGACTGCACAGAGTATTTTAAGGACATGTGGTATATAGAAACTAGGAACAGTTTTATAACAATACATGATATACATTTACTAGGCACAGTATTATAGGGACACATGAGATACAGGGACTGGGGACAGTATTATAGGGACACATGAGATACAGGGACTGGGGACAGTATTATAGGGACACATGAGATACAGGGACTGGGGACAGTATTATAGGGACACATGAGATACAGGGACTGGGGACAGTATTATAGGGACACATGAGATACAGGGACTGGGTACAGTATTATAGGGACACATGAGATACAGGGACTGGGGACAGTATTATAGGGACACATGAGATACAGGGACTGGGTACAGTATTATAGGGACACATGAGATACAGGGACTGGGGACAGTATTATAGGGACACATGAGATACAGGGACTGGGTACAGTATTATAGGGACACATGAGATACAGGGACTGGGGACAGTATTATAGGGACACATGAGATACAGGGACTGGGTACAGTATTATAGGGACACATGAGATACAGGGACTGGGGACAGTATTATAGGGACACATGAGATACAGGGACTGGGGACAGTATTATAGAGACGTGCTATACAAAGACTGGGCTTGGTTTATTTGGGATATAGACAGCATAGATAGGGCAGATGAGCCATATATAGTTTTTTTAGGACAGAGGAGTGAAGGCTGACACAATACATAACAGAGGGCACAATAGACAGGTAAATGAAGTACGGCACAGAATACAGGAGATTGGGCACAATACTGGGCAGTGCTTGTGGACCCGTGCAGTAGGTTAGCATTACCATGCAGGTTCTGACCCACAGAACAGATTGTGGTTAAATTAGCAAATTGATTGATGAAAAACAGATAAACTACATTTGGTTCTGCACCTGTGATCTATATGTGTGTGTTGGGGGGGGCACTATGTGTGGGTGCAAAGCAGATACACTGAGATCACATACTCATCATCACCGTCTGTCTATCTATCTGTCTATCTATCTCATATCTATCTATCTATCTATCTATCTATCCTATCTATCTATCTATCTATCTCCTATCTATCTATCTATCCCATATCTATCTATCTATCTCATATCTATCTATCTATCTATCTATCTCATATCTATCTATCCCATATCTATCTATCTCCTATCTATATCTATCTATCTATCTATCTATCTATCTATCTATCTATCTATCTCATATCTATCTATCTATCTATCTATCTATCTATCTCATATTTATCTCATATCTATCTATCTATCTCATATCTATCTATCTATCTCATATTTATCTCATATCTATCTATCTATCTATCTCCTATCTATCTATCTATCTATCTCATATCTATCTATCTATCTATCTATCTATCTATCTATCTCATATCTATCTATTTATCTCATATCTATCTCATATCTATCTATCTATCTATCTATCTCATATCTATCTATCTATCTCATATCTATCTATCTATCTCATATCTATCTATTCATATCTATCTATCTATCTATCTATCTATATCTATCTATCTATCTATCTCATATCTATCTATCTCATATTTATCTCATATCTATCTATCTATCTCATATCTATCTATCTATCTATCTCATATCTATCTATCTATCTATCTATCTATCTCATATCTATCTATCTATCTCATATCTATCTATCTATCTATCTATCGATCTCATATTTATCTCATATCTATCTATCTATCTATCTATCTATCTCATATCTATCTATCTCATATCTATCTATCTATCTATCTATCTCATATCTATCTATATATCTCATATCTATCTATCTATCTATCTCATATCTATCTATCTCATATCTATCTATCTATCTCATATCTATCTATCTATCTCATATCTATCTATCTATCTATCTATCTATCTCATATCTATCTATCTATCTATCTATCTCATATCTATCTATCTATCTATCTATCTCATATCTATCTATCTATCTATCTATCTCATATCTATCTATCTATCTATCTATCTATCTCATATCTATCTATCTATCTATCTATCTATCTCATATCTATCTATCTATCTATCTCATATCTATCTATCTATCTATCTCATATCTATCTATCTATCTCATATCTATCACATATCTATCTATCTATCATCTCATATCTATCTATCTATCTATCTATCTCATATCTATCTATCTCATATCTATCTATCTATCTATCTATCTCATATCTATCTATCTATCTATCTATCTCATATCTATCTATCTATCTATCTCATATCTATCTATCTCATATTTATCTATCTATCTATCTCATATCTATCTATCTATCTATCTCATATCTATCTATCTCATATTTATCTCATATCTATCTATCTATCTATCTCATATCTATCTATCTATCTCATATCTATCTATCTATCTTCATATCTATCTATCTATCTCATATCTATCTATCTATCTATCTATCTCATATCTATCTATCTATCTCATATCTATCTATCTATCTATCTATCTATCTCATATCTATCTATCTATCTATCTCATATCTATCTATCTCATATTTATCTCATATCTATCTATCTATCTCATATCTATCTATCTATCTCATATCTATCTATCTATCTATCTATCTATCTATCTATCTATCTCCTATCTATCTATCTATCTATCTATCTATCTCATATCTATCTATCTATCTATCTATCTATCTATCTATCTATCTATCTCATATCTATCTATCTCATATCTATCTATCTATCTCATATCTATCTATCTATCTATCTATCTCATATCTATCTATCTCATATCTATCTATCTCATATCTATCTATCTCATATCTATCTATCTATCTCATATCTATCTCATATCTATCTATCTATCTATCTATCTATCTATCTCATATCTATCTATCTATCTATCTATCTATCTATCTATCTATCTATCTCATATCCACTATCTATCTATCTATTTTAATCTTTGCCCCTTTATCTATATTCTATCTATCCTAGATATTGATATGTTTGCAGCTTTTTCTTTAGACTAGCCCATTGTTAGTTTCTAGTGTTGGATATCTTGGGGTTGTTCTCTATCATTCCTGCATTTCCACAACAGTTAAGGACTTTTCCTCTGCAGGCCTCGGTCTAATGACATCTGATCTTCTCCGTACTAATACTTTATTCACTTCCCTGATCTGTAGCTGTGACTATAGTGGGGTTTGTGTTGGGCTCAGTACCGGCAAGTAACTGGACTGCAGAATGAAACTCTAATGTATGTTCTTATGTGTTTGATATTTTATTGTTGGCCTTCTCTTGCGCTGCTTGATAGGTAGCCATAGACTTCTCTTTTAGCACTTGGGGTTTCTTCATACCTTTCTTTCTGCTTTCTACAGATGACGTCACGGCTTCCAGAGTCCGTCTTTCATTCATTATTTCAAATGAAGGAAACCAGAACTTGTTCGTCTTTCAGTCCAACCTTTGGCTGTACCTCAAGCTTCCTGAAGTCTTGGAAAAAAGCGGAAGACGAAAAATTCGGATAAAACTTCATTTTAAAGATCCTGCCAACCCAGCCAAGATGAGCCTGGTGGAGAAGAGAGTAGATATCAGGAGGAGCGGTTGGCACACTTTCCCTTTAACTGATACCATCCAAGCTCTTTTTGAGAAGGGTGACCGTAGGCTTAACTTGGAAGTTCAATGTGATGGCTGTGAGGAATGGTCTGTAGTCCCAGTGTACGTGGATCCAGGAGAAGAATCCCACCGCCCCTTTCTGGTGGTTCATGCTAGACTTGCCGACAACAAACATCGGATACGGAAAAGAGGTCTTGAGTGTGACGGACGTACAAACCTGTGTTGCAGGCAACAGTTTTTTATTGACTTTCGAATCATTGGGTGGAATGACTGGATCATAGCGCCATCAGGTTACTATGGCAATTACTGCGAGGGGAGCTGCCCTGCCTACTTAGCTGGCGTGCCGGGTTCTGCTTCTTCCTTTCACACTGCGGTGGTGAATCAGTACAGGATGAGAGGTCTGAATCCAGGGACAGTGAACTCTTGTTGTATTCCAACAAAATTAAGTACAATGTCCATGTTGTACTTTGATGACGAGTACAATATTGTCAAGAGGGACGTGCCTAACATGATCGTGGAGGAATGTGGATGTGCGTGATTGGAGTCGCTGGACAATGACCAATTTCACCAGTACTTCAACCAATGGGATATTGTGTCACAGTGACGCTTGGGGGAGAGATAACTTGAGACAAGTGCCAGTCTGGGGGCGTCTTATTGTCTTCACAGGCATCTATAAAACATGGCTTATGAGATTGTCAGCTCATATGTCCACTCACTGAGACATCTTTAAACACTGTGACACCAGAGGAGAAAGCCAAGAGGTTTCCACAGACCTTCCGGTCAGCTGTAATGCGTCAAGGGATGAAAACTAGCACATTCCAGGGCATCTTTCTTAAGTGACCAACTGAGGACGTGGACCCTCCAGGACATGGGTGGTTCTGGCTTTCTGAGTATTTTCCTTGACCCACTTCCAGCACTTGCAGCGAGGAATGTATAGTTACTCTGAATGATGGGCAGCCCGACATTGGTCTTCCCCAATTAACTCCTTTTATGCATCTGACTGTGGATTAACCGCAGAATAATGACAAACCACATGTGGTCTGGAAACCAGCGATGGAGATGTGGAGTGATCTGCTTTTCTAGTGTATGGACGTATGTGACTGTGTTACCTTATGCACAAGCTGGCATGTACAGGAGACAACAGAAATGAATGGATATACAGATATATATACGTACAAATATATATATTTATATATTATTTTTGTAACCCCTTTGATAACACAATGGCCTGCTAAATCATTGTTCTGCAATTTCATCTTGCACTGAGGGGGTTAAACAAACAGGGAGCATCCAGATGAAGGTACAGATGGATATAATGATCCCTTTGTGTCAAATGACAGGGACGGGGTGGGGGGCTCCAGACAACTCAGCACTTGCAAACCACTAGGTACCCATTTCAACAGGAGCACTTGCTCTTCTCACTACCTGTTATCATGGTACTTGACAGTGCACTTATTCTTACTTAGCCTTTTCCATACTGCAGGGGCCACTCGCTGCAGTCCAGGAGGTTAATCATACATCAAATATTCATTACATGGTCACATGCAACATCCAGGATGTTAGAGAGGTGACAATCCTCAGCATACAAATATTACCATATCCCTTCATAAGACAGAGTGATTATTGTTACCGAGGTCTTTTGGGAAGGTCAAAAGTTCTGCAGGGTATATGGTCAAACTGTATATTGTATCATCAGAACAAAGACTGGTATAACATTCAGGGTGGACAAACTCCAGGAGCCTGACGGCCTATATATTCTATGAATGGGAAAGAAAGCTCAACTAAGCGTCTGTGCACATCTGCTATGATGGTTGGCAGAGCAGTTATAACTCAGAGGTTTCTGTCAGGCCCTGTTGGGGACCACCATGTAACCGATCCAGCACTTTGATGGAGCAGTACAACGGAATTGATGCACACGGATGTGAAGAGACTCTTAAAATGGTTCCCGAAGTATGTTTGTCCATCCCTACTATATATATAAATATATATATGTATGTATAGGTGTAGCAGAAGCGAGTTTATCATGTATTTTTTGCATCTCATGATATCTGTGGTCTTACATAGGACTACAGGTTAGTCTAACCCCAAAGACATAAATGCTAAATTGCCGCCTGCTACATCTGTAGATCTATATCTATCATGTCATTGTGATTGTATTATTCGGATCCTGGACTGGTCTATGGGAATATCAGGCTCAGGTCTGGTTTGTGATATCATCGCTATGCAGAGGGCTGGCATATGGTTACTATAGAAAGACGCCATACATGATCCTGCCCAACAACCACACTGAGCTATGCATTTCAATGACATCGCACCGGGCACAATGGACTCCAGACAGAAGTTCTTATTCTATTTTCTAATATATATTTTTTTATACTTGAAATAAATTCATTCGCTTTTTCTTCTTTTTTGCGTAAGCGAAGGATTGTTGAAACGTTTTGCACTGATCTGATGCATGACTAGCCACAACTGCCATTTGTAAGAGAATAAATGGATATTTTTATAGCAACAGAATAAAGACATTTTCATTGTATTATACGTCATTTTGGAACCAAAGAGGCCAACGTGATAGAGTAACGGTGAAGCTTTGAGGCTCATGTATACTGTATATAACCAGCTGCCTCTCCTATGGGCCTGCATCCCGGCACGGGAAACCAATGCATTTATTTTGTTTCATTCCAACATGTTGTTGTCTTTTTTCTATAGAAAGCGCACGTGGGCTGTGGAGCAAAAGTGACTCTTGTAGTATAAAAAATGCACATTTCTAAATTTCCTGTTTGTTTATTTAATAAGACGTTCGCTTTAGGTTCTGTTACATAATAATAATTTAAAACCAAACACTGTTCCCTTAGATTTGCTGTCACCGGCATCTCCTTGTTATGTACAGATTAAATAAAGAAACCCTTGTAAACAAAAATTTATCATTGTCGTCAACTCCATATCAAATGCAAATGAATTACCTTTCTGGCTATTGGCAGCCGACAATTCAGCATTCATGTAAAGGGGCTGTCCAGGGATTGTTTTTTGTGGCCTTTCCTTAGGACTGGTCATAAATATCTGATGGGTTTGGAGCCAGTAGTTGGTCCCTGCACAGACCATCTGATCAGACATCTGATCTGTGCGGGGGCTGGCTGCTGGACTCCAACTGATCAAATGTTTATGGAAAATACTAGACAACACCTTTAATGGCCAAGCCTGGATATGTACAATTCATACATGTCCCACTTTGGGTCCCCTGACCCCTGTCATGGCTGCTGTGAATGGAGAGGTGGCCACAAACGTGAGACTCTCCATAGTCATGGCTGCCTGATCCTGATGTCTGACATGGGACTACCCCTTAGTCTTTTCTTTTTTTCCTCTGTGTACTTCAGCAGCTATAAGTGTTTCCTTTGATGTGGCGACATGAGACCTTTATTATAGGGAAAAAGTTGTATTTTTTCTTGTGCAGTTTTTTTTTTTCTGAGTGAATATAAAAAGATTTTTGTTATTGTTTTTATTTTTTAATAGTGTTCACATGTTGTCGGTAATTATTCATGTTAATATGGTTGTGTAGATTTTTTGGTTTTATGCACACACAATATATATTTCATTGGTAAGGGGTTGTCCAGAGAGTTTTATTTCATTTCCTCAGGGTTTTGAGGATTCTCGGCTGGTTCTGACCCAGGGTCATGTGATCAGCCCCAGGGCCGTTCCTCCTCCTCCTCCTCCCTCATCTCCCATTTTCATAGGTACTTACTTGTGCTTTGGGGCCTCCATAGCACAGGTAAATAACATTTCCTGGACAGCCCCTTTAAATGGTGACAATTTTTTAATATACTTAATAATAAATGAATAGTAAAGGCGATTAAGAAACCTTGTGCTATAAGTCTTCAGAGAAAAATGCTTCTTTCTCCTCTTATCAGGCCAACCATATTAAGGCTGGATTCACATTTGCCCTGGGGCTCAAGCGGCGCAGATCTGCCAAAAATCTTTGTTTTTGTGGTCCATTTGTCCGTACTTCTGGTCCTCCGATGGATCAGAACAACGGACACTCAGCACAGATGTGAACTAAGCGTCGATCATACAACACAAACCGAGGGAAACAACTTTCTTGTCATAAAATCATAGTAAGTTTTATCTCCACATTTCACCAGGTTTGTACAGTAAAGAGGTCAAATTCTAGGCAGATTATTCCCCTTTAGGTTGAGGCCTGACATTTCGGAAACGCAGCTTTTTTTTGTTGCAGATTTTGCTGCAGTTTTTTGAGCCAAAGTCAAGAATGTCTACAAAAGGAATGGGAAGTATCTAGGAATCTCTTCTACTTCTCCCTTCTGCTCAATCCTCTCCTGGCTTTGGCTCAAAAAACCGCCTCAAAATCTAGAACAACAAAGCTGCGTTTCTGCAATGTGAGGCCTCAGCCTTAAGGCAGAAGCGCTGGTCACACCACACACATCTTCATGTACACAGCACAGTAGTGCGACCTACCTTCAGATTTTTAAGGTTAACAGGTAGTTTCAGTGTCACACTAAGAGCCCTTTATATTATTGCTGTTGCCAGAATTCTGGCTTGTTTTTTTTTCCCTATTTTGCGCCTATTTTCTTGCGTATACCTAATCTATTAATCTCCTTCTCCATTTTTTTCAATGTTTTGCACCTAATACGCCTTATTTTCAAAAGTGACTTAAGATGTGGGCGTGCTTTAGATGGTGCATAGGTGCAGACCAAATCCAATATGTGACTTATTAAAAAGTTGCAATGTTTTTGCACAGGCGCACACCGCTTCTAACTTGAGTTTAAAAAATGCACCAAAAAAAATCTGGAGCATGAATTGCACCAGATGTGTGACCCAGCATGAGAAATTTCGATAAATTTATTACAACAAGTCTACAAAATAAACAAGTCAGAAAAGTGGCTTCCCCTCATGATAATCGACCCCAAAGTATTCTCAGGCATCATAAAATCTGTTAAAATCCACGTGGTCACAAAGTGCAGGCCAAATCGTCCTGTATGACTTCTGGGGTATGAAAGGGAAAATGTCAAACACGCAGATTCCGTCTACGTTCTATGTGCTATGTTCTATGGGCTACGTTCTATGGGCTACGGTCTATGTGCTACGTTCTGTGGGCTACGTTCTATGGGCTACGTTCTATGGGCTACGATCTATGGGCTACGATCTATGTGCTACGTTCTATGTGCTACGATCTATGGGCTACGTTCTATGGGCTACGTTCTATGGGCTACGTTCTATGTGCTACGTTCTATGTGCTACGATCTATGTGCTACGTTCTATGTGCTACGGGCTACGTTCTATGTGCTACGTTCTATGTTCTACGTTCTATGTGCTACGATCTATGTGCTACGTTCTATGTGCTACGTTCTATGTGCTATGTTCTATGTGCTACGTTCTATGGGCTACGATCTATGAGCTACGTTCTATGTGCTACGGGCTACGTTCTATGGGCTACCTTCTATTTGCTACGTTCTATGTGCTACGGGCTACGTTCTATGTGCTATGTTCTATGTGCTACGATCTATGTGCTACGTTCTATGTGCTATGTTCTATGTGCTACGTTCTATGGGCTACGTTCTATGGGCTACGATCTATGAGCTACGTTCTATGTGCTACGGGCTACGTTCTATGTGCTACGATCTATGGGCTATGATCTATGAGCTATGATCTATGGGCTACGTTCTACGTGCTACGTTCTATGGGCTACGTGCTACGTTCTACGTGCTATGTACTATGTGCTACGTTCTACATACTACGTTCTATGGGCTACGTTCTATGGGCTACGTTCTATGGGCTACGTTCTACATACTACGTTCTATGTGCTACGTTCTATGGGCTACGTTCTATGTGCTACGTTCTATGTGCTACGATCTATGTGCTACGTTCTATGTGCTATGTTCTATGGGCTACGTTCTACATACTACGTTCTATGTTCTATGGGCTACAATCTATGGGCTACGTTCTATGGGCTACGATCTATGTGCTATGTTCTATGTGCTACGATCTATGTGCTATGTTCTATGGGCTACGTTCTATGTGCTACGATCTATGTGCTATGTTCTATGGGCTACGTTCTATGGGCTACGTTCTACATACTACGTTCTATGTGCTACGTTCTATGTGCTACGATCTATGTGCTACGATCTATGTGCTACGTTCTATGGGCTACGTTCTATGTGCTACGATCTATGTGCTACGTTCTATGTGCTACGTTCTATGTGCTACGTTCTATGTGCTATGTTCTATGGGCTACGTTCTACATACTACGTTCTATGTTCTATGTGCTACGTTCTATGTGCTACGATCTATGTGCTACGTTCTATGTGCTATGTTCTATGTGCTACGTTCTATGTGCTACGATCTATGTGCTATGTTCTATGGGCTACGATCTATGTGCTACGTTCTATGTGCTACGTTCTATGTGCTACGATCTATGGGCTACGTTCTATGGGCTACGTTCTATGTGCTACGTTCTATGTGCTACGTTCTATGTGCTACGATCTATGTGCTATGTTCTATGGGCTACGATCTATGTGCTACGTTCTATGTGCTACGTTCTATGGGCTACGATCTATGTGCTACGTTCTATGGGCTACGATCTATGTGCTACGTTCTATGTGCTACGATCTATGTGCTACGTTCTATGTGCTACGTTCTATGTGCTACGTTCTATGTGCTACGTTCTATGTGCTACGTTCTATGGGCTACGTTCTATGTGCTACGTTCTATGTGCTACGTTCTATGTGCTACGTTCTATGTGCTACGTTCTATGGGCTACGATCTATGTGCTACGTTCTATGTGCTACGATCTATGTGCTACGTTCTATGTGCTACGTTCTATGGGCTACGATCTATGTGCTACGTTCTATGTGCTACGATCTATGTGCTATGTTCTATGTTCTACGTGCTAAGCCATGCCTGTAGTTGTATTTGTAGGAGAGGTTGTCCCTGCATTATAGCAGTTTTAGACTCTTGCATAACACAAGTAAATGTGTATAATACTTAACCCCTTATATTTCTCTTTACTGACATGTGACATCTAAGCTCCGCCCAGGGTGGGAAGCTAAAAGAATCTCTAGTTTTGCTGTATGGTAACAATATTCTTCGGGGGAGCGGGAATGTTCCAAAGTTTCAGATTGCAAAGAAATTGTGTGTGTTTGTGTATGGTGACACACATGCGTGTCGTACTGCTTCAAGCAATTTAGGAAGTAAAAGCTGAGCTCTGATTGGTTGCTATGGGTGACAAGGTCACTTTTTCTGTTACAGTTTTGATAAATGAGGCCCAGTGTTTACTTTTCCCCTATGGGAAATGAGTGAAGGGATCCCGCCTGGGTTATCCCTGGTCATATACACTTTGTACACATCACTAAGCACCTGCGGCGCTTGCATAGGGGAAGCATGCAGTTCTACAAGATATTCTGGTCTATGTGATAGAGTGACATTTACTGTATATGTGTTTTATTAGGGAGATACATGGCGCCAGGTGTTGCAGGCATTCTGAGCACGGAGAGTCAATTTGCTTTTTGGGATTATGTACATGATGTTATTTACAGGGTAAATAAATGGGAGTATTTAGATAAAATCCACCTTCACTTATTTCATAGAAATCTGACTAAAGCTGCGATGAGATACAGATCGGCCGGAGGCCGCTAAGCTCCAGTCACAATCCTGCCATGAGCGGAGTCATCTCAGACAGACTGGTAGCTAGAGGCCCACTTTATGACAATAATGTATCGAGCAAACAGACTGTCAGGAGACGAATCCACCTCAAATTCAGCACTAAATTACTCTCTGCGGACATAAGTGGTCCTCTGACATCCGCCAGATCAGTTTATTGAAAGGCTGATAGTTTGTAGTATAATAAGGCTTAGACTACAAGACTGTGTGCGTGTAGCCAGGCAGTAATGGGCAGCACATGGATGACATCCGTCTGCCGCCCGTCCCTTTTACGGCTCTATTCACTGCAGTCAGTGAGCACAGGCCGCAAAACAGCCAGGAATAGGACCGGTCCTATAGTATATGGGACCATAGACATGAATAGATCGGTGTGTTAGTCATGAAGACACGGCTAGCACATGGACACTGCACACAGTCATGTGCACAAGGCCTTAGTATGGGTTTGATCTCAGGGATGAAGATGTAAACCCCAACCTCATTATTAACTCTTGTATAACTGTCTCACGTCGGTTTATGGCATTCATTGTCTTCGTCACCTCTATAAATGTAGACAAACCTGGACGTTCTGTTACATGATAGAGGAGACTTTAGCGCCGCTTTACTCCCATAGCAGTGTGGGCCATTTGTGCAGAAGCGGCAGCATGACATAATCGAGGACAGGTTGTCTCCCCTGATACAAAGGAGCCCACTCTGCCACGAGAGTCCCCACACGTGTATTTTCTGTATTTTCAGCATCTGGCCTGGTATACTGTTGTACAGTTTTCCTTTTTTGAAAGGAAAATAAACAAAATGTTCAAACTCATAAGTCTGTCATTGACTTTCATTATTAAAAGTGAATGAATTGTGCAATACATGTGTGTACACTTTTTAACCATGATCTCAGTTAATTAGTTGTGCATGCAGCTCTGGGTGTGACTGGAGTATACTGTAAGGCATGATGACACTTAAGATCAGGACAAGATGATTAAAGCAAAGAATAAGCAGTTACTCATTATCATTACACATGCACATAGAGAATAAAGAACATTTTGAACACATTTTTGCCCATCCGTAGGAATAACCTACAATAGACGGGTGCATAGAATTCTCTGGCAGCTGCAAAACAGAGCACTGGGAACCTGTCCTGAGAGCAGCCTCCATAGATACAGGGATCAGAGTCCTCTCGGCTCCCTCCATGCTAATGAGGATACTGTTTCCCTGTACTTTTTACTTAACCAGATCTGATTGCAGCAAGTGACATCAGGAGAACAAAAGCTCCATTCTGATACATGCGACCTCACACTGCCCTGACACACGGATCCTATTCCCAGATCTGCCTGACTCACTGCACATCCTTACACCGAGAGAACGTCACCCGCAAGCAAACAGATCATACATCCCTTATAACAAAGCACCTGTCACCGGGAATATTTAATACATTCCTTTATATGCAGCCAGTGCCTTACTCTAGGGAGCCATAACTATGAAGGGCGTAGAGGATAGAACGGCAGCCAAACCCCACAGCGTCCCCAGCAGCGTAAAAGAACTGCAGTGTTTTAAAGTCCATTTACATCTGTAAACATTTTGCACTTTTTATATCAAATTAATCTGCATAAAACATTTTATTAGAACCATGTCTGTATGTATATATATATATATATTACTTATCCTGTACTGATCCTGAGTTACATCCTGTATTATACTCCAGAGCTGCGCTCACTATTCTGCTGGTACAGTCACTGTGTACATACATTACATTACTTATCCTGTACTGATCCTGAGTTACATCCTGTATTATACTCCAGAGCTGCGCTCACTATTCTGCTGGTGCAGTCACTGTGTACATACATTACATTACTTATCCTGTACTGATCCTGAGTTATATCCTGTATTATACTCCAGAGCTGCGCTCACTATTCTGCTGGTACAGTCACTGTGTACATACATTACATTACTTATCCTGTATTATACTCCAGAGCTGCACTCACTATTCTGCTGGTGCAGTCACTGTGTACATACATTACATTACTTATCCTGTACTGATCCTGAGTTACATCCTGTATTATACTCCAGAGCTGCGCTCACTATTCTGCTGGTGCAGTCACTGTGTACATACATTACATTACTTATCCTGTACTGATCCTGAGTTATATCCTGTATTATACTCCAGAGCTGCGCTCACTATTCTGCTGGTACAGTCACTGTGTACATACATTACATTACTTATCCTGTATTATACTCCAGAGCTGCACTCACTATTCTGCTGGTGCAGTCACTGTGTACATACATTACATTACTTATCCTGTATTATACTCCAGAGCTGCGCTCACTATTCTGCTGGTGCAGTCACTGTGTACATACATTACATTACTTATCCTGTACTGATCCTGAGTTACATCCTGTAATATACTCCAGAGCTGCGCTCACTATTCTGCTGGTGCAGTCACTGTGTACATACATTACATTACTTATCCTGTACTGATCCTGAGTTACATCCGGTATTATACTCCAGAGCTGCACTCACTATTCTGCTGGTACAGTCACTGTGTACATACATTACATTACTTATCCTGTACTGATCCTGAGTTACATCCTGTATTATACTCCAGAGCTGCACTCACTATTCTGCTGGTACAGTCACTGTGTACATACATTACATTACTTATCCTGTACTGATCCTGAGTTACATCCTGTATTATACTCCAGAGCTGTACTCACTATTCTGCTGGTGCAGTCACTGTGTACATACATTACATTACTTATCCTGTATTATACTCCAGAGCTGCACTCACTATTCTGCTGGTACAGTCACTGTGTACATACATTACATTACTTATCCTGTACTGATCCTGAGTTATATTCTATATTATACTCCAGAGCTGCACTCACTATTCTGCTGGTGCAGTCACTGTGTACATATATTACATTACTTATCCTGTACTGATCCTGAGTTACATCCTGTATTATACTCCAGAGCTGCACTCACTATTCTGCTGGTACAGTCACTGTGTACATATATTACATTACTTATCCTGTACTGATCCTGAGTTACATCCTGTATTATACTCCAGAGCTGCGCTCACTATTCTGCTGGTACAGTCACTGTGTACATACATTACATTACTTATCCTGTACTGATCCTGAGTTATATCCTGTATTATACTCCAGAGCTGCACTCACTATTCTGCTGGTACAGTCACTGTGTACATACATTACATTACTTATCCAGTATTATACTCCAGAGCTGCGCTCACTATTCTGCTGGTACAGTCACTGTGTACATAAATCACTTGCTTTGTACTTCAGTCATTTTTATGCATTTTGCTTAATAAGAGTTCTACAATGCAGCAGAGTAGTGATTCCAGAGAGTATTTACCAGTGCACCAGCATGTTTTATGCAGAGCTCCAATCTTTTGCTTCTATTAGCACAGCCACAGTGTTATGTGATAGATTTGTATTTGTCTGCAGCCTCCACTGGGGTAGATCAGCATCGCCCTCTAGTGGTAGCTGCCAGCAGACAGACTATTACCATTTAAAGAGGACCTTTCACCAGGTATGTAATGCACAGTTGCATATATCATACGGTAGGTGCTGTCACCGTGTGCTAGGCAGTGTTACCTCCCACTTGGCTAGTGTATATTAATTTCCATCTTCACTTAAAGAGGTTTTGTCCTTAAAATAGCTGAAGCCCAAAATGCTCAAGGTGACCGTGAGTAACACATGATGTATGTCATTGGGCTTTTCATACTGGTGACAGATCCTGTTCTCTAAGGCTTAGTTGACCCTACCATTATTGAATGTTCATTGCTCTCATCCATCAAAGCCTACTACCGAATTGTAGTAGTAGTCCAAAAATGTCCAGTCTACAAACATATAAACTTTTAATAAAGTTAAACATTTTTGCAAATATAAATAATTAAAATTTTTGCAGCGTTTTAAAGATTTTCTCTAACCATCTTAGTGCTGACAGTCTTCATCAATTGGCAAGAAATATGACCATGAATTCTAGAAGTTTCTATGGTTTGGCACTTGTCAAAAACCCAGTCATTGGACAATTCTTAGCAAGGACACTACATGTATGAGAAGATAACCCGACCACAATAAGGACATCATGGCTGGTTATCAGGAGGACACTACATGTATGAGAAGATAACCCGACCACAATAAGGACATCATGGCTGGTTATCAGGAGGACACTACATGTATGAGAAGATAACCCGACCACAATAAGGTCATCATGGCTGGTTATCAGGAGGGGACACTACCTGTATGAGAAGATAACCCGACCACAATAAGGACATCATGTCTGGTTATCAGGAGGACACTACATGTATGAGAAGATAACCTGACCACAATAAGGACATCATGGCTGGTTATCAGGAGGACACTACATGTATGAGAAGATAACCTGACCACAATAAGGACATCATGGCTGGTTATCAGGAGGACACTACATGTATCAGAAGATAACCCGACCACAATAAGGACATCATGGCTGGTTATCAGGAGGACACTACATGTATGAGAAGATAACCTGACCACAATAAGGACATCATGGCTGGTTATCAGGAGGACACTACATGTATGAGAAGATAACCCGATCACAATAAGGACATCATGGCTGGTTATCAGGAGGGACACTACATGTATGAGAAGATAACCCAACCACAATAAGGACATCATGGCTGGTTATCAGGAGGGGACACTACATGTATGAGAAGATAACCTGACCACAATAAGGACATCATGGCTGGTTATCAGGAGAGACACTACATGTATGAGAAGATAACCCGACCACAATAAGGACATCATGGCTGGTTATCAGGAGGACACTACATGTATGAGAAGATAACCCGACCACAATAAGGACATCATGGCTGGTTATCAGGAGGACACTACATGTATGAGAAGATAACCCGACCACAATAAGGACATCTTGGCTGGTTATCAGGAGGACACTACATGTATGAGAAGATAACCCGACCACAATAAGGACATCATGGCTGGTTATCAGGAGGGGACACTACATGTATGAGAAGATAACCCGACCACAATAAGGACATCATGGCTGGTTATCAGGAGGACACTACATGTATGAGAAGATAACCCGACCACAATAAGGACATCATGGCTGGTTATCAGGAGGACACTACATGTATGAGGAGATAACCCGACCACAATAAGGACATCATGGCTGGTTATCAGGAGGACACTACATGTATGAGAAGATAACCCGACCACAATAAGGACATCATGGCTGGTTATCAGGAGGACACTACATGTATGAGAAGATAACCCGACCACAATAAGGACATCATGGCTGGTTATCAGGAGGGGACACTACATGTATGAGAAGATAACCCGACCACAATAAGGACACCATGGCTGGTTATCAGGAGGACACTACATGTATGAGAAGATAACCCGACCACAATAAGGACATCATGGCTGGTTATCAGGAGGACACTACATGTATGAGAAGATAACCCGACCACAATAAGGACATCATGGCTGGTTATCAGGAGGACACTACATGTATGAGAAGATAACCCGACCACAATAAGGACATCATGGCTGGTTATCAGGAGGACACTACATGTATGAGAAGATAACCCGACCACAATAAGGACATCATGGCTGGTTATCAGGAGGACACTACATGTATGAGAAGATAACCCGACCACAATAAGGACATCATGGCTGGTTATCAGGAGGACACTACATGTATGAGAAGATAACCCGACCACAATAAGGACATCATGGCTGGTTATCAGGAGGACACTACAGGTATGAGACGATAACCCGACCACAATAAGGACATCATGGCTGGTTATCAGGAGGGGACACTACATGTATGAGAAGATAACCCGACCACAATAAGGACATCATGGCTGGTTATCAGGAGGACACTACATGTATGAGAAGATAACCCGACCACAATAAGGACATCATGGCTGGTTATCAGGAGGACACTACATGTATGAGAAGATAACCCGACCACAATAAGGACATCATGGCTGGTTATCAGGAGGGGACACTACATGTATGAGAAGATAACCCGACCACAATAAGGACATCATGGCTGGTTATCAGGAGGACACTACATGTATGAGAAGATAACCCGACCACAATAAGGACATCATGGCTGGTTATCAGGAGGACACTACATGTATGAGAAGATAACCTGACCACAATAAAGACACCATGGCTGGTTATCAGGAGGACACTACATGTATGAGAAGATAACCTGACCACAATAAGGACACCATGGCTGGTTATCAGGAGGACACTACATGTATGAGAAGATAACCTGACCACAATAAGGACATCATGGCTGGTTATCAGGAGGACACTACAGGTATGAGACGATAACCCGACCACAATAAGGACATCATGGCTGGTTATCAGGAGGACACTACATGTATGAGAAGATAACCCGACCACAATAAGGACATCATGGCTGGTTATCAGGAGGACACTACATGTATGAGAAGATAACCCGACCACAATAAGGACATCATGGCTGGTTATCAGGAGGACACTACATGTATGAGAAGATAACCCGACCACAATAAGGACATCATGGCTGGTTATCAGGAGGGGACACTACATGTATGAGAAGATAACCCGACCACAGTAAGGACATCATGGCTGCTTATCAGGAGGACAATACATGTATGAGAAGATAACCTGACCACAATAAGGACATCATGGCTGGTTATCAGGAGGACACTACATGTATGAGAAGATAACCCGACCACAATAAGGACATCATGGCTGGTTATCAGGAGGACACTACATGTATGAGAAGATAACCTGACCACAATAAGGACATCATGGCTGGTTATCAGGAGGACACTACATGTATGAGAAGATAACCCGACCACAATAAGGACATCATGGCTGGTTATCAGGAGGGGACACTACATGTATGAGAAGATAACCCGACCACAATAAGGACATCATGGCTGGTTATCAGGAGGACACTACATGTATGAGAAGATAACCCGACCACAATAAGGACATCATGGCTGGTTATCAGGAGGGGACACTACATGTATGAGAAGATAACCTGACCACAATAAGGACATCATGGCCGGTTATCAGGAGGGACACTACATGTATGAGAAGATAACCCGACCACAATAAGGACATCATGGCTGGTTATCAGGAGGACACTACATGTATGAGAAGATAACCCGACCACAATAAGGACATCATGGCTGGTTATCAGGAGGGACACTACATGTTTGAGAAGATAACCCGACCACAATAAGGACATCATGGCTGGTTATCAGGAGGACACTACATGTATGAGAAGATAACCCGACCACAATAAGGACATCATGGCTGGTTATCAGGTGGACACTACATGTATGAGAAGATAACCCGACCACAATAAGGACATCATGGCTGGTTATCAGGAGGACACTACATGTATAAGAAGATAACCTGACCACAATAAGGACATCATGGCTGGTTATCAGGAGGGGACACTACATGTATGAGAAGATAACCCGACCACAATAAGGACATCATGGCTGGTTATCAAGAGGACACTACATGTATGAGAAGATAACCTGACCACAATAAGGACATCATGGCTGGTTATCAGGAGGACACTACATGTATGAGAAGATAACCCGACCACAATAAGGACATCATGGCTGGTTATCAGGAGGACACTACATGTTTGAGAAGATAACCCGACCACAATAAGGACATCATGGCTGGTTATCAGGAGGGGACACTACATGTATGAGAAGATAACCTGACTACAATAAGGACATGGTTTAGATCTCAGGTATAATTGATGCCAGCTTTCTAGCATGCGACCCCACCCTGGCCTGTCTTGGTATTTGTCCCACTCTACCCACTTTAGTAAAAGTTGGTGAGCAATGTGGCACATCTGTGGTGCAAGAAAGGGCTGTGTGCCAAAGATGCATTTCCAGGGAAGATAAGTCACCAGAAGAGGTATCTGGAGACAACTAGTGAAGCACTCTGGGGGAGTATTATTATCATGGAGGACTGTTATTGTCTGGGGCACCAGTTGCAGGGCACAATAACTTCTTAGGGCACTATGTGTGACACTAATTACTTTAGGGGGCACTATCTATATGGTACTAGTATTTTCAAGAGCTATCTGTATAGCACTATGTAAGGGCGCTGAGTATTAGGGGTAGTAGCAGGACGACACTGTAAGGGCACCAGATTGGAGGAGATGATGGAATAGTGAGGTACTCTGTGAAGATAAAGGAAGTGTCCATAATGGTCTGGGACGAATAGAGAAGATAAAGAGATCTCACTGAGTGTAATAGGTACGAATGTCTCCTGTGACTGTTTCCCAGAGTGCTGGATTAATGCTTCGTTTTCCTGTGGTAGAACATCAGCCAGGGTGAGGCCCCGAGTGCCTGAGATGGGAGACGCAGGACTGGTGAGCTGGACAGGTTTATGTCTTTTTCTCATCTTATCAGTACGTTTGGCTTTGGCTTGGGAGTGGGGGCTTTGGGAATTCTGGACATATGCATTGGGGTTTGGTCTCTAGATCTCTTATGACCCTAACAAAGCCCCTGCTGCTAGGTGACAACCAAATATATACAAAGAGAGCGCAGCTCCTCCATTCATATCCTGTTCACACGCTTTGTCACTCGTTACTTTTGGGATCTTGTCATGGGAACCGAGTTATGTGCCCTGGGGCTGTCACGTTATAAGGCTCGAAATGCATTCAGCTGACGTTTTGTGTTTCCACCTATAGCACAGGTATTATACACAGCAGTGTGTCACACACTCAATGTCCAGAATCTCTGCGCTGAATCCAACACCCAGGAAGGACCATGAATAGCAGCAGCGACTCTTCCATTCACGCTGAGCACAGGGCCTGCAGGAACATTACTCATCAGTTGTAACATGTAATGGCTATTCCATCATCTAAGACCAGATTAAAGTTTTTTACAAATATATCGAGGCCTCATTCAGCTCACACCTGTTCCTATTGTGTGCAAAACCACAGGGCGGAAGAATCCAAGGAGCATCACCCAAAACACAGGGCGTCAGATCTCTACCAACCTGATGGAGTGGTTACATTGTAACACTTCTCTGTGACCTTTCTCATATCTATCCCTTTTGTATAGTAAATCAGGGTCCACCATCTTTGAATTCTATGGTTTTATGTATCAGAATATAATATATAGCATCTGCTGAAGAACGACACATGGCAAATTACACCATGTCATAAAACTAGACCAAAATACAGAAGCCTTGTGTGTAAAATGAAGTCCACCCTTACTGCTTCCATAGGAAGTAAGAGGATAAGTAGCAGATAAATGCTGCTAATCAGATGCCTTTGATTAGGTTTGACCACCTCAATAATAGCAGAAGTTTTGGCAGTTTGCTGGTCCGGAGCATTCAGGTATATGTTGATAAAATTCCAAGAAGGAAAGACATCAGCAATGATCTTAGAGAAGCATTTGTTGCTGCCCATCAATCTAGGAAGGGTTATAAGACCATTTCCAAGAAAAGAAAAACTATTCGCAAGTGGAAAACATTCAGGACAGCTGACAATCTTCCCAGGAGTGGACGTCCCAGTAAACTTACCCCAGGGCTTGTTTTGCAGCCTCAGGACCTGAGCACCTTGCAGTCATTGAGTCAGCCATGACTCTTTGTATACCATCTTATTCTCTCTTTCTTTATATCTTATTACAAAATTAAGTTTTTGTGAACAAATGAAACTCTCTATAAAAAAATCACAAAAAACAAGAAAAAATAATTATATAACCCTCACCATCAGGTTATGTAATGGCAACAGTGACCTAAGCCATATTATAATTCCTACCGGCGCTATTTGTCCACTTCATAATACATACAAACAAAAATGGGAAAGACAATGGACACTAATATAAGGATATATATATATAATTTGATAATAATCCATAACAATTTATTAAATACAAAATACACCAATTACAAAAACAACATACACATATCAAAACCATCACCCGAAGGCGTCCTCATCCCGTTCTATAGGGATAGTCCTACTGGCCACAGAAACACAATAAACATATACAGTAATACCTCGTACACTCGCGTTTCCGAATTTGCGAATTCACAGATTCGCAATATTTTTTTGGCAACTAACATATATAGATTTTGCTCTTTTTTTTCAGATCTGTGAAATTTAATTAAAAAAAACACCTTCACTATTGGGTAGTAGCGTCCTGTTCGTTACGTACCCGGTAATTAGTTTCATTTTACTGTGAGTGTATAAGAAAAATGAATGAATGTATTAATATACAGTACTGTACAGTATACTTTAGTATACTGTACAGTACTGTAGGGTAAAGTTTATTGATATTTAGGGGTTAAACATTAGAAATCGGCATTGTAAGCGCTTCTAAGCGCTTGTACCAAACATTCGCGATTCCTCGCGATCCGCGACCCGCTCTGTCACCTAACCTCGCGAATGTACGAGGTATTACTTGTATCTATAATGTATAGACTGCATGAATACAGATCAGTACATAAACAATTCAGAAATGGCTCCAGTCACAGGTGATAAGGCCACGTCTCCGTCTATCTTTAGGATCATGGTAAAGAAGAAGATTTCAAGAGAACAATTGTAGGTCACTGGTGAGATATTCCCATATTTTGGAACATGAAGAAGTAGATTTCATCATTCACATGATATTGTCCTGTCTCCTCCTGTCCGTACATCTGCCAGCTGTCTGGGGAGGCCACAACCTATTAGCCTATCTGTATGGGGTGGTCTCTATAGAATAATGCAGCAGCGTGTGATGGAATGCAGGGAGAGGGTTAAATGCGGCCTGCAACAATGTATCACATGCCTGAGAATCATAGATACAAGACATGAGAACTCCATGATCTGCAGGTGTCCTCCGCAACAATGTAACTACTCAGGACTCATCAAGACTGGGAGGAATCGGACCTGGGATACAAGTCAAGGTTGTCACTTATTAGATTTATATATTAAATGACACGTTCTTGACAATCAGAGAACACCTTAAAGTTCCACCAAATATAAAGCTTTTTACATACATGTCCTTACCATGTGCCCTGGACTCCATTGCTCCTGTGTAACATGACATGTTATGAGTCATCACATCAGGTAGCAAATACAGAAACTGTGAGGAACTGAGTATTATATTACAAGTCTGTGGAATACCCCTTTAAATTTTCTTTATTCTGACACATGGTGGGGAATTTTATCAATCCCTCAGTTTTCCAGTGTAGAGGGATGATATTGTGGCGCACAGTTGGCACAAGGCCCTTTCTTGTGCGCCCCCATTCTGCGCCTCGCCCGCCACATTGTACAAATGTGGACAGATCAGGGTAAGAGCAGGCCCGAAATATTAATAATAACACACGTCAGATAGCTACTGGTGTAGATCTCCATTCTGGGGCTCGGGCGTGCAACTAATTCATAAAGAGTCAATTAACTGCCTTATAGGCTTAGATACATCACTGCTCAGCAGGCAGAATCACCAATGATAGGTTAGATATGACAGACAGTGTCATACATAACAGCTTTAGATACACAGCAGCTCATCAGACACACATGCTAGGATTAGATACAGAAGCTCAATGGACAGTATCTCACATGGTAGGCTTAGATACACAGCAGCTCACCAGACACACATGCTAGGATTAGATACAGAAGCTCAATGGACAGTATCTCACATGGTAGGCTTAGATACTCACCAGCTCATCAGACACACATGCTAGGATTAGATACAGAAGATCAATGGACAGTATCTCACATGGTAGGCTTAGATACACAGCAGCTCAGCAGACAGTATGACACATAATAGGATTAGATATTTAGTTGTATCATATGGGGTACATCCTCATTACTTTCATGTATTTTGTGACTTCTCTTTACCACTGTTGCTTTTTTAGATTTTTTCATAAACTTTTGAGTTTGGAATGAAAAGTGTCTAAAACACATAATACATTTGGATCAATTTTTGGTGTAATTTGCTTCATAAATCTCCCCCATCTTTTCCTTCTTGCTGCGTTCATGTATCCGAGCAGTGATAAGAAACAGGTGTTAGAGCAGCGGATGTTCAGACCTCTGACCGCTGCTGATGGGAGCCCAGGCCGCTCATCTATAATAACACACTTGGAGTCAACGGCTTCAGCATTTGTGACCATCTGTGACAGTCAGTCAGGTCAGTCAGCTCCTCTAGCAGAGTCTTACAGATGCAGGATCATCATTGTAGAGCAGACAATTCCTCTTAGACACTTGTACGCAGGAAGGAACGCCAAGTGATGGTAAGATGTTGATTGGTGCAAGTATAGTCCAATTATATGGAGCAATGATCATTTGTCCCAATACATTGTGAATATTGTCAGCAAACATTATTATAGTAGGATTAAGATGAGTTTTCACATTCAGGTTTTTGGCTGCAGTTTTTTAGGCACCTTGGGGTACAGGACAATGACAGGCTGACACTCGGGGTACAGGATAATGACAGGCTGACACTCGGGGTACAGGATAATGTCAGGCTGACACTCGGGGTACAGGATAATGACAGGCTGACACTCGGGGTACGGGATAATGACAGGCTGACACTGGGGGTACAGGATAATGACAGGCTGTCACTCGGGGTACAGGATAATGACAGGCTGACACTCGGGGTACAGGATAATGACAGGCTGTCACTGGGGGTACAGGATAATGACAGGCTGACACCCGGGGTACAGGATAATGACAGGCTGACACTCGGGGTACAGGATAATGACAGGCTGACACTCGGGGTACAGGATAATGACAGGCTGACACTCGGGGTACAGGATAATGACAGGCTGACACTGGGGGTACGGGATAATGACAGGCTGACACTCGGGGTACAGGATAATGACAGGCTGTCACTCGGGGTACAGGATAATGACAGGCTGACACTGGGGGTACAGGATAATGACAGGCTGACACTCGGGGTACAGGATAATGACAGGCTGACACCCGGGGTACAGGATAATGACAGGCTGACACTTGGGGTACAGGATAATGACAGGCTGACACTTGGGGTACGGGATAATGACAGGCTGACACTCGGGGTACAGGATAATGTCAGGCTGACACTCGGGGTACAGGATAATGACAGGCTGACACTCGGGGTACAGGATAATGACAGGCTGACACTCGGGGTACAGGATAATGTCAGGCTGACACTCGGGGTACAGGATAATGACAGGCTGACACTCGGGGTACAGGATAATGACAGGCTGACACTCGGGGTACGGGATAATGACATGCTGACACTCGGGGTACAGGATAATGACAGGCTGTCACTCGGGGTACAGGATAATGACAGGCTGACACCCGGGGTACAGGATAATGACAGGCTGACACCCGGGGTACAGGATAATGACAGGCTGACACTCGGGGTACAGGATAATGAAAGGCTGACACCCGGGGTACAGGATAATGACAGGCTGACACTCGGGGTACAGGATAATGACAGGCTGACACTCGGGGTACAGGATAATGACAGGCTGACACTCGGGGTACGGGATAATGACAGGCTGACACTCGGGGTACGGGATAATGACAGGCTGACACTCGGGGTACAGGATAATGACAGGCTGTCACTCGGGGTACAGGATAATGACAGGCTGACACTCGGGGTACAGGATAATGACAGGCTGACACTCGGGGTACAGGATAATGACAGGCTGACACCCGGGGTACAGGATAATGACAGGCTGACACTCGGGGTATAGAATAATGACAGGCTGACACTTGGGGTACAGGATAATGACAGGCTGACACTCGGGGTACAGGATAATGACAGGCTGACACTGGGGGTACAGGATAATGACAGGCTGACACTCGGGGTACAGGATAATGACAGGCTGACACTCGGGGTACAGGATAATGACAGGCTGACACTGGGGGTACAGGATAATGACAGGCTGACACTTGGGGTACAGGTTAATGACAGGCTGACACTTGGGGTACAGGATAATGACAGGCTGACACTGGGGGTACAGGATAATGACAGGCTGACACTCGGGGTACAGGATAATGTCAGGCTGACACTCGGGGTACAGGATAATGACAGGCTGACACTCGGGGTACAGGATAATGACAGGCTGACACTCGGGGTACGGGATAATGACAGGCTGACACTCGGGGTACAGGATAATGACAGGCTGTCACTCGGGGTACAGGATAATGACAGGCTGACACTCGGGGTACAGGATAATGACAGGCTGACACTCGGGGTACAGGATAATGACAGGCTGACACCCGGGGTACAGGATAATGACAGGCTGACACTCGGGGTACAGGATAATGACAGGCTGACACTCGGGGTATAGAATAATGACAGGCTGACACTTGGGGTACAGGATAATAACAGGCTGATACTTGGGGTACAGAATAATGACAGGCTGACACTCGAGGTACAGGATAATGACAGGCTGACACTGGGGGTACAGGATAATGACAGGCTGACACTCGGGGTACAGGATAATGACAGGCTGACACTTGGGGTACAGGATAATGACAGGCTGACACTGGGGGTACAGGATAATGACAGGCTGACACTTGGGGTACAGGA
The DNA here is from genome assembly GCA_947044405.1 of Leptodactylus fallax. Lineage (NCBI taxonomy): Eukaryota > Metazoa > Chordata > Amphibia > Anura > Leptodactylidae > Leptodactylus > Leptodactylus fallax. The sequence goes on from CAMRHE010000633.1 coordinate 525,743, forward strand.
TAATGACAGGCTGACACTTGGGGTACAGGATAATGACAGGCTGACACTCGGGGTACAGGATAATGACAGGCTGACACTCGGGGTACAGGACAATGACAGGCTGACACTCAGGGTACAGGATAGTGACAGGCTGACACTCGGGGTACAGGATAATGACAGGCTGACACTGGGGGTACAGGATAATGACAGGCTGAGACTGGGGGTACAGGATAATGACAGGCTGACACTGGGGGTACAGGATAATGACAGGCTAATACTCGGGGTGCAGGATAATGACAGGCTGACACTTGGGGTACAGGATAATGACAGGCTGACACTGGGGGTACAGAATAATGACAGGCTGACACTGGGGGTACAGGATAATGACAGGCTGACACTCGGGGTACAGGATAATAACAGGCTGACATTCGGGGTACAGAATAGTGACAGGCTGACACTCGGGGTACAGGATAATGACAGGCTGACACTTGGGGTACAGGATAATGACAGGCTGACACTTGGGGTACAGGATAATGACAGGCTGACACTGGGGGTACAGGATAATGACAGGCTGACACTCGGGGTACAGGATAATGACAGGCTGACACTCGGGGTACAGAATAATGACAGACTGACACTTGGGGTACAGGATAATGACAGGCTGACACTCGGGGTACAGGATAATGACAGGCTGACACTCAGGGTACAGGATAATGACAGGCTGACACTTGGGGTACAGGATAATGACAGGCTGACACTCAGGGTACAGGATAATGACAGGCTGACACTTGGGGTACAGGATAATGACAGGCTGACACTCGGGATACAGGATAATGACAGGCTGACACTGGGGGTACAGGATAATGACAGGCTGACACTCGGGATACAGGATAATGACACACTGACACTTGGGGTACAGGATAATGATACACTGATACTCGGGGTACAGGATAATGACAGGCTGACACTCGGGATACAGGATAATGACAGGCTGACACTTGGGGTACAGGATAATGACAGGCTGACACTCGAGGTACAGGACAATGATACTCGGGGTACAGGATAATGACAGGCTGACACTCGGGATACAGGATAATGACATGCTGACACTTGGGGTACAGGATAATGACAGGCTGACACTCGGGGTACAGGACAATGACAGGCTGATACTCGGGGTACAGGACAATGACAGGCTGATACTCGGGGTACAGGATAATGATACACTGATACTCGGGGTACAGGATAATGATACACTGATACTCGGGGTACATGACAATGACAGGCTGATACTTGGGGTACAGGACAATGATACACTGATACTCGGGGTACAGGATAATGACAGGCTGACACTTGGGGTACATGATAATGACAGGCTGACACTTGGGGTACAGGATAATGACAGGCTGATACTCGGGGTACAGGATAATGACAGGCTGATACTTGGGGTACAGGATAATGACAGGCTGACACTGGGGGTACAGGATAATGACAGGCTGACATTCGGGGTACAGGATAATGACAGGCTGACACTCGGAGTACAGGATAATGACAGGCTGACACTCTGGGTACAGGTAATGACAGGCTGACACTGGGGGTACAGGATAATGTCAGGCTGACACTTGGGGTACAGGATAATGACAGTCTGACACTTGGGGTACAGGATAATGACAGGCTGACACTGGGGGTACAGGATAATGACAGGCTGACACTCGGGGTACAGGATAATGACAGGCTGACACTCGGGGTACGGGATAATGACATGCTGACACTCGGGGTACAGGATAATGACAGGCTGTCACTCGGGGTACAGGATAATGACAGGCTGACACTCGGGGTACAGGATAATGACAGGCTGACACCCGGGGTACAGGATAATGACAGGCTGACACTCGGGGTACAGGATAATGACAGGCTGACACTCGGGGTACAGGATAATGACAGGCTGACACTCGGGGTACAGGATAATGACAGGCTGACACTCGGGGTACGGGATAATGACAGGCTGACACTCGGGGTACGGGATAATGACAGGCTGACACTCGGGGTACAGGATAATGACAGGCTGTCACTCGGGGTACAGGATAATGACAGGCTGACACTCGGGGTACAGGATAATGACAGGCTGACACTCGGGGTACAGGATAATGACAGGCTGACACCCGGGGTACAGGATAATGACAGGCTGACACTCGGGGTATAGAATAATGACAGGCTGACACTTGGGGTACAGGATAATGACAGGCTGACACTCGAGGTACTGGATAATGACAGGCTGACACTGGGGGTACAGGATAATGACAGGCTGACACTCGGGGTACAGGATAATGACAGGCTGACACTCGGGGTACAGGATAATGACAGGCTGACACTGGGGGTACAGGATAATGACAGGCTGACACTTGGGGTACAGGTTAATGACAGGCTGACACTTGGGGTACAGGATAATGACAGGCTGACACTGGGGGTACAGGATAATGACAGGCTGACACTTGGGGTACAGGATAATGACAGGCTGACACTTGGGGTACAGGATAATGACAGGCTGACACTTGGGGTACGGGATAATGACAGGCTGACACTCGGGGTACAGGATAATGTCAGGCTGACACTCGGGGTACAGGATAATGACAGGCTGACACTCGGGGTACAGGATAATGACAGGCTGACACTCGGGGTACGGGATAATGACAGGCTGACACTCGGGGTACAGGATAATGTCAGGCTGACACTCGGGGTACAGGATAATGACAGGCTGACACTCGGGGTACAGGATAATGACAGGCTGACACTCGGGGTACGGGATAATGACAGGCTGACACTCGGGGTACAGGATAATGACAGGCTGTCACTCGGGGTACAGGATAATGACAGGCTGACACTCGGGGTACAGGATAATGACAGGCTGACACTCGGGGTACAGGATAATGACAGGCTGACACCCGGGGTACAGGATAATGACAGGCTGACACTCGGGGTACAGGATAATGACAGGCTGACACTCGGGGTATAGAATAATGACAGGCTGACACTTGGGGTACAGGATAATAACAGGCTGATACTTGGGGTACAGAATAATGACAGGCTGACACTCGAGGTACAGGATAATGACAGGCTGACACTGGGGGTACAGGATAATGACAGGCTGACACTCGGGGTACAGGATAATGACAGGCTGACACTTGGGGTACAGGATAATGACAGGCTGACACTGGGGGTACAGGATAATGACAGGCTGACACTTGGGGTACAGGATAATGACAGGCTGACACTTGGGGTACAGGATAATGACAGGCTGACACTCGGGGTACAGGATAATGACAGGCTGACACTCGGGGTACAGGACAATGACAGGCTGACACTCAGGGTACAGGATAGTGACAGGCTGACACTCGGGGTACAGGATAATGACAGGCTGACACTCGGGGTACAGGATAATGACAGGCTGAGACTGGGGGTACAGGATAATGACAGGCTGACACTGGGGGTACAGGATAATGACAGGCTAATACTCGGGGTGCAGGATAATGACAGGCTGACACTTGGGGTACAGGATAATGACAGGCTGACACTGGGGGTACAGAATAATGACAGGCTGACACTGGGGGTACAGGATAATGACAGGCTGACACTCGGGGTACAGGATAATAACAGGCTGACACTCGGGGTACAGAATAGTGACAGGCTGACACTCGGGGTACAGAATAATGACAGGCTGACACTTGGGGTACAGGATAATGACAGGCTGACACTTGGGGTACAGGATAATGACAGGCTGACACTGGGGGTACAGGATAATGACAGGCTGACACTCGGGGTACAGGATAGTGACAGGCTGACACTCGGGGTACAGAATAATGACAGACTGACACTTGGGGTACAGGATAATGACAGGCTGACACTCGGGGTACAGAATAATGACAGACTGACACTTGGGGTACAGGATAATGACAGGCTGACACTCAGGGTACAGGATAATGACAGGCTGACACTTGGGGTACAGGATAATGACAGGCTGACACTCAGGGTACAGGATAATGACAGGCTGACACTTGGGGTACAGGATAATGACAGGCTGACACTCGGGATACAGGAAAATGACAGGCTGACACTGGGGGTACAGGATAATGACAGGCTGACACTCGGGATACAGGATAATGACACACTGACACTTGGGGTACAGGATAATGATACACTGACACTCGGGATACAGGATAATGACAGGCTGACACTTGGGGTACAGGATAATGACAGGCTGACACTCGAGGTACAGGACAATGATACAATGATACTCGGGGTACAGGATAATGACAGGCTGACACTCGGGATACAGGATAATGACATGCTGACACTTGGGGTACAGGATAATGACAGGCTGACACTCGGGGTACAGGACAATGACAGGCTGATACTCGGGGTACAGGACAATGATACACTGATACTCGGGGTACAGGATAATGATACACTGATACTCGGGGTACAGGACAATGATACACTGATACTCGGGGTACTTGACAATGACAGGCTGATACTTGGGATACAGGACAATGATACACTGATACTCGGGGTACAGGATAATGACAGGCTGACACTTGGGGTACATGATAATGACAGGCTGACACTTGGGGTACAGGATAATGACAGGCTGATACTCGGGGTACAGGATAATGACAGGCTGATACTTGGGGTACAGGATAATGACAGGCTGACACTGGGGGTACAGGATAATGACAGGCTGACATTCGGGGTACAGGATAATGACAGGCTGACACTCGGGGTACAGGATAATGACAGGCTGACACTCTGGGTACAGGTAATGACAGGCTGACACTGGGGGTACAGGATAATGTCAGGCTGACACTTGGGGTACAGGGTAATGACAGTCTGACACTTGGGGTACAGGATAATGACAGGCTGACACTGGGGGTACAGGATAATGACAGGCTGACATTCGGGGTACAGGATAATGACAGGCTGACACTCGGGGTACAGGATAATGACAGGCTGACACTCTGGGTACAGGTAATGACAGGCTGACACTGGGGGTACAGGATAATGTCAGGCTGACACTTGGGGTACAGGATAATGACAGGCTGACACTTGGGGTACAGGATAATGACAGTCTGACACTTGGGGTACAGGATAATGACAGGCTGACACTGGGGGTACAGGATAATGACAGGCTGACATTCGGGGTACAGGATAATGACAGGCTGACACTGGGGGTACAGGATAATGACAGGCTGACACTCTGGGTACAGGTAATGACAGGCTGACACTGGGGGTACAGGATAATGTCAGGCTGACACTTGGGGTACAGGATAATGACAGTCTGACACTTGGGGTACAGGATAATGACAGGCTGACACTGGGGGTACAGGATAATGACAGGCTGACACTTGGGGTACAGGATAATGACAGGCTGACACTTGGGGTACAGGATAATGACATGCTGACACTTGGGGTACGGGATAATGACAGGCTGTCACTCGGGGTACAGGATAATGACAGGCTGACACTCGGGGTACAGGATAATGACAGGCTGACACCCGGGGTACAGGATAATGACAGGCTAACACTCGGGGTACAGGATAATGACAGGCTGACACTCGGGGTATAGAATAATGACAGGCTGACACTTGGGGTACAGGATAATGACAGGCTGATACTTGGGGTACAGGATAATGACAGGCTGACACTCGGGGTACAGGATAATGACAGGCTGACACTCGGGGTACAGGATAATGACAGGCTGATACTCGGGGTACAAAATAATGACAGGCTGACACTCGGGGTACAGAATAATGACAGGCTGACACTCGGGGTACAGGAAAATGACAGGCTGACACTCGGGGTACAGGATAATGACAGGCTGACACTCAGGGTACAGAATAATGACAGGCTGACACTCGGGGTACAGGATAATGACAGGCTGACACTTGGGGTGCAGGATAATGACAGGCTGACACTTGGGGTACAGGATAATGACAGGCTGACACTCGGGGTACGGGATAATGACAGGCTGACATTTGGGGTACAGGATAATGACAGGCTGACACTCGGGGTACAGGACAATGACAGGCTGATACTCGGGGTACAGGACAATGATGCACTGATACTCGGGGTACAGGATAATGATACACAGATACTCGGGGTACAGGATAATGACAGGATGACACTCGGGGTACAGGACAATGATACACTGATACTCGGGGTACAGGATAATGACAGGCTGACACTCGGGGTACAGAATAGTGACAGGCTGACACTCGGGGTACAGAATAATGACGGGCTGACACTCGGGGTACAGGATAATGACAGGCTGACACTCGGGGTACAGGATAATGACAGGCTGACACTTGGGGTACAGGATAATGACAGGCTGATACTTGGGGTACAGGATAATGACAGGCTGACACTGGGGGTACAGGATAATGTCAGGCTGACACTTGGGTTACAGGATAATGACAGGCTGACACTTGGGGTACAGGGTAATGACTGGCTGACACTTGGGGTACAGGATAATGACAGGCTGACACTTGGGGGTACAGGATAATGACAGGCTGACACTTGGGGTACAGGATAATGACAGGCTGACACTTGGGGTACAGGATAATGACAGGCTGACACTTGGGGTACGGGATAATGACAGGCTGACACTCGGGGTACAGGATAATGACAGGCTGACACTCGGGGTACAGGGTAATGACAGGCTGACACTCGGGGTACAGGATAATGACAGGCTGATACTCGGGGTACAGAATAATGACAGGCTGACACTCGGGGGACAGAATAATGACAGGCTGACACTCGGGGTACAGGATAATGACAGGCTGACACTCGGGGTACAGGATAATGACAGGCTGACACTCGGGGTACAGGATAATGACAGGCTGACACTCGGGGTACAGGATAATGACAGGCTGACACTGGGGGTACAGGATAATGACAGGCTGACACTCGGGGTACAGGATAATGACAGGCTGACACTGGGGGTACAGGATAATGACAGGCTGACACTCGGGGTACAGGATAATGACAGGCTGACACTCGGGGTACAGGATAATGACAGGCTGACACTCAGGGTACAGGATAATGACAGGCTGACACTCGGGGTACAGGATAATGACAGGCTGACACTCGGGGTACAGGATAATGACAGTCTGACACTGGGGGTACAGGATAATGACAGGCTGACACTCGGGGTACAGGATAATGACAGGCTGACACTCGGGGTACAGGATAATGACAGGCTGATACTCGGGGTACAGAATAATGACAGGCTGACACTCGGGGTACAGAATAATGACAGGCTGACACTCTGGGTACAGAATAATGACAGGCTGACACTCGGGGTACAGGATAATGACAGGCTGACACTCGGGGTACAGGATAATGACAGGCTGACACTGGGGGTACAGGATAATGACAGGCTGACACTGGGGGTACAGGATAATGACAGGCTGACACTGGGGGTACAGGATAATGACAGGCTGATACTTGGGGTACAGGATAATGACAGGCTGACACTGGGGGTACAGGATAATGACAGGCTGACACTGGGGGTACAGGATAATGACAGGCTGATACTTGGGGTACAGGATAATGACAGGCTGACACTGGGGGTACAGGATAATGTCAGGCTGACACTTGGGGTACAGGATAATGACAGTCTGACACTTGGGGTACAGGATAATGACAGGCTGACACTGGGGGTACAGGATAATGACAGGCTGACACTTGGGGTACAGGATAATGACAGGCTGACACTTGGGGTACAGGATAATGACAGGCTGACACTTGGGGTACGGGATAATGACAGGCTGACACTCGGGGTACAGGATAATGACAGGCTGACACTCGGGGTACGGGATAATGACAGGCTGACATTTGGGGTACAGGATAATGACAGGCTGACACTCAGGGTACAGGACAATGACAGGCTGATACTCGGGGTACAGGACAATGATGCAGGCTGATACTCGGGGTACAGGATAATGATACACAGATACTCGGGGTACAGGATAATGACAGGCTGACACTCGGGGTACAGGACAATGATACACTGATACTCGGGGTACAGGATAATGACAGGGTGACACTCGGGGTACAGAATAATGACAGGCTGACACTCGGGGTACAGAATAATGACAGGCTGACACTCGGGGTACAGGATAATGACAGGCTGACACTCGGGGTACAGGATAATGACAGGCTGACACTTGGGGTACAGGATAATGACAGGCTGATACTTGGGGTACAGGATAATGACAGGCTGACACTGGGGGTACGGGATAATGACAGGCTGACACTCGGGGTACAGGATAATGACAGGCTGACACTGGGGGTACAGGATAATGACAGGCTGACACTTGGGGTACAGGATAATGACAGGCTGACACTCGGGGTACAGGATAATGACAGGCTGACACTTGGGGTACAGGATAATGACAGGCTGATACTTGGGGTACAGGATAATGACAGGCTGACACTGGGGGTACAGGATAATGACAGGCTGACACTCGGGGTACAGGTAATGACAGGCTGACACTGGGGGTACAGGATAATGACAGGCTGACACTTGGGGTACAGGATAATGACAGGCTGACACTTGGGGTACAGGATAATGACAGGCTGACACTCGGGGTACGGGATAATGACAGGCTGACACTCGGGGTACAGGATAATGTCAGGCTGACACTCGGGGTACAGGATAATGACAGGCTGACACTCGGGGTACGGGATAATGACAGGCTGACACTCGGGGTACAGGATAATGACAGGCTGACACCCGGGGTACAGGATAATGACAGGCTAACACTCGGGGTACAGGATAATGACAGGCTGACACTCGGGGTATAGAATAATGACAGGCTGATACTTGGGGTACAGGATAATGACAGGCTGATACTTGGGGTACAGGATAATGACAGGCTGACACTCGAGGTACAGGATAATGACAGGCTGACACTCGGGGTACAGGATAATGACAGGCTGACACTTGGGGTACAGGATAATGACAGGCTGATACTCGGGGTACAGAATAATGACAGGCTGACACTCGGGGTACAGGAAAATGACAGGCTGATACTCGGGGTACAGGACAATGATACACTGATACTTGGGGTACAGGATAATGACAGGCTGACACTCGGGATACAGGATAATGACAGGCTGACAGTTGGGGTACAGGATAATGACAGGCTGACACTCGGGGTACAGGACAATGACAGGCTGATACTCAGGGTACAGGACAATGATACACTGATACTCGGGGTACAGGATAATGATACACTGATACTCGGGGTACAGGACAATGATACACTGATACTCGGGGTACAGGACAATGACAGGCTGATACTCGGGGTACAGGACAATGATACACTGATACTCGGGGTACAGGATAATGATACACTGATACTCGGGGTACAGGACAATGATACACTGATACTCGGGGTACAGGATAATGACAGGCTGACACTCGGGGTACAGGACAATGATACACTGATACTCGGGGTACAGGATAATGACAGGCTGACACTTGGGGTACATGATAATGACAGGCTGACACTTGGGGTACAGGATAATGACAGGCTGATACTCGGGGTACAGGATAATGACAGGCTGATACTTGGGGTACAGGATAATGACAGGCTGACACTGGGGGTACAGGATAATGACAGGCTGACACTCGGGGTACAGGATAATGACAGGCTGACACTCGGAGTACAGGATAATGACAGGCTGACACTCTGGGTACAGGTAATGACAGGCTGACACTGGGGGTACAGGATAATGTCAGGCTGACACTTGGGGTACAGGATAATGACAGTCTGACACTTGGGGTACAGGATAATGACAGGCTGACACTGGGGGTACAGGATAATGACAGGCTGACACTTGGGGTACAGGATAATGACAGGCTGACACTTGGGGTACAGGATAATGACAGGCTGACACTTGGGGTACAGGATAATGACAGGCTGACACTCGGGGTACAGGATAATGACAGGCTGACACTGGGGGTACGGGATAATGACAGGCTGACACTTGGGGTACAGGATAATGACAGGCTGACACTCAGGGTACAGGACAATGACAGGCTGATACTCGGGGTACAGGATAATGATGCAGGCTGATACTCGGGGTACAGGATAATGATACACAGATACTCGGGGTACAGGATAATGACAGGCTGACACTCGGGGTACAGGATAATGATAGGCTGATACTCGGGGTACAGGATAATGACAGGCTGACATTCGGGGTACAGGATAATGACAGGCTGACACTGGGGGTACAGGATAATGACAGGCTGATACTTGGGGTACAGGATAATGACAGGCTGACACTGGGGGTACAGGATAATGTCAGGCTGACACTTGGGGTACAGGATAATGACAGTCTGACACTTGGGGTACAGGATAATGACAGGCTGACACTGGGGGTACAGGATAATGACAGGCTGACACTTGGGGTACAGGATAATGACAGGCTGACACTTGGGGTACAGGATAATGACAGGCTGACACTTGGGGTACGGGATAATGACAGGCTGACACTCGGGGTACAGGATAATGACAGGCTGACACTCGGGGTACGGGATAATGACAGGCTGACATTTGGGGTACAGGATAATGACAGGCTGACACTCAGGGTACAGGACAATGACAGGCTGACACTCGGGGTACAGGACAATGATGCAGGCTGATACTCGGGGTACAGGATAATGATACACAGACACTCGGGGTACAGGATAATGACAGGATGACACTCGGGGTACAGGACAATGACACACTGATACTCGGGGTACAGGATAATGACAGGGTGACACTCGGGGTACAGAATAATGACAGGCTGACACTCGGGGTACAGAATAATGACAGGCTGACACTCGGGGTACAGGATAATGACAGGCTGACACTCGGGGTACAGGATAATGACAGGCTGACACTTGGGGTACAGGATAATGACAGGCTGATACTTGGGGTACAGGATAATGACAGGCTGACACTGGGGGTACGGGATAATGACAGGCTGACACTCGGGGTACAGGTAATGACAGGCTGACACTGGGGGTACAGGATAATGACAGGCTGACACTTGGGGTACAGGATAATGACAGGCTGACACTTGGGGTACAGGATAATGACAGGCTGACACTTGGGGTACGGGATAATGACAGGCTGACACTCGGGGTACAGGATAATGACAGGCTGACACTAGGGGTACAGGATAATGACAGGCTGACACTCGGGGTACAGGATAATGACAGGCTGACACTTGGGGTACAGGATAATGACAGGCTGACACTCGGGGTACAGAATAATGACAGGCTGACACTGGGGGTACAGGATAATGACAGGCTGATACTCGGGGTACAGGACAATGATACACTGATACCGGGGTGCAGGATAATGACAGGCTGACACTCGGGATACAGGATAATGACAGGCTGACACTTGGGGTACAGGATAATGACAGGCTGACACTCGGGGTACAGGACAATGACAGGCTGATACTCGGGGTACAGGACAATGATACACTGATACTCGGGGTACAGGATAATGATACACTGATACTGGGGTACAGGACAATGATACACTGATACTGGGGTACAGGACAATGATAGGCTGATACTCGGGGTACAGGACAATGATACACTGATACTCGGGGTACAGGATAATGATACACTGACTCGGGGTACAGGACAATGATACACTGATACTCGGGGTACAGGATAATGACAGGCTGACACTCGGGGTACAGGACAATGATACACTGATACTCGGGGTACAGGATAATGACAGGCTGACACTTGGGGTACAGGATAATGACAGGCTGACACTTGGGGTACAGGATAATGACAGGCTGATACTCGGGGTACAGGATAATGACAGGCTGATACTTGGGGTACAGGATAATGACAGGCTGACACTGGGGGTACAGGATAATGACAGGCTGACATTCGGGGTACAGGATAATGACAGGCTGACACTCGGGGTACAGGATAATGACAGGCTGACACTCTGGGTACAGGTAATGACAGGCTGACACTGGGGGTACAGGATAATGTCAGGCTGACACTTGGGGTACAGGATAATGACAGGCTGACACTTGGGGTACAGGATAATGACAGGCTGACACTGGGGGTACAGGATAATGACAGGCTGACACTTGGGGTACAGGATAATGACAGGCTGACACTTGGGGTACAGGATAATGACAGGCTGACACTTGGGGTACGGGATAATGACAGGCTGACACTGGGGGTACAGGATAATGACAGGCTGACACTTGGGGTACAGGATAATGACAGGCTGACACTGGGGGTACGGGATAATGACAGGCTGACACTTGGGGTACAGGATAATGACAGGCTGTCACTTGGGGTACAGGATAATGACAGGCTGACACTGGGGGTACAGGATAATGACAGGCTGACACTCGGGGTACAGGATAATGACAGGCTGACACTTGGGGTACAGGATAATGACAGGCTGACACTTGGGGTACAGGATAATGACAGGCTGACACTTGGGGTACAGGATAATGACAGGCTGATACTTGGGGTACAGGATAATGACAGGCTGACACTCGGGGTACAGGATAATGACAGGCTGACACTCGGGGTACAGGATAATGACAGGCTGACACTTGGGGTACAGGATAATGACAGGCTGACACTCGGGGTACAGAATAATGACAGGCTGACACTTGGGGTACAGGATAATGACAGGCTGACACTTGGGGTACAGGAAAATGACAGGCTGACACTCGGGGTACAGGATAATGACAGGCTGACACTCGGGGTACAGAATAATGACAGGCTGACACTCGGGGTACAGGATAATGACAGGCTGACACTTGGGGTGCAGGATAATGACAGGCTGACACTTGGGGTACAGGATAATGACAGGCTGACACTCGGGGTACGGGATAATGACAGGCTGACATTTGGGGTACAGGATAATGACAGGCTGACACTCGGGGTACAGGACAATGACAGGCTGATACTCGGGGTACAGGACAATGATGCACTGATACTCGGGGTACAGGATAATGATACACAGATACTCGGGGTACAGGATAATGACAGGATGACACTCGGGGTACAGGACAATGATACACTGATACTCGGGGTACAGGATAATGACAGGCTGACACTCGGGGTACAGAATAATGACAGGCTGACACTCGGGGTACAGAATAATGACAGGCTGACACTCGGGGTACAGGATAATGACAGGCTGACACTCGGGGTACAGGATAATGACAGGCTGACACTTGGGGTACAGGATAATGACAGGCTGACACTTGGGGTACAGGATAATGACAGGCTGACACCCGGGGTACAGGATAATGACAGGCTGACACTCGGGGTACAGGATAATGACAGGCTGACACTCGGGGTATAGGATAATGACAGGCTGATACTTGGGGTACAGGATAATGACAGGCTGATACTTGGGGTACAGGGTAATGACAGGCTGACACTCGAGGTACAGGATAATGACAGGCTGACACTCGGGGTACAGGATAATGACAGGCTGACACTTGGGGTACAGGATAATGACAGGCTGATACTCGGGGTACAGAATAATGACAGGCTGACACTCGGGGTACAGGATAATGACAGGCTGATACTGGGGTACAGGACAATGATACAGCTGATACTTGGGGTACAGGATAATGACAGGCTGACACTCGGGGTACAGGATAATGACAGGCTGACACTTGGGGTACAGGATAATGACAGGCTGACACTCGGGGTACAGGATAATGACAGGCTGATACTGGGGGTACAGGACAATGACACACTGATACTCGGGGTACAGGATAATGATACGCTGACACTCGGGGTACATGATAATGACAGGCTGATACTCGGGGTACAGGATAATGACACGCTGATACTCGGGGTACAGGATAATGATACACTGATACTCGGGGTACAGGATAATGATACGCTGATACTCGGGGTACAGGATAATGACAGGCTGACACTCGGGGTACAGGACAATGACACGCTGATACTCGGGGTACAGGATAATGACAGGCTGACACTTGGGGTACAGGATAATGACAGGCTGACACTTGGGGTACAGGATAATGACAGGCTGATACTCGGGGTACAGGATAATGACAGGCTGATACTTGGGGTACAGGATAATGACAGGCTGACACTGGGGGTACAGGATAATGACAGGCTGACACTCGGGGTACAGGATAATGACAGGCTGACACTCGGGGTACAGGATAATGACAGGCTGACACTCTAGGTACAGGTAATGACAGGCTGACACTGGGGGTACAGGATAATGTCAGGCTGACACTCGGGGTACAGGATAATGACAGGCTGACACTCGGGGTACGGGATAATGACAGGCTGACACTCGGGGTACAGGATAATGACAGGCTGTCACTCGGGGTACAGGATAATGACAGGCTGACACTCGGGGTACAGGATAATGACAGGCTGACACCCGGGGTACAGGATAATGACAGGCTGACACTCGGGGTACAGGATAATGACAGGCTGACACTCGGGGTACAGAATAATGACAGGCTGACACTTGGGGTACAGGATAATGACAGGCTGATACTTGGGGTACAGGATAATGACAGGCTGACACTCGGGGTACAGGATAATGACAGGCTGACACTCGGGGTACAGGATAATGACAGGCTGACACTTGGGGTACAGGATAATGACAGGCTGATACTCGGGGTACAGAATAATGACAGGCTGACACTCGGGGTACAGAATAATGACAGGCTGACACTCGGGGTACAGGATAATGACAGGCTGACACTCGGGGTACAGGATAATGACAGGCTGACACTCAGGGTACAGAATAATGACAGGCTGACACTCGGGGTACAGGATAATGACAGGCTGACACTTGGGGTGCAGGATAATGACAGGCTGACACTTGGGGTACAGGATAATGACAGGCTGACACTCGGGGTACGGGATAATGACAGGCTGACATTTGGGGTACAGGATAATGACAGGCTGACACTCGGGTACAGGACAATGACAGGCTGATACTCGGGGTACAGGACAATGATGCAGCTGATACTCGGGGTACAGGATAATGATACACAGATACTCGGGGTACAGGATAATGACAGGATGACACTCGGGGTACAGGACAATGACACACTGATACTCGGGGTACAGGATAATGACAGGCTGACACTCGGGGTACAGAATAATGACAGGCTGACACTCGGGGTACAGAATAATGACAGGCTGACACTCGGGGTACAGGATAATGACAGGCTGACACTCGGGGTACAGGATAATGACAGGCTGACACTTGGGGTACAGGATAATGACAGGCTGATACTCGGGGTACAGGATAATGACAGGCTGACACTTGGGGTACAGGGTAATGACAGGCTGACACTTGGGGTACAGGATAATGACAGGCTGACACTTGGGGGTACAGGATAATGACAGGCTGACACTTGGGGTACAGGATAATGACAGGCTGACACTCGGGGTACAGGATAATGACAGGCTGACACTCGGGGTACAGGATAATGACAGGCTGACACTCGGGGTACAGGATAATGACAGGCTGACACTCGGGGTACAGGATAATGACAGGCTGACACTCGGGGTACAGGATAATGACAGGCTGACACTTGGGGTACAGGATAATGACAGGCTGATACTTGGGGTACAGGATAATGACAGGCTGACACTGGGGGTACGGGATAATGACAGGCTGACACTCGGGGTACAGGATAATGACAGGCTGACACTGGGGGTACAGGATAATGACAGGCTGACACTTGGGGTACAGGATAATGACAGGCTGACACTTGGGGTACAGGATAATGACAGGCTGACACTTGGGGTACGGGATAATGACAGGCTGACACTCGGGGTACAGGATAATGTCAGGCTGACACTCGGGGTACAGGATAATGACAGGCTGACACTCGGGGTACGGGATAATGACAGGCTGACACTGGGGGTACAGGATAATGACAGGCTGACACTTGGGGTACAGGATAATGACAGGCTGACACTTGGGGTACAGGATAATGACAGGCTGACACTTGGGGTACGGGATAATGACAGGCTGACACTCGGGGTACAGGATAATGACAGGCTGACACTCGGGGTACAGGATGATGACAGGCTGACACTCGGGGTACAGGATAATGACAGGCTGACACTCGGGGTACAGGATAATGACAGGCTGACACTCGGGGTACAGGATAATGACAGGCTGACACTCGGGGTACAGGATAATGACAGGCTGACACTCGGGGTACAGGATAATGACAGGCTGACACTCGGGGTACAGGATAATGACAGGCTGACACTTGGGGTGCAGGATAATGACAGGCTGACACTTGGGGTACAGGATAATGACAGGCTGACACTCGGGGTACGGGATAATGACAGGCTGACATTTGGGGTACAGGATAATGACAGGCTGACACTCGGGGTACAGGACAATGACAGGCTGATACTCGGGGTACAGGACAATGATGCACTGATACTCGGGGTACAGGATAATGATACACAGATACTCGGGGTACAGGATAATGACAGGATGACACTCGGGGTACAGGACAATGATACACTGATACTCGGGGTACAGGATAATGACAGGCTGACACTCGGGGTACAGAATAGTGACAGGCTGACACTCGGGGTACAGAATAATGACAGGCTGACACTCGGGGTACAGGATAATGACAGGCTGACACTCGGGGTACAGGATAATGACAGGCTGACACTTGGGGTACAGGATAATGACAGGCTGATACCGGGGTACAGGATAATGACAGGCTGACACTTGGGGTACAGGGTAATGACAGGCTGACACTTGGGGTACAGGATAATGACAGGCTGACACTTGGGGGTACAGGATAATGACAGGCTGACACTTGGGGTACAGGATAATGACAGGCTGACACTCGGGGTACAGAATAATGACAGGCTGACACTCGGGGGTACAGGATAATGACAGGCTGACACTCGGGGTACAGGATAATGACAGGCTGACACTCGGGGTACAGGATAATGACAGGCTGACACTCGGGGTACAGGATAATGACAGGCTGACACTTGGGGTACAGGATAATGACAGGCTGATACTTGGGGTACAGGATAATGACAGGCTGACACTGGGGGTACAGGATAATGACAGGCTGACACTCGGGGTACAGGATAATGACAGGCTGACACTGGGGGTACAGGATAATGACAGGCTGACACTTGGGGTACAGGATAATGACAGGCTGACACTTGGGGTACAGGATAATGACAGGCTGACACTTGGGGTACGGGATAATGACAGGCTGACACTGGGGGTACAGGATAATGTCAGGCTGACACTTGGGGTACAGGATAATGACAGGCTGACACTCGGGGTACAGGATAATGACAGGCTGACACTTGGGGTGCAGGATAATGACAGGCTGACACTTGGGGTACAGGATAATGACAGGCTGACACTCGGGGTACGGGATAATGACAGGCTGACATTTGGGGTACAGGATAATGACAGGCTGACACTCGGGGTACAGGACAATGACAGGCTGACACTGGGGTACAGGACAATGATGCACTGATACTCGGGGTACAGGATAATGATACGCTGACACTCGGGGTACAGGATAATGACAGGCTGACACTCGGGGTACAGGACAATGATACGCTGACACTCGGGGTACAGGATAATGACAGGCTGACACTCGGGGTACAGAATAATGACAGGCTGACACTCGGGGTACAGAATAATGACAGGCTGACACTCGGGGTACAGGATAATGACAGGCTGACACTCGGGGTACAGGATAATGACAGGCTGACACTTGGGGTACAGGATAATGACAGGCTGATACTTGGGGTACAGGATAATGACAGGCTGACACTTGGGGTACAGGATAATGACAGGCTGACACTTGGGGTACAGGATAATGACAGGCTGACACTTGGGGGTACAGGATAATGACAGGCTGACACTTGGGGTACAGGATAATGACAGGCTGACACTCGGGGTACAGAATAATGACAGGCTGACACTCGGGGTACAGGATAATGACAGGCTGACACTCGGGGTACAGGATAATGACAGGCTGACACTCGGGGTACAGGATAATGACAGGCTGACACTCGGGGTACAGGATAATGACAGGCTGACACTCGGGGTACAGGATAATGACAGGCTGACACTCGGGGTACAGGATAATGACAGGCTGACACTTGGGGTACAGGATAATGACAGGCTGACACTTGGGGTACAGGATAATGACAGGCTGACACTCGGGGTACAGGATAATGACAGGCTGACACTCGGGGTACAGGATAATGACAGGCTGACACTTGGGGTACAGGATAATGACAGGCTGATACTCGGGGGTACAGAATAATGACAGGCTGACACTCGGGGTACAGAATAATGACAGGCTGACACTCGGGGTACAGGATAATGACAGGCTGACACTCGGGGTACAGGATAATGACAGGCTGACACTCGGGGTACAGGATAATGACAGGCTGACACTTGGGGTACAGGATAATGACAGGCTGACACTTGGGGTACAGGATAATGACAGGCTGACACTTGGGGTACAGGATAATGACAGGCTGACACTCGGGGTACGGGATAATGACAGGCTGACACTTGGGGTACAGGATAATGACAGGCTGACACTCGGGGTACAGGATAATGACAGGCTGACACTCGGGGTACAGGATAATGATGCGCTGACACTCGGGGTACAGGATAATGACAGGCTGACACTGGGGGTACAGGATAATGACAGGCTGACACTCGGGGTACAGGATAATGACAGGCTGACACTCGGGGTACAGGATAATGACAGGCTGACACTCGGGGTACAGGATAATGACAGGCTGACACTCGGGGTACAGGATAATGACAGGCTGACACTCGGGGTACAGGATAATGACAGGCTGACACTCGGGGTACAGGATAATGACAGGCTGACACTGGGGGTACAGGATAATGACAGGCTGACACTTGGGGTACAGGATAATGACAGGCTAATACTCGGGGTGCAGGATAATGACAGGCTGACACTTGGGGTACAGGATAATGACAGGCTGACACTGGGGGTACAGGATAATGACAGGCTGACACTGGGGGTACAGGATAATGACAGGCTGACACTTGGGGTACAGGATAATGACAGGCTGACACTCGAGGTACAGGATAATGACAGGCTGACACTCGGGGTACAGAACAATGACAGGCTGACACTTGGGGTACAGGATAATGACAGGCTGACACTCGGGGTACAGGATAATGACAGGCTGACACTGGGGGTACAGGATAATGACAGGCTGACACTCGGGGTACAGGACAATGATACACTGATACTTGGGGTACAGGATAATGACAGGCTGACACTCGGGATACAGGATAATGACAGGCTGACACTTGGGGTACAGGATAATGACAGGCTGACACTCGGGGTACAGGACAATGACAGGCTGATACTCGGGGTACAGGACAATGATACACTGATACTCGGGGTACAGGATAATGATACACTGATACTCGGGGTACAGGACAATGATACGCTGATACTCGGGGTACAGGACAATGACAGGCTGATACTCGGGGTACAGGACAATGATACACTGATACTCGGGGTACAGGATAATGATACACTGATCCTCGGGGTACAGGATAATGACAGGCTGACACTCGGGGTACAGGACAATGATACACTGATACTCGGACAGGAAAGACAGGCGCCTTGGGGTACAGGATAATGACAGGCTGACACTTGGGGTACAGGATAATGACAGGCTGATACTCGGGGTACAGGATAATGACAGGCTGATACTTGGGGTACAGGATAATGACAGGCTGACACTGGGGGTACAGGATAATGACAGGCTGACACTCGGGGTACAGGATAATGACAGGCTGACACTCGGGGTACAGGATAATGACAGGCTGACACTCTGGGTACAGGTAATGACAGGCTGACACTGGGGGTACAGGATAATGTCAGGCTGACACTTGGGGTACAGGATAATGACAGGCCGACACTGGGGGTACAGGATAATGACAGGCTGACACTGGGGGTACAGGATAATGACAGGCTGACACTGGGGGTACAGGATAATGACAGGCTGATACTTGGGGTACAGGATAATGACAGGCTGACACTGGGGGTACAGGATAATGACAGGCTGACACTGGGGGTACAGGATAATGACAGGCTGATACTTGGGGTACAGGATAATGACAGGCTGACACTGGGGGTACAGGATAATGTCAGGCTGACACTTGGGGTACAGGATAATGACAGTCTGACACTTGGGGTACAGGATAATGACAGGCTGACACTGGGGGTACAGGATAATGACAGGCTGACACTTGGGGTACAGGA
Organism: Leptodactylus fallax; assembly: GCA_947044405.1. Taxonomy (NCBI): domain Eukaryota; kingdom Metazoa; phylum Chordata; class Amphibia; order Anura; family Leptodactylidae; genus Leptodactylus; species Leptodactylus fallax. The sequence goes on from CAMRHE010000633.1 coordinate 546,122, forward strand.
TAATGACAGGCTGACACTTGGGGTACAGGATAATGACAGGCTGACACTTGGGGTACGGGATAATGACAGGCTGACACTTGGGGTACAGGATAATGACAGGCTGACACTTGGGGTACAGGATAATGACAGGCTGACACTCGGGGTACAGGATAATGACAGGCTGACACCCGGGGTACAGGATAATGACAGGCTGACACTCGGGGTACAGGATAATGACAGGCTGACACTTGGGGTATAGAATAATGACAGGCTGACACTTGGGGTACAGGATAATGACAGGCTGATACTTGGGGTACAGGATAATGACAGGCTGACACTCGGGGTACAGGATAATGACAGGCTGACACTCGGGGTACAGGATAATGACAGGCTGACACTCGGGGTACAGAATAATGACAGGCTGACACTCGGGGTACAGGTTAATGACAGGCTGACACTTGGGGTACAGGATAATGACAGGCTGACACTCGGGGTACGGGATAATGACAGGCTGACATTTGGGGTACAGGATAATGACAGGCTGACACTCGGGGTACAGGACAATGACAGGCTGATACTCGGGTACAGGACAATGATGCACTGATACTCGGGGTACAGGATAATGATACACAGATACTCGGGGTACAGGATAATGACAGGATGACACTCGGGGTACAGGACAATGATACACTGATACTCGGGGTACAGGATAATGACAGGCTGACACTCGGGGTACAGAATAATGACAGGCTGACACTCGGGGTACAGAATAATGACAGGCTGACACTCGGGGTACAGGATAATGACAGGCTGACACTCGGGGTACAGGATAATGACAGGCTGACACTTGGGGTACAGGATAATGACAGGCTGATACTTGGGGTACAGGATAATGACAGGCTGACACTTGGGGTACAGGATAATGTCAGGCTGACACTTGGGGTACAGGATAATGACAGGCTGACACTTGGGGTACAGGATAATGACAGGCTGACACTTGGGGTACAGGATAATGACAGGCTGACACTCGGGGTACAGGATAATGACAGGCTGACACTCGGGGTACAGGATAATGACAGGCTGACACTCGGGGTACAGGATAATGACAGGCTGACACTGGGGGTACAGGATAATGACAGGCTGACACTGGGGGTACAGGATAATGACAGGCTGACACTTGGGGTACAGGATAATGACAGGCTGACACTTGGGGTACAGGATAATGACAGGCTGACACTGGGGGTACAGGATAATGACAGGCTGACACTTGGGGTACAGGATAATGACAGGCTGACACTGGGGGTACAGGATAATGACAGGCTGACACTTGGGGTACAGGATAATGACAGGCTGACACTTGGGGTACAGGATAATGACAGGCTGACACTTGGGGTACGGGATAATGACAGGCTGACACTCGGGGTACAGGATAATGACAGGCTGACACTCGGGGTACAGGATAATGACAGGCTGACACTCGGGGTACAGGATAATGACAGGCTGACACTGGGGGTACAGGATAATGACAGGCTGACACTTGGGGTACAGGATAATGACAGGCTGACACTTGGGGTACAGGATAATGACAGGCTGACACTTGGGGTACAGGATAATGACAGGCTGACACTCGGGGTACAGGATAATGACAGGCTGACACTCGGGGTACAGGATAATGACAGGCTGACACTCGGGGTACAGGATAATGACAGGCTGACACTCGGGGTACAGGATAATGACAGGCTGACACTCGGGGTACAGGATAATGACAGGCTGACACTCGGGGTACAGGATAATGACAGGCTGACACTCGGGGTACAGGATAATGACAGGCTGACACTCGGGGTACAGGATAATGACAGGCTGACACTCGGGGTACAGGATAATGACAGGCTGACACTTGGGGTACAGGATAATGACAGGCTGACACTCGGGGTACGGGATAATGACAGGCTGACATTTGGGGTACAGGATAATGACAGGCTGACACTCGGGGTACAGGACAATGACAGGCTGATACTCGGGGTACAGGACAATGACACTGATACTCGGGGTACAGGATAATGATACACAGATACTCGGGGTACAGGATAATGACAGGATGACACTCGGGGTACAGGACAATGATACACTGATACTCGGGGTACAGGATAATGACAGGCTGACACTCGGGGTACAGAATAGTGACAGGCTGACACTCGGGGTACAGAATAATGACAGGCTGACACTCGGGGTACAGGATAATGACAGGCTGACACTCGGGGTACAGGATAATGACAGGCTGACACTTGGGGTACAGGATAATGACAGGCTGATACTCGGGGTACAGGATAATGACAGGCTGACACTTGGGGTACAGGATAATGACAGGCTGACACTTGGGGTACAGGATAATGACAGGCTGACACTTGGGGTACAGGATAATGACAGGCTGACACTTGGGGTACAGGATAATGACAGGCTGACACTCGGGGTACAGAATAATGACAGGCTGACACTCGGGGTACAGGATAATGACAGGCTGACACTCGGGGTACAGGATAATGACAGGCTGACACTCGGGGTACAGGATAATGACAGGCTGACACTCGGGGTACAGGATAATGACAGGCTGACACTTGGGGTACAGGATAATGACAGGCTGATACTTGGGGTACAGGATAATGACAGGCTGACACTGGGGGTACGGGATAATGACAGGCTGACACTCGGGGTACAGGTAATGACAGGCTGACACTGGGGGTACAGGATAATGACAGGCTGACACTTGGGGTACAGGATAATGACAGGCTGACACTTGGGGTACAGGATAATGACAGGCTGACACTTGGGGTACGGGATAATGACAGGCTGACACTCGGGGTACAGGATAATGACAGGCTGACACTCGGGGTAAAGGATAATGACAGGCTGACACTCGGGGTACAGGATAATGACAGGCTGACACTTGGGGTGCAGGATAATGACAGGCTGACACTTGGGGTACAGGATAATGACAGGCTGACACTCGGGGTACAGGATAATGACAGGCTGACATTTGGGGTACAGGATAATGACAGGCTGACACTCGGGGTACAGGACAATGACAGGCTGACACTCGGGGTACAGGACAATGATCACTGACACTCGGGGTACAGGATAATGATACACAGATACTCGGGGTACAGGATAATGACAGGCTGACACTCGGGGTACAGGATAATGACAGGCTGACACTCGGGGTACAGGATAATGACAGGCTGACACTCGGGGTACAGGATAATGACAGGCTGACACTCGGGGTACAGGATAATGACAGGCTGACACTCGGGGTACAGGATAATGACAGGCTGACACTTGGGGTACAGGATAATGACAGGCTGACACTTGGGGTACAGGATAATGACAGGCTGATACTCGGGGTACAGGATAATGACAGGCTGACACTTGGGGTACAGGGTAATGACAGGCTGACACTTGGGGTACAGGATAATGACAGGCTGACACTTGGGGGTACAGGATAATGACAGGCTGACACTTGGGGTACAGGATAATGACAGGCTGACACTCGGGGTACAGAATAATGACAGGCTGACACTCGGGGTACAGGATAATGACAGGCTGACACTCGGGGTACAGGATAATGACAGGCTGACACTCGGGGTACAGGATAATGACAGGCTGACACTCGGGGTACAGGATAATGACAGGCTGACACTTGGGGTACAGGATAATGACAGGCTGACACTTGGGGTACAGGATAATGACAGGCTGACACTGGGGGTACGGGATAATGACAGGCTGACACTCGGGGTACAGGATAATGACAGGCTGACACTCGGGGTACAGGATAATGACAGGCTGACACTCGGGGTACAGGATAATGACAGGCTGACACTCGGGGTACAGGATAATGACAGGCTGACACCGGGGTACAGGATAATGACAGGCTGACACTCGGGGTACAGGATAATGACAGGCTGACACTCGGGGTACAGGATAATGACAGGCTGACACTCGGGGTACAGGATAATGACAGGCTGACACTTGGGGTACAGGATAATGACAGGCTGATACTCGGGGTACAGAATAATGACAGGCTGACACTCGGGGTACAGGATAATGACAGGCTGATACTCGGGGTACAGGACAATGACACGCTGATACTCGGGGTACAGGATAATGACAGGCTGACACTCGGGATACAGGATAATGACAGGCTGACACTTGGGGTACAGGATAATGACAGGCTGACACTCGGGGTACAGGATAATGACAGGCTGATACTCGGGGTACAGGACAATGATACACTGATACTCGGGGTACAGGATAATGATACACTGATACTCGGGGTACAGGACAATGACACACTGACACTCGGGGTACAGACAATGACAGGCTGACACTCGGGGTACAGGACAATGACACACTGATACTCGGGGTACAGGACAATGATACACTGATACTCGGGGTACAGGACAATGATACACTGATACTCGGGGTACAGGATAATGACAGGCTGACACTGGGGTACAGGACAATGACACACTGATACTCGGGGTACAGGATAATGACAGGCTGACACTTGGGGTACATGATAATGACAGGCTGACACTTGGGGTACAGGATAATGACAGGCTGACACTCGGGGTACAGGATAATGACAGGCTGACACTTGGGGTACAGGATAATGACAGGCTGACACTGGGGGTACAGGATAATGACAGGCTGACACTCGGGGTACAGGATAATGACAGGCTGACACTCGGGGTACAGGATAATGACAGGCTGACACTCTGGGTACAGGTAATGACAGGCTGACACTGGGGGTACAGGATAATGTCAGGCTGACACTCGGGGTACAGGATAATGACAGGCTGACACTCGGGGTACGGGATAATGACAGGCTGACACTCGGGGTACAGGATAATGACAGGCTGACACTCGGGGTACAGGATAATGACAGGCTGACACTCGGGGTACAGGATAATGACAGGCTGACACTCGGGGTACAGGATAATGACAGGCTGATACTTGGGGTACAGGATAATGACAGGCTGATACTTGGGGTACAGGATAATGACAGGCTGACACTCGAGGTACAGGATAATGACAGGCTGACACTCGGGGTACAGGATAATGACAGGCTGACACTGGGGGTACAGGATAATGACAGGCTGATACTCGGGGTACAGAATAATGACAGGCTGACACTCGGGGTACAGGATAATGACAGGCTGATACTCGGGGTACAGGACAATGATACACTGATACTGGGGTACAGGATAATGACAGGCTGACACTCGGGGTACAGGATAATGACAGGCTGACACTTGGGGTACAGGATAATGACAGGCTGACACTTGGGGTACAGGATAATGACAGGCTGATACTTGGGGTACAGGATAATGACAGGCTGATACTCGGGGTACAGGATAATGACAGGCTGATACTCGGGGTACAGGATAATGATACACTGATACTCGGGGTACATGACAATGACAGGCTGATACTCGGGGTACAGGACAATGATACACTGATACTCGGGGTACAGGATAATGATACACTGATACTCGGGGTACAGGACAATGATACACTGATACTCGGGGTACAGGATAATGACAGGCTGACACTCGGGGTACAGGACAATGATACACTGATACTCGGGGTACAGGATAATGACAGGCTGACACTTGGGGTACATGATAATGACAGGCTGACACTTGGGGTACAGGATAATGACAGGCTGATACTTGGGGTACAGGATAATGACAGGCTGACACTGGGGGTACAGGATAATGACAGGCTGACATTCGGGGTACAGGATAATGACAGGCTGACACTCGGAGTACAGGATAATGACAGGCTGACACTCTGGGTACAGGTAATGACAGGCTGACACTGGGGGTACAGGATAATGTCAGGCTGACACTTGGGGTACAGGATAATGACAGGCTGACACTGGGGGTACAGGATAATGACAGGCTGACACTTGGGGTACAGGATAATGACAGGCTGACACTTGGGGTACAGGATAATGACAGGCTGACACTTGGGGTACGGGATAATGACAGGCTGACACTCGGGGTACAGGATAATGTCAGGGTGACACTCGGGGTACAGGATAATGACAGGCTGACACTCGGGGTACGGGATAATGACAGGCTGACACTCGGGGTACAGGATAATGACAGGCTGTCACTCGGGGTACAGGATAATGACAGGCTGACACTCGGGGTACAGGATAATGACAGGCTGACACCCGGGGTACAGGATAATGACAGGCTGACACTCGGGGTACAGGATAATGACAGGCTGACACTGGGGTACAGAATAATGACAGGCTGACACTTGGGGTACAGGATAATGACAGGCTGATACTTGGGGTACAGGATAATGACAGGCTGACACTCGGGGGTACAGGATAATGACAGGCTGACACTCGGGGTACAGGATAATGACAGACTGACACTTGGGGTACAGGATAATGACAGGCTGATACTCGGGGTACAGAATAATGACAGGCTGACACTCGGGGTACAGAATAATGACAGGCTGACACTCGGGGTACAGGAAAATGACAGGCTGACACTCGGGGTACAGGATAATGACAGGCTGACACTCAGGGTACAGAATAATGACAGGCTGACACTCGGGGTACAGGATAATGACAGGCTGACACTTGGGGTGCAGGATAATGACAGGCTGACACTTGGGGTACAGGATAATGACAGGCTGACACTCGGTGACGGGATAATGACAGGCTGACATTTGGGGTACAGGATAATGACAGGCTGACACTCGGGGTACAGAATAATGACAGGCTGACACTCGGGGTACAGGATAATGACAGGCTGACACTCGGGGTACAGGATAATGACAGGCTGACACTTGGGGTACAGGATAATGACAGGCTGATACTTTGGGTACAGGATAATGACAGGCTGACACTTGGGGTACAGGATAATGACAGGCTGATACTTGGGGTACAGGATAATGACAGGCTGACACTGGGGGTACAGGATAATGTCAGGCTGACACTTGGGTTACAGGATAATGACAGGCTGACACTGGGGTACAGGATAATGACAGGCTGACACTCGGGGTACAGGATAATGACAGTCTGACACTGGGGGTACAGGATAATGACAGGCTGACACTCGGGGTACAGGATAATGACAGGCTGACACTCGGGGTACAGGATAATGACAGGCTGATACTCGGGGTACAGAATAATGACAGGCTGACACTCGGGGTACAGAATAATGACAGGCTGACACTCTGGGTACAGAATAATGACAGGCTGACACTCGGGGTACAGGATAATGACAGGCTGACACTCGGGGTACAGGATAATGACAGGCTGACACTGGGGGTACAGGATAATGACAGGCTGACACTGGGGGTACAGGATAATGACAGGCTGACACTGGGGGTACAGGATAATGACAGGCTGACACTTGGGGTACAGGATAATGACAGGCTGACACTGGGGTACAGGATAATGACAGGCTGATACTTGCGGTACAGGATAATGACAGGCTGACACTGGGGGTACAGGATAATGTCAGGCTGACACTGGGGGTACAGGATAATGACAGGCTGACACTGGGGGTACAGGATAATGACAGGCTGACACTGGGGGTACAGGATAATGACAGGCTGATACTTGGGGTACAGGATAATGACAGGCTGACACTGGGGGTACAGGATAATGACAGGCTGATACTTGGGGTACAGGATAATGACAGGCTGACACTGGGGGTACAGGATAATGTCAGGCTGACACTTGGGGTACAGGATAATGACAGTCTGACACTTGGGGTACAGGATAATGACAGGCTGACACTAGGGGTACAGGATAATGACAGGCTGACACTTGGGGTACAGGATAATGACAGGCTGACACTTGGGGTTCAGGATAATGACAGGCTGACACTTGGGGTACGGGATAATGACAGGCTGACACTCGGGGTACAGGATAATGACAGGCTGACACTCGGGGTACGGGATAATGACAGGCTGACATTTGGGGTACAGGATAATGACAGGCTGACACTCGGGGTACAGGACAATGACAGGCTGATACTCGGGGTACAGGACAATGATCACTGACACTCGGGGTACAGGATAATGATACACAGATACTGGGTACAGGATAATGACAGGATGACACTCGGGGTACAGGACAATGATACACTGATACTCGGGGTACAGGATAATGACAGGCTGACACTCGGGGTACAGAATAATGACAGGCTGACACTTGGGGTACAGGATAATGACAGGCTGATACTTGGGGTACAGGATAATGACAGGCTGACACTGGGGGTACAGGATAATGTCAGGCTGACACTTGGGTTACAGAATAATGACAGGCTGACACTTGGGGTACAGGGTAATGACAGGCTGACACTTGGGGTACAGGATAATGACAGGCTGACACTCGGGGGTACTGGATAATGACAGGCTGACACTTGGGGTACAGGATAATGACAGGCTGACACTCGGGGTACAGGATAATGACAGGCTGACACTTGGGGTACAGGGTAATGACAGGCTGACACTTGGGGTACAGGATAATGACAGGCTGACACTCGGGGGTACAGGATAATGACAGGCTGACACTTGGGGTACAGGATAATGACAGGCTGACACTCGGGGGTACAGGATAATGACAGGCTGACACTTGGGGTACAGGATAATGACAGGCCGACACTAGGGGTACAGGATAATGACAGGCTGACACTGGGGGTACAGGATAATGACAGGCTGACACTGGGGGTACAGGATAATGACAGGCTGATACTTGGGGTACAGGATAATGACAGGCTGACACTGGGGGTACAGGATAATGACAGGCTGACACTGGGGGTACAGGATAATGACAGGCTGATACTTGGGGTACAGGATAATGACAGGCTGACACTGGGGGTACAGGATAATGTCAGGCTGACACTTGGGGTACAGGATAATGACAGTTTGACACTTGGGGTACAGGATACTGACAGGCTGACACTGGGGGTACAGGATAATGACAGGCTGACACTTGGGGTACAGGATAATGACAGGCTGACACTTGGGGTACAGGATAATGACAGGCTGACACTTGGGGTACGGGATAATGACAGGCTGACACTCGGGGTACAGGATAATGACAGGCTGACACTCGGGGTACAGGATAATGACAGGCTGACACTTGGGGTACAGGATAATGACAGGCTGATACTCGGGGTACAGGATAATGACAGGCTGACACTGGGGGTACAGGAAAATGACAGGCTGATACTCGGGGTACAGGGCAATGATACACTGATACTCGGGGTACAGGATAATGACAGGCTGACACTCGGGATACAGGATAATGACAGGCTGACACTTGGGGTACAGGATAATGACAGGCTGACACTCGGGGTACAGGACAATGACAGGCTGATACTCGGGGTACAGGACAATGATACACTGATACTCGGGGTACAGGATAATGATACACTGATACTCGGGGTACAGGACAATAATACACTGATACTCGGGGTACAGGACAATGACAGGCTGATACTCGGGGTACAGGACAATGATACACTGATACTCGGGGTACAGGATAATGATACACTGATCCTCGGGTACAGGACAATGATACACTGATACTCGGGGTACAGGATAATGACAGGCTGACACTCGGGGTACAGGACAATGATACACTGATACTCGGGGTACAGGATAATGACAGGCTGACACTTGGGGTACAGGATAATGACAGGCTGACACTTGGGGTACAGGATAATGACAGGCTGATACTCGGGGTACAGGATAATGACAGGCTGATACTTGGGGTACAGGATAATGACAGGCTGACACTGGGGGTACAGGATAATGACAGGCTGACACTCGGGGTACAGGATAATGACAGGCTGACACTCGGGTACAGGATAATGACAGGCTGACACTCTGGGTACAGGTAATGACAGGCTGACACTGGGGGTACAGGATAATGTCAGGCTGACACTTGGGGTACAGGATAATGACAGGCTGACACTTGGGGTACAGGATAATGACAGGCTGACACTGGGGGTACAGGATAATGACAGGCTGACACTTGGGGTACAGGATAATGACAGGCTGACACTTGGGGTACAGGATAATGACAGGCTGACACTTGGGGTACAGGATAATGACAGGCTGACACTCGGGGTACAGGATAATGTCAGGGTGACACTCGGGGTACAGGATAATGACAGGCTGACACTTGGGGTACAGGATAATGACAGGCTGACACTGGGGGTACAGGATAATGACAGGCTGTCACTCGGGGTACAGGATAATGACAGGCTGACACTTGGGGTACAGGATAATGACAGGCTGACACTTGGGGTACAGGATAATGACAGGCTGACACTCGGGGTACAGGATAATGACAGGCTGACACTCGGGGTACAGGATAATGACAGGCTGACACTTGGGGTACAGGATAATGACAGGCTGACACTCGGGGTACAGGATAATGACAGGCTGACACTCGGGGTACAGGATAATGACAGGCTGACACTCGGGGTACAGGATAATGACAGGCTGACACTTGGGGTACAGGATAATGACAGGCTGACACTCGGGGTACAGAATAATGACAGGCTGACACTCGGGGTACAGAATAATGACAGGCTGACACTCGGGGTACAGGAAAATGACAGGCTGACACTCGGGGTACAGGATAATGACAGGCTGACACTCGGGGTACAGAATAATGACAGGCTGACACTCGGGGTACAGGATAATGACAGGCTGACACTTGGGGTACAGGATAATGACAGGCTGACACTTGGGGTACAGGATAATGACAGGCTGACACTCGGGGTACGGGATAATGACAGGCTGACATTTGGGGTACAGGATAATGACAGGCTGACACTCGGGGTACAGGATAATGACAGGCTGACACTCGGGGTACAGGATAATGACAGGCTGACACTCGGGGTACAGGATAATGACAGGCTGACACTTGGGGTACAGGATAATGACAGGCTGATACTTTGGGTACAGGATAATGACAGGCTGACACTTGGGGTACAGGATAATGACAGGCTGATACTTGGGGTACAGGATAATGACAGGCTGACACTGGGGGTACAGGATAATGACAGGCTGACACTTGGGTTACAGGATAATGACAGGCTGACACTCGGGGTACAGGATAATGACAGGCTGACACTCGGGGTACAGGATAATGACAGTCTGACACTGGGGGTACAGGATAATGACAGGCTGACACTTGGGGTACAGGATAATGACAGGCTGACACTCGGGGTACAGGATAATGACAGGCTGATACTCGGGGTACAGGATAATGACAGGCTGACACTCGGGGTACAGGGTAATGACAGGCTGACACTCTGGGTACAGGATAATGACAGGCTGACACTGGGGGTACAGGATAATGACAGGCTGACACTTGGGGTGCAGGATAATGACAGGCTGACACTGGGGGTACAGGATAATGACAGGCTGACACTTGGGGTACAGGATAATGACAGGCTGACACTGGGGGTACAGGATAATGTCAGGCTGATACTTGGGGTACAGGGTAATGACAGGCTGACACTGGGGGTACAGGATAATGACAGGCTGATACTTGCGGTACAGAATAATGACAGGCTGACACTGGGGGTACAGAATAATGACAGGCTGACACTGGGGGTACAGGATAATGACAGGCTGACACTGGGGGTACAGGATAATGACAGGCTGACACTGGGGGTACAGGATAATGACAGGCTGATACTTGGGGTACAGGATAATGACAGGCTGACACTGGGGGTACAGGATAATGACAGGCTGATACTTGGGGTACAGGATAATGACAGGCTGACACTTGGGGTACAGGATAATGTCAGGCTGACACTTGGGGTACAGGATAATGACAGGCTGACACTTGGGGTACAGAATAATGACAGGCTGACACTCGGGGTACAGGATAATGACAGGCTGACACTTGGGGTACGGGATAATGACAGGCTGACACTTGGGGTACAGGATAATGACAGGCTGACACTTGGGGTACGGGTTAATGACAGGCTGACACTCGGGGTACAGGATAATGACAGGCTGACACTCGGGGTACGGGATAATGACAGGCTGACATTTGGGGTACAGGATAATGACAGGCTGACACTCGGGGTACAGGACAATGACAGGCTGATACTCGGGGTACAGGACAATGATCACTGATACTCGGGGTACAGGATAATGATACACAGATACTCGGGGTACAGGATAATGACAGGATGACACTCGGGGTACAGGACAATGATACACTGATACTCGGGGTACAGGATAATGACAGGCTGACACTCGGGGTACAGAATAATGACAGGCTGACACTTGGGGTACAGGATAATGACAGGCTGATACTTGGGGTACAGGATAATGACAGGCTGACACTGGGGGTACAGGATAATGTCAGGCTGACACTTGGGGTACAGGATAATGACAGGCTGACACTTGGGGTACAGGGTAATGACAGGCTGACACTTGGGGTACAGGATAATGACAGGCTGACACTCGGGGGTACTGGATAATGACAGGCTGACACTTGGGGTACAGGATAATGACAGGCTGACACTTGGGGTACAGGATAATGACAGGCTGACACTTGGGGTACAGGGTAATGACAGGCTGACACTTGGGGTACAGGATAATGACAGGCTGACACTCGGGGGTACAGGATAATGACAGGCTGACACTTGGGGTACAGGATAATGACAGGCTGACACTCGGGGGTACAGGATAATGACAGGCTGACACTTGGGGTACAGGATAATGACAGGCCGACACTAGGGGTACAGGATAATGACAGGCTGACACTGGGGGTACAGGATAATGACAGGCTGACACTGGGGGTACAGGATAATGACAGGCTGATACTTGGGGTACAGGATAATGACAGGCTGACACTGGGGGTACAGGATAATGACAGGCTGACACTGGGGGTACAGGATAATGACAGGCTGATACTTGGGGTACAGGATAATGACAGGCTGACACTGGGGGTACAGGATAATGTCAGGCTGACACTTGGGGTACAGGATAATGACAGGTTGACACTTGGGGTACAGGATACTGACAGGCTGACACTGGGGGTACAGGATAATGACAGGCTGACACTTGGGGTACAGGATAATGACAGGCTGACACTTGGGGTACAGGATAATGACAGGCTGACACTTGGGGTACAGGATAATGACAGGCTGACACTCGGGGTACAGGATAATGACAGGCTGACACTCGGGGTACAGGATAATGACAGGCTGACATTTGGGGTACAGGATAATGACAGGCTGACACTCGGGGTACAGGATAATGACAGGCTGACACTCGGGGTACAGGATAATGATGCAGTCTGATACTGGGGGTACAGGATAATGACACGGCTGACACTCGGGGTACAGGATAATGACAGGCTGACACTCGGGGTACAGGATAATGACAGGCTGATACTCGGGGTACAGGATAATGACAGGCTGACACTCGGGGTACAGAATAATGACAGGCTGACACTCGGGGTACAGAATAATGACAGGCTGACACTCGGGGTACAGGATAATGACAGGCTGACACTCGGGGTACAGGATAATGACAGGCTGACACTTGGGGTACAGGATAATGACAGGCTGATACTTGGGGTACAGGATAATGACAGGCTGACACTGGGGGTACAGGATAATGACAGGCTGACACTTGGGGTACGGGATAATGACAGGCTGACACTCTGGGGTACAGGATAATGACAGGCTGACACTTGGGGTACAGGATAATGACAGGCTGACACTCGGGGGTACAGGATAATGACAGGCTGACACTTGGGGTACGGGGTAATGACAGGTTGACACTTGGGGTATAGGATAATGACAGGCTGACACTCGGGGGTACAGGATAATGACAGGCTGACACTTGGGGTACAGGATAATGACAGGCTGACACTCGGGGGTACAGGATAATGACAGGCTGACACTTGGGGTACAGGATAATGACAGGCTGACACTTGGGGTACAGGATAATGACAGGCTGACACTCGGGGTACAGGATAATGACAGGCTGACACTCGGGGTACAGGATAATGACAGGCTGACACTCGGGGTACAGGATAATGACAGGCTGATACTCGGGGTACAGGATAATGACAGGCTGACACTCGGGGTACAGAATAATGACAGGCTGACACTCGGGGTACAGGATAATGACAGGCTGACACTCGGGGTACAGGATAATGACAGGCTGACACTCGGGGTACAGGATAATGACAGGCTGACACTGGGGGTACAGGATAATGACAGGCTGACACTCGGGGTACAGGATAATGACAGGCTGACACTGGGGGTACAGGATAATGACAGGCTGACACTTGGGGTGCAGGATAATGACAGGCTGACACTCGGGGTACAGGATAATGACAGGCTGACACTCGGGGTACAGGATAATGACAGGCTGACACTCGGGGTACAGGATAATGACAGGCTGACACTGGGGGTACAGGATAATGACAGGCTGACACTGGGGGTACAGGATAATGACAGGCTGACACTTGGGGTACAGGATAATGACAGGCTGACACTCGGGGTACAGGATAATGACAGGCTGATACTTGGGGTACAGGATAATGACAGGCTGACACTCGGGGTACAGGATAATGACAGGCTGACACTCTGGGTACAGAATAATGACAGGCTGACACTTGGGGTGCAGGATAATGACAGGCTGATACTTGGGGTACAGGATAATGACAGGCTGACACTTGGGGTACAGAATAATGACAGGCTGACACTTGGGGTACAGGATAATGACAGGCTGACACTCGGGGTACAGGATAGTGACAGGCTGGCACTCGGGGTACAGGGTAATGACAGGCTGACACTCGGGGTACAGGATAATGACAGGCTGACACTTCGGGTACAGGATAATGACAGGCTGACACTTGGGGTACAGGATAATGACAGGCTGACACTCGGGGTACGGTATAATGACAGGCTGACATTTGGGGTACAGGATAATGACAGGCTGACACTCGGGTACAGGACAATGACAGGCTGATACTCGGGGTACAGGACAATGATACACTGATACTCGGGGTACAGGATAATGATACACTGATACTCGGGGTACAGGATAATGACATGCTGACACTCAGGGTACAGGATAATGACAGGCTGATACTTGGGGTACAGGATAATGACAGGCTGACACTGGGGGTACAGGATAATGTCAGGCTGACACTGGGGGTACAGGATAATGACATGCTGATACTGGGGGTACAGGATAATGTCAGGCTGACACTTGGGGTACAGGGTAATGACAGGCTGACACTCGGGGTACAGGATAATGACAGGCTGACACTGGGGGTACAGGATAATGTCAGGCTGACACTTGGGGTACAGGGTAATGACAGGCTGATACTGGGGGTACAGGACAATGATACACTGATACTCGGGGTACAGGATAATGATACACTGATACTCGGTGGTACAGGATAATGACAGGCTGACACTTGGGGTACAGGATAATGACAGGCTGACACTTGGGGTACAGGATAATGACAGGCTGACACTCGGGGTACAGGATAAAGACAGGCTGACACTCGGGGTACGGGATAATGACAGGCTGACACTCGGGGTACGGGATAATGACAGGCTGACACTTGGGGTACAGAATAATGACAGGCTGACACTCGGGGTACAGAATAATGACAGGCTGACACTGGGGTACAGGATAATGACAGGCTGATACTCGGGGTACAGAATAATGACAGGCTGACACTCGGGGTACAGAATAATGACAGGCTGACACTCGGGGTACAGGATAATGACAGGCTGACACTCGGGGTACAGGATAATGACAGGCTGACACTCGGGGTACAGGATAATGACAGGCTGACACTCAGGGTACAGGATAATGACAGGCTGACACTAGGGGTACAGGATAATAACAGGCTGACACTGGGGGTACAGGATAATGACAGGCTGACACTGGGGGTACAGGATAATGACAGGCTGACACTGGGGGTACAGGATAATGACAGGCTGACACTTGGGGTACAGGATAATGACAGGCTGACACTCGGGGTACAGGATAATGACAGGCTGACACTTGGGGTACAGGATAATGACAGGCTGACACTTGGGGTACAGGATAATGACAGGCTGACACTTGGGGTACAGGATAATGACAGGCTGACACTTGGGGTACAGGATAATGACAGGCTGACACTCGGGGTACGGGATAATGACAGGCTGACACTCGGGGTACAGGATAATGACAGGCTGACACTTGGGGTACAGGATAATGACAAGCTGACACTGGGGGTACAGGATAATGACAGGCTGACACTCGGGGGTACAGGATAATAACAGGCTGACACTGGGGGTACAGGATAATGACAGGCTGACACTTGGGGTACAGAATAATGACAGGCTGACACTTGGGGTACAGGAAAATGACAGGCTGACACTCGGGGTACGGGATAATGACAGGCTGACACTCGGGGTACAGGGTAATGACAGGCTGACACTCGGGGTACAGGATAATGTCAGGCTGACACTCGGGGTACGGGATAATGTCAGGCTGACACTCGGGGTACAGGATAATGACAGGCTGATAATCGGGGTACAGGATAATGACAGGTTGACACTAGGGGTACAGAATAATGACAGGCTGACACTTGGGGTACAGGATAATGACAGGCTGACACTCGGGGTACAGGATAATGACAGGCTGACACTTGGGGTACAGGATAATGACAGGCTGACACTCGGGGTACAGGATAATGACAGGCTGACACTCAGGATACAGGATAATGACAGGCTGACACTCGGGGTACAGGATAATGACAGGCTGATACTCGGGGTACAGGATAATGACAGGCTGACACTGGGGGTACAGGATAATGACAGGCTGACACTCGGGGGTACAGAATAATGACAGGCCGACACTTGGGGTACAGGATAATGACAGGCTGACACTCGGGGTACAGGATAATGACAGGCTGACACTTGGGGTACAGGGTAATGACAGGCTGACACTTGGGGTACGGGATAATGACAGGCTGACACTCGGGGTACAGGATAATGACAGGCTGACACTCGGGGTACGGGATAATGTCAGGCTGACACTCGGGGTACAGAATAATGACAGGCTGACACTCGGGGTACAGAATAATGACAGGCTGACACTCAGGATACAGGATAATGACAGGCTGACACTCGGGGTACAGGATAATGACAGGCTGACACTGGGGGTACAGGATAATGACAGGCTGACACTTGGGGTACAGGATAATGACAGGCTGACACTCGGGGTACAGGATAATGACAGGCTGACACTCAGGATACAGGATAATGACAGGCTGACACTCGGGGTACAGGATAATGACAGGCTGACACTTGGGGTACAGGATAATGACAGGCTGACACTCGGGGTACAGGATAATGACAGGCTGACACTCAGGATACAGGATAATGACAGGCTGACACTCGGGGTACAGGATAATGACAGGCTGACACTGGGGGTACAGGATAATGACAGGCTGACACTCGGGGTACAGAATAATGACAGGCTGACACTTGGGGTACAGGATAATGACAGGCTGACACTTGGGGTACAGGATAATGACAGGCTGACACTTGGGGTACAGGATAATGACAGGCTGACACTTGGGGTACAGGATAATGACAGGCTGACACTCGGGGTACGGGATAATGACAGGCTGACACTCGGGGTACAGGATAATGACAGGCTGACACTTGGGGTACAGGATAATGACAGGCTGACACTGGGGGTACAGGATAATGACAGGCTGACACTCGGGGTACAGGATAATAACAGGCTGACACTGGGGGTACAGGATAATGACAGGCTGACACTTGGGGTACAGAATAATGACAGGCTGACACTTGGGGTACAGGAAAATGACAGGCTGACACTCGGGGTACGGGATAATGACAGGCTGACACTCGGGGTACAGGGTAATGACAGGCTGACACTCGGGGTACAGGATAATGTCAGGCTGACACTTGGGGTACGGGATAATGTCAGGCTGACACTCGGGGTACAGGATAATGACAGGCTGATAATCGGGGTACAGGATAATGACAGGTTGACACTAGGGGTACAGAATAATGACAGGCTGACACTTGGGGTACAGGATAATGACAGGCTGACACTCGGGGTACAGGATAATGACAGGCTGACACTTGGGGTACAGGATAATGACAGGCTGACACTCGGGGTACAGGATAATGACAGGCTGACACTCAGGATACAGGATAATGACAGGCTGACACTCGGGGTACAGGATAATGACAGGCTGATACTCGGGGTACAGGATAATGACAGGCTGACACTGGGGGTACAGGATAATGACAGGCTGACACTCGGGGTACAGAATAATGACAGGCCGACACTCGGGGTACAGGATAATGACAGGCTGACACTCGGGGTACAGGATAATGACAGGCTGACACTTGGGGTACAGGGTAATGACAGGCTGACACTTGGGGTACGGGATAATGACAGGCTGACACTCGGGGTACAGGATAATGACAGGCTGACACTCGGGGTACGGGATAATGTCAGGCTGACACTGGGGTACAGAATAATGACAGGCTGACACTCGGGGTACAGAATAATGACAGGCTGACACTCGGGATACAGGATAATGACAGGCTGACACTCGGGGTACAGGATAATGACAGGCTGACACTTGGGGTACAGGATAATGACAGGCTGACACTTGGGGTACAGGATAATGACAGGCTGACACTCGGGGTACAGGATAATGACAGGCTGACACTCAGGATACAGGATAATGACAGGCTGACACTCGGGGTACAGGATAATGACAGGCTGACACTTGGGGTACAGGATAATGACAGGCTGACACTCGGGGTACAGGATAATGACAGGCTGACACTCAGGATACAGGATAATGACAGGCTGACACTCGGGGTACAGGATAATGACAGGCTGACACTGGGGGTACAGGATAATGACAGGCTGACACTCGGGGTACAGAATAATGACAGGCCGACACTCGGGGTACAGGATAATGACAGGCTGACACTCGGGGTACAGGATAATGACAGGCTGACACTCGGGGTACAGGGTAATGACAGGCTGACACTCGGGGTACAAGATAATGACAAGCTGACACTCGGGGTACAGGATAATGACAGGCTGACACTTGGGGTACAGGATAATGACAGGCTGACACTTGGGGTACGGGATAATGACAGGCTGACACTCGGGGTACAGGATAATGACAGGCTGACACTCGGGGTACGGGATAATGTCAGGCTGACACTGGGGTACAGAATAATGACAGGCTGACACTCGGGGTACAGGGTAATGACAGGCTGACACTTGGGGTACAGGGTAATGACAGGCTGACACTCGGGGTACAGGGTAATGACAGGCTGACACTCAGGGTACAGGATAATGACAGGCTGACACTCGGGGTACAGGGTAATGACAGGCTGACACTTGGGGTACAGGATAATGATACACTGATACTTGGGGTACAGCTGAGGACAAGGACACACTGACACTCAGGGCACAGACCAATGACAAATCGACCCCTCTGTCTCCTGTAGACTTCTTTATCTCCTCCAGACTGCTCTGTCCCCTCCTGACATTTCTGTCCTCTTCAGACCTCTCTGTCTTCTGCAGCATCTGGAGGTTGGTGGATATACATCTAATGTGCATAACCAGCCAAATGTAACAGATGGATGATACAGATGATCTGTGTGTTCAGGCGTTTTGCAGCCATTAGAGTCTCCCGACATTTTGCATATGGATAATAATAATCTTGATTGAGACAGAAAATATACTCTCCTATATATAGTCAGTTGCAGCCCCTCCGCTGATGACAGGTTATAGTAAAAACAAGTGGGGAGATGACATTGTAAGGTCACAGGTCAGGCAGGTGAATAAACAAGGTTAGAATGAAATAATATTTTATTAAAACCTAGTTTGATGACCTGTGACCTTGACTGTATGATGTCATCTCCCACCTGTTGTATTTTTTACATATATACCTGATGCTTGTTTTAACATTCTGATGATGTCCCTAGCCCAGGGCCTAACCGCATGGCCAGAAATACAAAACTAGAAGATTCTATACTCAACGACCAATGTGTGTGCAATGAAAGCCGAGGATGCAGTAAAATGTCTTTATTGGCCTTCCTATTATCCTGACATGCGGTTAGGCCCCGTACTATAGATACAGGGCAGTATGTCGCTGGGAGGCAGGGACTCCTTGTGTCTTAGATGAGGCAGGGACTCCTTGTGTCTTAGATGAGGCAGGGACTCCTTGTGTCTTAGATGAGGCAGGGACTCCTTGTGTCTTAGATGAGGCAGGGACTCCTTGTGTCTTAGATGAGGCAGGGACTCCTTGTGTCTTAGATGAGGCAGGGACTCCTTGTGTCTTAGATAAGGCAGGGACTCCTAGTGTCTTAGATGAGGCAGGGACTCCTAGTGTCTTAGATGAGGCAGGGACTCCTAGTGTCTTAGATGAGGCAGGGACTCCTTGTGTCTTAGATGACTAGGATGCTAGGAGTCCCGCTCCCAGCATGAAGTTCAAGCCGGTACATCTGGCTAGCATACGGGTGAAACACGGTTGTGTGCTGCTGCCCAGTGACCGTTTTGTTCATCACCAAGCTTTCCCAGGTACAGATGAAGCAGCAGAATATTTTTTGCATATTAGTTTACATAGATTGTTTCAGTAAGTTTCCATCATTTCTTTACACCTTGCGTCATCGTCTGTCATTGTGTATTTGGAGCAGTGCAGGCATCGGCTCGCCTGGTATCGCTGCACAACTTCCTCAATAATATCCTTATTGTGGACAAATAAACTGCTCTGCGCAGCTGGCACACCAATGTAAATCCCGGGTAAACAGAAATATTTCCTGCCTGGTCAAAAGCAACAATCTATCAGTATCATGACCTTCATAATGATTTATGTATCCGCAGGACC
The DNA here is from genome assembly GCA_947044405.1 of Leptodactylus fallax. NCBI lineage: Eukaryota > Metazoa > Chordata > Amphibia > Anura > Leptodactylidae > Leptodactylus > Leptodactylus fallax. Next base: position 567,093 of record CAMRHE010000633.1, read on the forward strand.
TGAGACACACTGCGCCTCACACCTCCTTCACCAAAGTGTTAAAGGTCCAGTCCTATGTAAATAAGGGATCATCGCTGTAGAATAAAGTTTTGTGACTTTCTAATTCTCAATGGCCTAGTTTTACTACTGTGGTTACGACTAGACACTGGATTAAACATGGCGCCTCTTTGGCTCACTGTGGTGCATCTTTGACGCAATGGGGTTCATGTTGGGGTGCCTAGATTAGGCTAAAATATGCTAGACATGTGCATGTAGATTCTCATAAAAGGGGATGTGGCTTAAATGCGCCACCATGCACCAAAAACGCACCAACATTGGGGCAAATTTATTAAAACAGGCGTATCGTACACTGATGACTGGCGCAAGGGCAAACAGGCTGCTCAAAACACTAAAGTCTACATCACAAAAGCTTTTCCACAAAGTGTCGCCTCCGCTGTTCACCAGTTTTCTGGCATGAAAAACAAATCATGATTTTTATTTCATGTACCTTTTGTTGCACAAAAATTGCAATGTTTTTTACTTTGTGTCCCACTTGTCACTTTTACTAGTAGGTGAAGCAGGATAGGGATGAAGACAGACCGGACCGAGGACACGCCAGCCTGACAGATTTATTATAACTTCAGAATGGCGCAGGTTGCAGTTCCTGGGCACAGAATCTCCCGCATTATACCTGATATACAAGATGGAGCTTTTTTTTAATCATTTTAATAATGAAACACACAAAAGTGATTAATTTATTTTGTGTTTTAATTCCTCATATTTTAGAAGATCTCTGCTTTCTGTTAGTACATCCAGAGTCCTCTACTGCTCAGGTACTTGTAGTGTATCACTGCAGGTGATCTTATGTCTGTCCTCATCTTGTTCATCTGACAAATCGCCATATGTAGACTCCCTGCCCAAGACAGTTTGGCATCCCCTGAGAAACAGTATTAATTCAATATCACATCTCCAGATAGGCTGTGTAACTGTTGGTATTGTAAAGTAATTTGTATTTTGTTTCTTTTGCAGGTGCAACATGGGCAGAACGCTGATACTGTCTAGGAATTGTACCTAGGAACTGCAGCGAGACACTTGGCCTTCACACCGGGTGTAACCTGTGCAAACAGAAGTGATACCCTCAAGCTCAGGCGACTGTGTCTCAAGTGTTTTCAACAACAGAATAGTGAGCGCAGCTCTGGAGTATAATACAGGATGTAACTCAGGATTAGTACAGGATAAGTAATGTAATGTATGTACACAGTGACTGTACCAGCAGAATAGTGAGCGCAGCTCTGGAGTATAATACAGGATGTAACTCAGGATTAGTACAGGATAAGTAATGTAATGTATGTACACAGTGACTGTACCAGCAGAATAGCGAGCGCAGCTCTGGAGTATAAACAAACCACATACAGGATAAGTAATGTAATGTATGTACACAGTGACTGCACCAGCAGAATAGTGAGCGCAGCTCTGGAGTATAATACAGGATGTAACTCAGGATCAGTACAGGATAAGTAATGTAATGTATGTACACAGTGACTGTACCAGCAGAATAGTGAGCGCAGCTCTGGAGTATAATACAGGATATCACTCAGGATCAGTACAGGATAAGTAATGTAATGTATGTACACAGTGACTGTACCAGCAGAATAGTGAGTGCAGCTCTGGAGTATAATACAGGATAAGTAATGTAATGTATGTACACAGTGACTGTACCAGCAGAATAGTGAGCGCAGCTCTGGAGTATAATACAGGATGTAACTCAGGATCAGTACAGGATAAGTAATGTAATGTATGTACACAGTGACTGTACCAGCAGAATAGTGAGCGCAGCTCTGGAGTATAATACAGCATGTAACTCAGGATCAGTACAGGATAAGTAATGTAATGTATGTACACAGTGACTGTACCAGCAGAATAGTGAGTGCAGCTCTGGAGTATAATACAGGATGTAACTCAGGATCAGTACAGGATAAGTAATGTAATGTATGTACACAGTCACTGTACCAGCAGAATAGTGAGTGCAGCTCTGGAGTATAATACAGGATAAGTAATGTAATGTATGTACACAGTGACTGTACCAGCAGAATAGTGAGTGCAGCTCTGGAGTATAATACAGGATGTAACTCAGGATCAGTACAGGATAAGTAATGTAATGTATGTATACAGTGACTGTACCAGCAGAATAGTGAGTGCAGCTCTGGAGTATAATACAGGATGTAACTCAGGATCAGTACAGGATAAGTAATGTAATGTATGTACACAGTGACTACACCAGCAGAATAGTGAGCACAGCTCTGGAGTATAAACAAACCTACAGGATAAGTAATGTAATGTATGTACACAGTGACTGTACCAGCAGAATAGTGAGCGCAGCTCTGGAGTATAATACAGGATATAACTCAGGATCAGTACAGGATAAGTAATGTAATGTATGTACACAGTGACTGTACCAGCAGAATAGTGAGTGCAGCTCTGGAGTATAATACAGGATAAGTAATGTAATGTATGTACACAGTGACTGTACCAGCAGAATAGTGAGCGCAGCTCTGGAGTATAAATACAGGATAAGTAATGTAATGTATGTACACAGTGACTGTACCAGCAGAATAGTGAGCGCAGCTCTGGAGTATAATACAGGATGTAACTCGGGATCAGTACAGGATAAGTAATGTAATGTATGTACACAGTGACTGCACCAGCAGAATAGTGAGCGCAGCTCTGGAGTATAATACAGGATGTAACTCAGGATCATTACAGGATAAGTAATGTAATGTATGTACACAGTGACTGCACCAGCAGAATAGTGGTCGCAGCTCTGGAGTATAATACAAGATGTAACTCAGGATCAGTACAGAATAAGTAATGTAATGTATGTACACAGTGACTGTACCAGCAGAATAGTGAGCGCAGCTCTGGAGTATAATACAGGATAAGTAATGTAATGTATGTACACAGTGACTGTACCAGCATAATAGTGAGCGCAGCTCTGGAGTATAATACAGGATAAGTAATGTAATGTATGTACACAGTGACTGTACCAGCAGAATAGTGAGCGCAGCTCTGGAGTATAATACAGGATGTAACTCGGGATCAGTACAGGATAAGTAATGTAATGTATGTACACAGTGACTGCACCAGCAGAATAGTGAGCGCAGCTCTGGAGTATAATACAGGATGTAACTCAGGATCATTACAGGATAAGTAATGTAATGTATGTACACAGTGACTGCACCAGCAGAATAGTGGTCGCAGCTCTGGAGTATAATATAGGATGTAACTCAGGATCAGTACAGGATAAGTAATGTCATGTATGTACACAATGACTGCACCAGCAGAATAGTGAGCGCAGCTCTGGAGTATAATACAAGATGTAACTCAGGATCAGTACAGAATAAGTAATGTAATGTATGTACACAGTGACTGTACCAGCAGAATAGTGAGCGCAGCTCTGGAGTATAATACAGGATAAGTAATGTAATGTATGTACACAGTGACTGTACCAGCAGAATAGTGAGCGCAGCTCTGGAGTATAATACAGGATATAACTCAGGATCAGTACAGGATAAGTAATGTAATGTATGTACACAGTGACTGTACCAGCAGAATAGTGAGTGCAGCTCTGGAGTATAAACAACCTACAGGATAAGTAATGTAATGTATGTACACAGTGACTGTACCAGCAGAATAGTGAGCGCAGCTCTGGAGTATAAAAAGTACAGGATAAGTAATGTAATGTATGTACACAGTGACTGTACCAGCAGAATAGTGAGCGCAGCTCTGGAGTATAATACAGGATGTAACTCGGGATCAGTACAGGATAAGTAATGTAATGTATGTACACAGTGACTGCACCAGCAGAATAGTGAGCGCAGCTCTGGAGTATAATACAGGATGTAACTCAGGATCATTACAGGATAAGTAATGTAATGTATGTACACAGTGACTGCACCAGCAGAATAGTGAGCGCAGCTCTGGAGTATAATACAGGATGTAACTCAGGATCAGTACAGGATAAGTAATGTCATGTATGTACACAATGACTGCATCAGCAGAATAGTGAGCGCAGCTCTGGAGTATAATACAGGATAAGTAATGTAATAATAATAGTCCTTTAATAGTCCCACAATGGGGAAATTCAGTGTGTTACAGCAGCAAAGATAAGATAAGATAAGCAGATACAAATACAAATACAACATGTATAGGAATGTTCCAAGGTGAGAGGTATTACATTAATAGCAGACAGACAGATAGGGCGTAGCAGAGGGGGGGGGGATTTAACAGGCAGAGAGATATTTCAGTTCTCTGTATGTAATGATCTCCGCTTAGGTCGGTGTTGGTTGTACAGCCTAACCGCGGTGGGGAGGAAAGACTTCCGATAGCGCTCCTTCTCACACCTAGGGTGGAGCAGTCGGTCACTGACAGTACTGCTCAGCGCGATCACAGTCTCATGCATGGGATGGGACTTCTTCTTCTGCATGGAGCTCACCACGGACAGTATCCTTCTGTCACCCACCACCTGCACTGGGTCCAGTGGGCTCCCCAGGACAGAGCTGGCCCTTCTAATCAGCTTGTCAAGTTTATTTCTGTCCCTGGTTGATATACTGCTCCCCCAGCAGGCCACTCCAAAGAAGATGGCTGATGCCACTACCGAGTTGAAGAAAGTTCTAAGAAGTGCCCCCCGGACTCCAAAGGCTCTCAATGTATGTACACAGTGACTGTACCAGCAGAATAGTGAGCACAGCTCTGGAGTATAATACAGGATGTAACTCAGGATCAGTACCGGATAAGTAATGTAATGTATGTACACAGTGACTACACCAGCAGAATAGTAAGCGCAGCTCTGGAGTATAATACAGGATGTAACTCAGGATCAGTACAGGATAAGTAATGTAATGTATGTACACAGTGACTGTACCAGCAGAATAGTGAGCGCAGCTCTGGAGTATAATACAGGATATAACTCAGGATCAGTACAGGATAAGTAATGTAATGTATGTACACAGTGACTGTACCAGCAGAATAGTGAGCGCAGCTCTGGAGTATAATACAGGATATAACTCAGGATCAGTACAGGATAAGTAATGTAATGTATGTACACAGTGACTGTACCAGCAGAATAGTGAGTGCAGCTCTGGAGTATAATACAGGATGTAACTCAGGATCAGTACAGGATAAGTAATGTAATGTATGTACACAGTGACTGTACCAGCAGAATAGTGAGTGCAGCTCTGGAGTATAATACAGGATAAGTAATGTAATGTATGTACACAGTGACTGTACCAGCAGAATAGTGAGCGCAGCTCTGGAGTATAATACAGGATGTAACTCAGGATCAGTACAGGATAAGTAATGTAATGTATGTACACAGTGACTGTACCAGCAGAATAGTGAGCGCAGCTCTGGAGTATAATATAGGATGTAACTCAGGATCAGTACAGGATAAGTAATGTAATGTATGTACACAGTGACTGTACCAGCAGAATAGTGAGCGCAGCTCTGGAGTATAATACAGGATGTAACTCAGGATCAGTACAGGATAAGTAATGTAATGTATGTACACAGTGACTGCACCAGCAGAATAGTGAGTGCAGCTCTGGAGTATAATAGAAAGTGTCATGGAGTTAGCAGCTGATACAATATTGAAAACAAACTGTAACACTGAACACTTTAAGATCGGAGACTGTACAAGCTATAGACAAGGAGTTCATACACGCCCCATGAGAGTTTTCATTTTTCACTGGAGATTTCCTGTATGTGTAAACAAGCTACATAATAAGTTATGACAATCTACGTCATATCATTCTCTCCACGTGACTCCATCAAACCTCTTAGTGACACTAGTTTTAGTATGAAAAGCCTTCAATTGTGAAGTAAGACTTGTGTATTTATCTAGTAAGCATTACCAGGCATTATTTTACAAAGTGCATCTATAATATCATGTATTGAAGACAATGGGCAGGATTTAGACAGATAATAATAATGGAGGAGCGTGCTTGTTCATCGGAGCTTATTTTACATTAGGCGAACAAATCCAATTGTAATATCAAAATACTGGGGATTATGGACGCCCGGACATTGGAGGAGTTGCCCCAGGCTACATGACAAGGCTTATGAGTGCCATGTAGTCAGTTTGCCTGTAAGAACCGCTGGTCATTCCAGGCCCCTTGTTCATACTGTACTGCCATTGCCCCCGAGGAGTCTGCAATTTCTGGATTATTCTGGGCCAAAACTGAACAGTTCTTGTGTTTTTTATCCTTATGGCTGGACACTAAAGCACATTGTGACAGTGGTGAGCTTGTATACGCAGGATATACAAACGTGGACACAATTGTTGGTCCCCTCTCTCGTTTAATGAAAGAAAAACCCACAATGGTCACAGAAATAACTTGAATCTGACAAAACTGAAATATGCCAAACTACATGCTGACAAGCCACAAAGCTTCTGGGAGAATGTCCTATGGACAGATGAGACAAAAATCAAAATTTTTGGCAAGGCACATCAGCTCTATGTTCACAGATGGAAAAACGAAGCCTATCTTGAAAAGAACACTGTCCCTACTGTGAGACATGGAGGAGGCTCTGTTATGTTCTGGGGCTGCTTTGCTGCATCTGGCACAGGATGTCTTGAATCTGTGCAGGGTACAATGAAATCTCAAGACTATCAAGGGATTCTAGAGAGAAATGTGCTGCCCAGTGTCAGAAAGCTTGGGCTCAGTCGCAGGTTATGGGTCTTGCAACAGGATAATGACCCAAAACACACAGCTAAAAATACCCAAGAATGGCTAAGAGGAAAACATTGGACTATTCTGAAGTGGCCTTCTATGAGCCCTGACCTAAATCCTATTGAGCATGTTTGGAAGGAGCTGAAACATGCCGTCTGGAAAAGGCACCCTTCACACCCGAGACAACTGGAGCAGTTTGCTCATGAGGAGTGGCCGAAATACCTGCTGAGAGGTGCAGAAGTCTCAGTGACAGTTACAGGAATCGTCTGATTGCAGGGATTGCCTCAAAAGGTTGTGCAACTAAATATTAAGTTAAGGGAACCATCATTTCTGTCCGGCACTACTCTGGTCTGCCACTACTGTGGTCTGCCACTACTCTAGTCTGCCACTACTGTGGTCTGTCACTACTCTAGTCTGGTCTGCCACTACTCTGGTCTGCCACTACTCTGGTCCGCCACTAGTCTTTTCCGCCACTAGTCTGGTCCGCCACTAGTCTGGTCTGCCATTACTGTGGTCTGCCACTACTCTGGTCTGCCACTACTCTGGTCCGCCACTAGTCTGGTCCGCCACTAGTCTGGTCTGCCATTACTGTGGTCTGTCACTACTCTGGCCTGGTCTGCCACTACGCTGGTCTGCCATTACTGTGGTCTGTCACTACTCTGGCCTGGTCTTCCACTACTCTGGTCTGCCACTACTCTGGTCTGCCACTACTGTGGTCTGTCACTACTGTGGTCTGCCACTACTCTAGTCTGCCACTACTGTGGTCTGTCACTACTGTGGTCTGCCACTACTCTAGTCTGGTCTGCCACTACTCTGGTCTGCCACTACTCTGGTCCGCCACTAGTCTGGTCTGCCATTACTGTGGTCTGCCACTACTCTGTGGTCTGCCACTACTCTGGTCTGCCATTACTGTGGTCTGCCACTACTCTGGTCTGCCACTACTCTATCTGGTCCGCCACTAATCTGGTCCGCCACTAGTCTGGTCCGCCACTAGTCTGGTCCGCCACTACTCTGGTCTGCCACTACTCTGGTCCGCCTCTACTCTGGTCCGCCTCTACTCTGGTCTGCCATTACTGTGGTCTGCCACTACTCTAGTCTGGTCTGCCACTACTCTGGTCCGCCACTAGTCTGGTCCGCCACTACTCTGGTCTGCCACTACTCTGGTCTGCCATTACTGTGGTCTGCCACTACTCTAGTCTGGTCTGCCACTACTCTGGTCCGCCACTAGTCTGGTCCGCCACTACTCTGGTCTGCCATTACTGTGGTCCGCCACTAGTCTGGTCCGCCACTAGTGCCGCCCCCCCCCCCCCCCCCTGGTCCCGCCACTACTCTGGTCTGCCAGGTCAATGCACACACTTTCCTCACAGCTGAAAGCTAAATTCTATCCATTCTTTCTACAATATCACTGTGGATACGAACTGGAGCCCTACGTTGGGCGGGTGTACACTCTTATTCATCAAAAAAAAACAAGTCACAATTCACACCAAGAAAACTGAAAACCAATACCAGATCTTATTTACAGTGCAAACAAACGCAGAACAGGGAAACATTATATCTGCTGCCCTGAGTTTCTTCCTGGACATGTGTCAATCACTTGGCTTCTCCACCAATAATCTCTGAACGTTTCTAATGCACTTTGCTCTATCCACAGCCAACGCAAATGTTTATTTAACATTACAGAGCGTGCAATTGTTCACGTCCCCTCCCCCTCCAAAAAAATAGACAAATTGTTTGAGAATAGATTTTAGTGACTTCATTGTGTTACTTGTTATGCAATGCAAACACTGAGGGCCATAGACAACTTTATAACCGATCTTATATCAATAGGCATGATGTCACCTTACACGGGAACATGGGAAGATGCCACCACCTCAGTGTACAGTGACTCATGGGGATGGCATGAGCGCCAGCCGCCTCTAGCTATACCCCAGGAGGGATCTTCATATTCTGGGGGCAGTAAAGGGAACCAGAAGAGCCTGGGTTGGATATGGGATCTGGCTATGGAGAGGTATCTCGCACTTCTGATTGAAATGTGCTGGAGGCCACAGAGAAGCCTGCAGGGGAGCTGCAGCAAAAGCACACAATTTCTGGGGGTTTTATTGCGGCATTTCGCAGGATAATTCGCACTATAGAGTGAATCAGACATGGCAAAATTGTTGCAGCCTTTCCCTGTGGAGAGAACGGGTGCCCATCTAAAGGTCTCAAGCAAGTCAGTCACCTTCACCTTGTCTTGGTTCATGGGTACCATGGGTATTAAGGTTCAGGTCACCATTTTGGAGATCTCTGCTTGCTGTAATATATATTCAGAGTCTGATAACCAGTAGGAGCTTTGTACTTCTAAGACTACCTTCACATTTATGTCAGACTTTAGGCAGTGTCTGAATAAAATCGGTAAATGAAAAAGTCCAGCACGTGAGACGCTTTCTTTCACCGCTCTCAGTTTAATATCAGCAGACACCTGACAGATCCCATTATAGCCTATAGGGCCTGTTTGGCTCCGTGGGTAACTGCTATTTTAGCGGTCTGTCTGTCCATTGTTTTGATCCTCTGACAGACCAGAAGAATGGACAGCCAACACTAGTGTGAACCTAGTGTCACAGCTGAGAGTTTGCTACAGTGTATAAATCTAGACAATCTGTGATTCTGTGATCTCAATATATCAGCAGGACAATTCTCTCTCCAGTCCGGACAGGCTGTTACAATGTGTCCGTGCAGGTGGCACATATCAGCCTAGAGTCCTGGCTGCATAATTCTAGTCTGGGTACCATAAGGGGAAGTATGGTGACTCAGTGGTTAGTACAGTGGCTCAGTGGTTACTACAGTGGCTTAGTGGATAGTATGGTGGCTCAGTGGTTAGTACAGTGGCTCAGTGGTTACTATGGTGGCTCAGTGGTTAGTACAGTGGCTTAGTGGTAAGTATGGTGGCTCAGTGGTTAGTACGGTGGCTCAGTGGTTAGTACAGTGGCTCAGTGGTTAGTACGGTGGCTCAGTGGTTAGTACAGTGGCTCAGTGGTTAGTACGGTGGCTCAGTGGTTAGTACAGTGGCTTAGTGGTTAGTACAGTGGCTCAGTGGTTAGTAAAGTGGTTCAGTGGTTAGTATGGTGGCTCAGTGGTTAGTACGGTGGCTCAGTGGTTAGTAGGTGGCTCAGTGGTTAGTGTGGTGGCTCAGTGGTTAGTACAGTGGCTTAGTGGTTAGTATGGTGGCTCAGTGGTTAGTACGGTGGCTCAGTGGTTAGTGTGGTGGCTCAGTGGTTAGTACGGTGGCTCAGTGGTTAGTGTGGTGGCTCAGTGGTTAGTACAATGGCTCAGTGGTTAGTATGGTGGCCCGTGGTTAGTACCGTGGCTCAGTGGTTAGTACAGTGGCTTAGTGGTTAGTATGGTGGCTCAGTGGTTAGTACAGTGGCTTAGTGGTTAGTATGGTGGCTCAGTGGTTAGTAAAGTGGCTCAGTGGTTAGTAAAGTGGTTCAGTGGTTAGTATGGTGGCTCAGTGGTTAGTACGGTGGCTCAGTGGATAGTATGGTGGCTCAGTGGTTAGTGTGGTGGCTCAGTGGTTAGTACAGTGGCTTAGTGGTTAGTATGGTGGCTCAGTGGTTAGTACGGTGGCTCAGTGGTTAGTACGGTGGCTCAGTGGTTAGTGTGGTGGCTCAGTGGTTAGTACAATGGATCAGTGGTTAGTATGGTGGCCCAGTGGTTAGTACCGTGGCTCAGTGGTTAGTATAGTGGCTCAGTGGTGAGTACGGTGGCTCAGTGGTTAGTAAAGTGGCTCAATGGTTAGTATAGTGGTGAATTTGGTGGCTCAGTTGTTAGTATGGTGGCTCAATAGTTAGTGTGGTGGCTCAGTGGTTAGTGTGGTGGCTCAGTGGTTAGTGTGGTGGCTCAGTGGTTAGTACAGTGGCTCAGTGGTTAGTATAGTGGCTCAGTGGTTAGTAAGGTGGCTCTAGTTAGTATAGTGGTGAGTATGGTGGCTCAGTTGTTAGTAAGGTGGCTCAGTGGTTAGTACGGTGGCTCAGTGGTTAGTATAGTGGTGAGACGGTGGTCAGTGGTTAGTAAGGTGGCTCAGTAGTTAGTATGGTGGCCAATAGTTAGTGTGGTGCTCAGTGGTTAGTACGGTGGCTCAGTGGTTAGTGTGGTGGCTCAGTGGTTAGTATGGTAGCTCAATAGTTAGTGTGGTGGCTCAGTGGTTAGTATGGTGGCTCAGTGGTTAGTGTGGTGGCTCAGTGGTTAGTACAGTGGCTTAGTGGTTAGTATGGTGGCTCTAGTTAGTATAGTGGTGAGTACGGTGGCTCAGTGGTTAGTATGGTGGCTCAGTGGTTAGTATAGTGGTGAGACGGTGGCTCAGTGGTTAGTATGGTGGCTCAGTGGTTAGTAAAGTGGTAGTACGGTGGCTCAGTGGTTAGTAAGGTGGCTCAGTAGTTAGTGTGGTGGCTCAGTGGTTAGTATGGTGGCTCAATGGTTAGTATGGTGGCTCAGTGGTTAGTATAGTGGTGAGTACGGTGGCTCAGTGGTTAGTATGGTGGCTCAATAGTTAGTGTGGTGGCTCAGTGGTTAATATGGTGGCTCAATAGTTAGTGTGGTGGCTCAGTGGTTAGCACTGTTGCCTTGTAGCACTGGTATCCTGGGTTTCAATTCAGCCAAGGGAAACATCTGAATGGAGTGTATATGATTTCCTCATATCTGTGTGGGTTTCCTCCCCCATGCCAAAAATATACTGATAGGTAAATTGGCCCTGTATAGCAGCCAATAACTCCACAATGTCCCTTGTGCCTTACATATGTCTGTCATTTACAATTGTAGGAAAAATAATTGACTTTTTCTGAATTTAGACTAAGACCACATGCTGCAGGATCGCAGTGTTTTACAGTCCCAGCAATGTGAATGAGGTTTCATTTCCCATGTTGCAGAAATGCAGCTTTTTTGTTGCAGATTTTGCTACGTTTTTTTGAGCCAAAGCTAAGAAAAGATACAGAAGGAATGGGGAATATATAGAAGTCCTTATACTTCTCTCCTTGGCTCAAAAAACACAGCAAAATCTGCAACAAAAAAGCTGCATTTCCGCAATGTGAGGCCTCAGCCTGAATCTCGTCCACAAAGGTAACAAACGCAGCATGTTCATTTTTCCCACAAAACTTCTGCAGAAAACCAGTGTTCTTTTACGCTGTGTTTCACTATTTGTGGCCTTAGTCTTAAGCAAGAAGGTTCCTGTCCAGTCACAGGAAGCAGAGATGGTGAAAATAATGCAGAGATGAAATATAAAACACTTCAGAAAGTTACAGAACTCTTCTGTCTGCAATGATTGAGATTCATTTCCCAAAGAACAGAGAGCCCCTTTAATGCCTGGAGGCCATGACGTCGCTTTGAGCAGGCACAGAAGCTTGGTCCTCCAGGAGAACGTCTTGTAGAGTTGGTTTTATCCGCTCTCTCCTATGGGGCAGCGTGCAAGGAAATTTACATGAGAAATGCTCCGCTCGAAAAAGCCATTTCGTCCCCATTGTTTCAGCCAGGCAGCTGTCATTTGTGCAACATGATGCCTTCGTCCTTGTACCATGCTAATTTTTTTTGAGGGACAATTTTTCGACAATGAGCTCTCCGGCTTCTAACAGAAACGTCTTTATGGCGGCAGCCGCAGGGAGTTCCACAGCCTGCCAATGCAAACAAAGGCTCACGGCAGTCACTGAGCATGTCTGTGCTCCTAATATACCATGAAGAGCATGGACACAGCTTCCAGTCTGCGAGGAGTTAACACCTGGTGGAACGCCTTCTGGAAATTAATCAAGATATCAATCAATTGCCGACAATAACATTGCAATAAATAGCAGCGCCATTGTCCCCGCCACTAATAGTATATTACATCTAACTAACAACCTCACTGATTGCTTGCACAAAGTGCGAGGGGACACAGTTCAAAAGCCAGGGGCCCCATCACAAATACGCAGGGGGAAAATAGGCACGACAGGAAGCTGCCCGCAGAGGAGGTGATTGAATCCTCCACATTAAGAATACTCCACCGGGACTTCTCAATGGTGGAAACGTGGAGGCAAGCAAAATACAAGCCATGAACTAAATGGTCCAGGATCTCCACAGATTCCAGCCACACGTGCGGGAGCTTACTGACTTCTTATTTCATGTCTTGGACTCGTGTTACCAGTTACAGTCACTTTTCCCATCCACTGGAACGGGCCTATAGCTCTCTTTAACCTGCAATTCCAGGTGCATGAATAAAATATCAGAACTGTAGTGAGGACTGACATACTGGAGGAGCGGAGGGGTATTCTACTGCATAACAATCCAGACTTATACATCGCTCGCAGACAACCTACAACGTGGCATTAGTGGCTGCCCATCGCTGTCAGAGACTAAAAGAACTGACTGAGGATAAAAAGGATTCACACAAGAGGTCGACCTTAAGGCTAAGGCCCAACGTTGCAGAAACACATTTTACAGATTTTGGTTACTCTCATCCACACATTTCAGGAAAAAGGAGCCGCATAAAAGCTGCGTTTCCAAAAACACAGCATGATAATATTAGCTGTGGAATTGGAAATGCTTTCCCTGTATATTTAATAGGGGAAGAAAAAAATGTGGAGAAAAACATGTTAGTGAAAAGAATCCTTGTTTATATCAGAAGGCTTGACCTATGCAGGCCTAGTATTAGGCTAGGTTCACACCTGCGCTGGGCTCTGCCAGGGGACCTGAACGATGGAGAGCCTGTCTGCTAACACAGTGGTTACCGTGGACACTCGCGGACCCCATTGACTATAATGGGGTCTGCCGGGTGTCTGTCGGATTTCCACCATTTTTATACTGAAACTGACAGAGAGAAAAGTCTACATGCAGGATTTTTCTCTCCACCAATTTTCTGCAGTTTCTGCGGTGCAGTCTGTGAACCTCGCCTTACTCACAGCTGAGGATTTGTTACAGTTTTCCAAGCCTAGACAATCCTCTGTGAAACAGACACATCAGTGGCACTAATCTCTTGTCTGGATAGTTTGTTACAGTGTATCAGTACAATTTAGGCACACTTGTGCCGGGCTCTCTGTCATTCGGGTCCGCCGGGGGGACCCAAACGATGGAGAGCCCATCCCCTAAAACAGCGGTTACCCACAGACCCTCTAGACTTTTCTCTCTGCCGATTTTTAGAGGAATCTGCGGCGGAGTCTCCTAGTGACGCAGGTGTGAACTGAGCCTAATATATATTTGTTTGGATAAATGCTAAGGATGGACCCAAGAAACTGATAGCAAAGACTGTGATCGAGGAGACCCCCCAATAATGGTTTATGAGGGGGGAGGATCAAACCAATGTAATAGGTGACAGTTAAACCAAGATAGAACGGCAGCAATTTTCAGTCATTTTATCTGATTTTGCACAATTATTTTCATACAATGTTCCCTTAAGTTGGAATTTATCTGTAAAAGCCATCTGGCCTCCTCCCTCAGATGAGATCCTGCGTGAGGCGCCATGTCGCTCTGGTTTGATGAAGATCTGGCTTTCGTCATCTTCTCCATATAATGGCCCTATTGAAGGAGAGCGGAAGATAAGTGAAAATGTTCAGTTCTCCTTGGTAAATATTTACAGGGAATGTTTATTACGACAATGTCCGATATGACTTGTAGTGAAGTCCTAGAGAGGAGAAGATGGCGAGGGCTCAGCAGGAGGCCAGTGTGAAACCGCCCGTGGAGGTAATTTCCCAAGAAGCAGGTAACTTTCCCAAGTGGAACGACTTAAAAGACCCTGAAGTACATTACGGGCCTTGCCTCTCATTCACCTATGGAGAGGTCTCTGCACTAATCTGGACATCTAGGCTTTGATGTGGAAACCTTTTTAGAAACAGTTTAACCTCGCCGGCTGCGAGTAGAAATCAATCACGGGTATTAGCCAAAGAATTATTTGACGCCATCAATGGAAACTCTTAAGAGGTGTCTTTCCAGCAAGTTTCTCCATAAGCCAACGTCTTCAGATCAAGAGGTGTGACTTTGTAAGTCCGGGCTTGTGCTTGCACTTATTATTTCAAGGGAAGAAAAAAAAAAGAGAAAAACTATTAAAATCTCAGTCCTTCCCTTTCAGCAAGATAATTAGCTGCTCTTTGATGTTGGAAATAAAAAGGGGGTTTCATTGCTGCAGGAGCAGTCGCTGGAGGACTCAGGCGTCACTGCTGGGACTCGGCATACAAATGTAATCACAACCCCCAACCTCTCTATGATGCCGAAATTGTTCAAGGACTGATACTTTAAAAGGTAAATTCCAGTTCATTAAAGGGGAATTCCACCTTAAACTTTGGCACAGAAATCCCAAATGATAAAAAAGCTAAAGAAATCAGTAAAGAACCCAGACCCCTTTAGGGCTAGCTGGAAATTTCTGTAGTTTGGAAACTTCAGCACCAACTACTTGATATCTGGAATAATGTTTCATGCAGGTGTAATCCAAAGGCTGAGATGAATCACCACGGGGTTAACTGAAACATTTGTTTTGCATTTTGGTAGAAATTTTCAATCAACCATAAATGTCATCTTCTGGCTTTTACTGCAGATCATCTTTTGAAATGTATTTTAATGTGATTACCATTACTACTGATCCAGAATTGTGTCCTGTATTATTCTCCAGAGCTGCGCTCACTATTCTGCTGGTGCAGTCACTGTGTACATACATTACATTACTTATTCTGTATTATACTCCAGAGCTGCGCTCACTATTCTGCTGGTACAGTCACTGTGTGCATACATTACATTACTTATCCTGTACTGATCCTGAGTTACATCCTGTATTATACTCCAGAGCTGCACTCACTATTCTGCTGGTGCAGTCACTGTGTACATACATTACATTACTTATCCTGTACTGATCCTGAGTTATATCCTGTATTATACTCCAGAGCTGCACTCACTATTCTGCTGGTACAGTCACTGTGTACATACATTACATTACTTATCCTGTACTGATCCTGAGTTACATCCTGTTTTATACTCCAGAGCTGCGCTCACTATTCTGCTGGTACAGTCACTGTGTACATACATTACATTACTTATCCTGTACTGATCCTGAGTTACATCCTGTATTATACTCCAGAGCTGCGCTCACTATTCTGCTGGTACAGTCACTGTGTACATACATTACATTACTTATCCTGTACTGACTCCTGAGTTACATCCTGTATTATACTCCAGAGCTGCGCTCACTATTCTGCTGGTACAGTCACTGTGTACATACATTACATTACTTATCCTGTACTGGTCCTGAGTTACATCCTGTATTATACTCCAGAGCTGCACTCACTATTCTGCTGGTGCAGTCACTATGTACATACATTACATTACTTATTCTGTATTATACTCCAGAGCTGCACTCACTATTCTGCTGGGTCACTGTGTACATACATTACATTACTTATCCTGTACTGATCCTGAGTTACATCCTGTATTATACTCCAGAGCTGCACTCACTATTCTGCTGGTGCAGTCACTGTGTACATACATTACATTACTTATCCTGTACTGCTCCCTGAGTTACATCCTGTATTATACTCCAGAGCTGCGCTCACTATTCTGCTGGTACAGTCACCATGTACATACATTACATTACTTATCCTGTACTGATCCTGAGTTACATCCTGTATTATACTCCAGAGCTGCGCTCACTATTCTGCTGGTGCAGTCACTGTGTACATACATTACATTACTTATCCTGTACTGCTCCTGAGTTACATCCTGTATTATACTCCAGAGCTGCGCTCACTATTCTGCTGGTGCAGTCACTGTGTACATACATTACATTACTTCATCCTGTATTATACTCCAGAGCTGCGCTCACTATTCTGCTGGTACAGTCACTGTGTACATACATTACATTACTTATCCTGTATTATACTCCAGAGCTGCACTCACTATTCTGCTGGTACAGTCACTGTGTACATACATTACATTACTTATCCTGTATTATACTCCAGAGCTGCACTCACTATTCTGCTGGTACAGTCACTGTGTACATACATTACATTACTTATCCTGTATTATACTCCAGAGCTGCACTCACTATTCTGCTGGTACAGTCACTATGTACATACATTACATTACTTATCCTGTACTGATCCTGAGTTACATCCTGTATTATACTCCAGAGCTGCGCTCACTATTCTGCTGGTGCAGTCACTGTGTACATACATTACATTACTTATCCTGTACTGATCCTGAGTTACATCCTGTATTATACTCCAGAGCTGCGCTCACTATTCTGCTGGTACAGTCACTGTGTACATACATTACATTACTTATCCTGTACTGCTCCTGAGTTACATCCTGTATTATACTCCAGAGCTGCGCTCACTATTCTGCTGGTGCAGTCACTGTGTACATACATTACATTACTTATCCTGTACTGATCCTGAGTTACATCCTGTATTATACTCCAGAGCTGCACTCACTATTCTGCTGGTGCAGTCACTGTGTATATACATTACTTATGCTATACTTGACCATGACTTTTTTCCAGCACTACATTAAGACCTAACCTTTCCGATAGCTCTTCAGGGTATCATGTCATGTGTATATGTGAGTTATAATACCATGTCTGGCCATTATATGACTTGTATTCTGCATTGTTAGCAGTTTCCCCCTCTGTAGACTCTATCCCTAATTCTCAGTTCTCCCTGAGCTGGTGGCTGGAGACCAGCAGCTTAGCAGCTATGTTGTCTTCCATACACAGCTCACCTTCTTTCTGAGAAGTAGCAGCACCATGTAAGACATGATAGAGAAATACTGACCAGTACGGATGTTAAGAGAGCTCTTGAAGTCCGCTGCGCTCTCACTGAACTCTTCATCTTTATAAGTAGGGAAAGAGGCATTTTTCTTTGATAAGATATAACAGAAAGTTTCTTATATTCACCTGTACAGTTGGTTTGTGGAGGCCATTATATTACATGTGGAACACTGTGGGGACCATTACAATACACTTTGGGCAGTGTGGGGGTCATTATATGAAGAAGCAGCATGGGAGGACTGTGGATTTCATTATCTTACATGTTGGGGCACTGTGGGGGTCATTATATTACATAGGGGCATTATATTACTCATGGGGCACTGTAGGGGCATTATATTACATAGGGGCACTGTAGGGGCATTATATTACTGATGGGGGCACTGTAGGGGCATTATATTACTGATGGGGGCACTGTAGGGGCATTATATTACTCATGGGGGCACTGTGCAGGTCACTATATAGAAGGGGCCATTCTACTAAGTCTGAGGGCCAATATACTACATGCATTAAGGGGGTCATTATATAACTGTTGATGGAGGATCCAGATGAAGTCTTCTTGTGTTACCATTTATAAGTGATGGCTACTCTGGGGGTCCTCGGTTGGGACATTTTCTCACTAGGGGGCGCTTTGCTTGAGCAGGTTGAGAAGCACTGCTGTACAGGCTGGAGGAGGACAGGGCAGGGGTTATGTAATATTATGTAGCCTGGCTGAGCTTGTGACTAAATGTCCGCTGGACCTAAGGAGGAGCTCTAGGTCTGGAGCTAAGGAGGAGCTCTAGGTCTGGAGCTAAGGAGGAACTCTAGGTCTGGAGCTAAGGAGGAATTCTAGGTCTGGAGCTAAGGAGGAACTCTAGGCCTGGAGCTAAGGAGGAACTCTAGGCCTGGACCTAAGGAGGAGCTCTAGGTCTGGAGCTAAGGAGGAACTCTAGGTCTGGAGCTAAGGAGGAGCTCTAGGTCTGGAGCTAAGGAGGAGCTCTAGGTCTGGAGCTAAGGAGGAACTCTAGGCCTGGAGCTAAGGAGGAACTCTAGGCCTGGAACTAAGGAGGGACTCTAGGCCTGGAGCTAAGGAGGAACTCTAGGTCTGGAGCTAAGGAGGAACTCTAGGCCTGGAGCTAAGGAGGAACTCTAGGCCTGGAGCTAAGGAGGAACTCTAGGTCTGGAACTAAGGAGGAACTCTAGGCCTGGAGCTAAGGAGGAACTCTAGGTCTGGAGCTAAGGAGGAACTCTAGGCCTGGAGCTAAGGAGGAACTCTAGGCCTGGAACTAAGGAGGAACTCTAGGCCTGGAGCTAAGGAGGAACTCTAGGCCTGGAGCTAAGGAGGAACTCTAGGCCTGGAGCTAAGGAGGAGCTCTAGGCCTGGAGCTAAGGAGGAGCTCTAGGTCTGGAGCTAAGGAGGAACTCTAGGCCTGGAGCTAAGGAGGAGCTCTAGGTCTGGAGCTAAGGAGGAGCTCTAGGTCTGGAGCTAAGGAGGAACTCTAGGTCTGGAGCTGGGACGGGGAACTTTTTGACATGTGCAAGGGTCCAGGCATGATTTTTGTGCTCCCTTGATTTTTCTTTGCATTCCCAAAAGTGTTGGGGTTTCGACCCACCTAGGGGAGGCGCTGTGTGTGTGTGTGTGTGTATATATATATATATATATATTTGCAACTGCAAATCTGAGCCCCCCATAAGTGTCATGCATCAGCCTAGGAAGGGCCGAAATTCATTGCATTCTGGATTCTTCCTTTGGAGGATATGCGGCGTGTCCTGATGTACTAACTACATAACTACTGCCCGAACATGAAGCAAATCACTGACAGGATATTTCTGTACAGACGCCTCAGTTATGCCGCGCTAATTCATACAATAGCATACATAGGACAGGACAAGATAAAAGGCATTACACCAATCAAACCTCGTACCCTTTGATCCTGTTATGTTCACAAACCTTGGTGCATTGTTGATAACCGGGGACAAAGAAACTAATGCGATTGGTAAAAATGCATCAATCAGGGAGTCAAAAGCCCAAGGAATTCCCATAAATGTAATCCGATAAAATGAGCAGTAATCCATCCTCCTTTCAAGAGGTATCAAAGGGAAAGGGATTCTTATTTAATGGGGCAGCGCCAACCCTTCAGCGCTCAGCAGAGGCTCAAAACAAACATCAGACACATTAGGGTGAGAAGAAGAGGACACCAGATATTCCTCTGCATTCAGTCATCCCCTTGTAAACCTCATCAATATTACAGGACCAGGACGCTTTGCAGGCTCTTAATCAAAGTCCTGAGGCGGCGAGATTGACGGTAACCTGCAGCCAGTCCCTCCCTCCTACCTGGTGCAGGTATGAACACGAGACCCTGCTCATGTCCACAGTCACACCTTAGGTGCACAGCATTAATGCTTCTTGTCTTCATTATTTGTTAAACTGGAAAGTTCTGTTCAGAAAGTAACAGATTATAGAAGTGAATCATAAGGAATATGCTCAGGTAATGGGCAGAGAGCGAGCAGCAAGTGACGTAATGTAGACTGAGGTTTACAGGCATCAGCTTTATACAAAGCCTTTAGAAATGAATGACGTAATGAGAATAAAGCCTATGCATCACTGGAGAACAGCGGTGACATCACTGAGAATACAGCGGTGACATCACTGAGAATACAGAGGTGACATCACTGAGAATACAGCCTATCCATATACTAGAGAGTGGCGGTGACATCACTGAGAATACAGCCTATCCGTATACTAGAGATCAGCAGTGACATCACTGAGAATACAGCCTATCCATATACTAGAGATCAGCAGCGGTGACATCACTGAGAATACAGCTTACCCATATACTAGAGATCAGCACTGACATCACTGAGAATACAGCCTATCCATATACTAGACATCAGCGGTGACATCACTGAGAATACAGCCTATCCATATACTAGAGATCAGCAGTGACATCACTGAGAATACAGTCTATCCATATACTAGAGATCAGCGGT
Source organism: Leptodactylus fallax (assembly GCA_947044405.1). NCBI lineage: Eukaryota > Metazoa > Chordata > Amphibia > Anura > Leptodactylidae > Leptodactylus > Leptodactylus fallax. The sequence continues at coordinate 587,514 of CAMRHE010000633.1, forward strand.
GACATCACTGAGAACACAGCCTATCCATATACTAGAGATCAGCAGCGGTGACATCACTGAGAATACAGCCTATCCATATACTAGAGATCAGCGGTGACATCACTGAGAATACAGCCTATCCATATACTAGAGATCGGCGGTGACATCACTGAGAATACAGCCTATCCGTATACTAGAGATCAGCAGCGGTGACATCACTGAGAATACAGCCTATCCATATACTAGAGATCAGCAGCGGTGACATCACTGAGAATACAGCCTATCCATATACTAGAGATCAGCGGTGACATCACTGAGAATACAGCCTATCCATATACTAGAGATCAGCGGTGACATCACTGAGAATACAGCCTATCCATATACTAGAGATCAGCAGCGGTGACATCACTGAGAATACAGCCTATCCATATACTAGAGATCAGCAGCAGTGACATCACTGAGAATACAGCCTATCCATATACTAGAGATCAGCGGTGACATCACTGAGAATACAGCCTATCCGTATACTAGAGATCAGCAGTGACATCACTGAGAATACAGCCTATCCATATACTAGAGATCAGCAGCGGTGACATCACTGAGAATACAGCCTATCCATATACTAGAGATCAGCGGTGACATCACTGAGAATACAGCCTATCCATATACTAGAGATCAGCGGTGACATCACTGAGAATACAGCCTATCCATATACTAGAGATCAGCAGCGGTGACATCACTGAGAATACAGCCTATCCATATACTAGAGATCAGCAGCAGTGACATCACTGAGAATACAGCCTATCCATATACTAGAGATCAGCGGTGACATCACTGAGAATACAGCCTATCCGTATACTAGAGATCAGCAGTGACATCACTGAGAATACAGCCTATCCATATACTAGAGATCAGCGGTGACATCACTGACTATACAGCCTATCCGTATACTAGAGATCAGCAGCAGTGACATCACTGAGAATACAGCCTATCCATATACTAGAGATCAGCAGTGACATCACTGAGAATACAGCCTATCCATATACTAGAGATCGGCGGTGACATCACTGACAATACAGCCTATCCATATACTAGAGATCAGCAGTGACATCACTGAGAATACAGCCTATCCATATACTAGAGATCAGCAGTGACATCACTGAGAATACAGCCTATCCGTATACGAGAGATCAGCAGTGACATCACTGAGAATACAGCCTATCCGTATACTAGAGATCAGCAGTGACATCACTGAGAATACAGCCTATCCATATACTAGACATCAGCAGTGACATCACTGAGAATACAGCCTATCCATATACTAGAGATCAGCGGTGACATCACTGACAATACAGCCTATCCATATACTAGAGATCAGCGGTGACATCACTGAGAATACAGCCTATCCATATACTAGAGATCAGCGGTGACATCACTGAGAATACAGCCTATCCGTATACTAGAGATCAGCAGTGACATCACTGAGAATACAGCCTATCCATATACTAGAGATCAGCAGCGGTGACATCACTGAGAATACAGCTTACCCATATACTAGAGATCAGCACTGACATCACTGAGAATACAGCCTATCCATATACTAGACATCAGCGGTGACATCACTGAGAATACAGCCTATCCATATACTAGAGATCAGCAGTGACATCACTGAGAATACAGTCTATCCATATACTAGAGATCAGCGGTGACATCACTGAGAACACAGCCTATCCATATACTAGAGATCAGCAGCGGTGACATCACTGAGAATACAGCCTATCCATATACTAGAGATCAGCGGTGACATCACTGAGAATACAGCCTATCCATATACTAGAGAGTGGCGGTGACATCACTGAGAATACAGCCTATCCGTATACTAGAGATCAGCAGTGACATCACTGAGAATACAGCCTATCCATATACTAGAGATCAGCAGCGGTGACATCACTGAGAATACAGCCTATCCATATACTAGAGATCAGCGGTGACATCACTGAGAATACAGCCTATCCATATACTAGAGATCAGCGGTGACATCACTGAGAATACAGCCTATCCATATACTAGAGATCAGCAGCGGTGACATCACTGAGAATACAGCCTATCCATATACTAGAGATCAGCAGCAGTGACATCACTGAGAATACAGCCTATCCATATACTAGAGATCAGCGGTGACATCACTGAGAATACAGCCTATCCGTATACTAGAGATCAGCAGTGACATCACTGAGAATACAGCCTATCCATATACTAGAGATCAGCGGTGACATCACTGACAATACAGCCTATCCGTATACTAGAGATCAGCAGCAGTGACATCACTGAGAATACAGCCTATCCATATACTAGAGATCAGCAGTGACATCACTGAGAATACAGCCTATCCATATACTAGAGATCGGCGGTGACATCACTGACTATACAGCCTATCCATATACTAGAGATCAGCAGTGACATCACTGAGAATACAGCCTATCCATATACTAGAGATCAGCAGTGACATCACTGAGAATACAGCCTATCCGTATACGAGAGATCAGCAGTGACATCACTGAGAATACAGCCTATCCGTATACTAGAGATCAGCAGTGACATCACTGAGAATACAGCCTATCCATATACTAGACATCAGCAGTGACATCACTGAGAATACAGCCTATCCATATACTAGAGATCAGCGGTGACATCACTGACAATACAGCCTATCCATATACTAGAGATCAGCGGTGACATCACTGAGAATACAGCCTATCCATATACTAGAGATCAGCAGCGGTGACATCACTGAGAATACAGCCTATCCATATACTAGAGATCAGCGGTGACATCACTGAGAATACAGCCTATCCGTATACTAGAGATCAGCAGTGACATCACTGAGAATACAGCCTATCCGTATACTAGAGATCAGCAGCGGTGACATCACTGAGAATACAGCCTATCCATATACTAGAGATCAGCGGTGACATCACTGAGAATACAGCCTATCCATATACTAGAGATCAGCAGTGACATCACTGACTATACAGCCTATCCATATACTAGAGATCAGCAGCAGTGACATCACTGAGAATACAGCCTATCCATATACTAGAGATCAGCAGTGACATCACTGAGAATACAGCCTATCCATATACTAGAGATCGGCGGTGACATCACTGACAATACAGCCTATCCATATACTAGAGATCAGCAGTGACATCACTGAGAATACAGCCTATCCATATACTAGAGATCAGCAGTGACATCACTGAGAATACAGCCTATCCGTATACGAGAGATCAGCAGTGACATCACTGAGAATACAGCCTATCCGTATACTAGAGATCAGCAGTGACATCACTGAGAATACAGCCTATCCATATACTAGACATCAGCAGAGACATCACTGAGAATACAGCCTATCCATATACTAGAGATCAGCGGTGACATCACTGACTATACAGCCTATCCATATACTAGAGATCAGCGGTGACATCACTGAGAATACAGCCTATCCATATACTAGAGATCAGCAGCGGTGACATCACTGAGAATACAGCCTATCCATATACTAGAGATCAGCGGTGACATCACTGAGAATACAGCCTATCCGTATACTAGAGATCAGCAGTGACATCACTGAGAATACAGCCTATCCGTATACTAGAGATCAGCAGCGGTGACATCACTGAGAATACAGCCTATCCATATACTAGAGATCAGCGGTGACATCACTGAGAATACAGCCTATCCATATACTAGAGATCAGCAGTGACATCACTGACTATACAGCCTATCCATATACTAGAGATCAGCAGCAGTGACATCACTGAGAATACAGCCTATCCGTATACTAGAGATCAGCGGTGACATCACTGAGAATACAGCCTATCCATATACTAGAGATCAGCGGTGACATCACTGAGAATACAGCCTATCCATATACTAGAGATCGGCGGTGACATCACTGAGAATACAGCCTATCCATATACTAGAGATCGGCGGTGACATCACTGAGAATACAGCCTATCCATATACTAGAGATCAGCAGTGACATCACTGAGAATACAGCCTATCCATATACTAGAGATCAGCGGTGACATCACTGAGAATACAGCCTATCCATATACTAGAGATCAGCAGTGACATCACTGAGAATACAGCCTATCCATATACTAGAGATCGGCGGTGACATCACTGAGAATACAGCCTATCCATATACTAGAGATCGGCGGTGACATCACTGAGAATACAGCCTATCCATATACTAGAGATCGGCGGTGACATCACTGAGAATACAGCCTATCCATATACTAGAGATCGGCGGTGACATCACTGAGAATACAGCCTATCCATATACTAGAGATCGGCGGTGACATCACTGAGAATACAGCCTATCCATATACTAGAGATCAGCAGCGGTGACATCACTGAGAATACAGCCTATCCATATACTGGAGATCAGCGGTGACATCACTGAGAATACAGCCTATCCGTATACTAGAGATCAGCAGCGGTGACATCACTGAGAATACAGCCTATCCATATACTAGAGATCAGCGGTGACATCACTGAGAATACAGCCTATCCATATACTAGAGATCAGCAGTGACATCACTGAGAATACAGCCTATCCATATACTATAGATCAGCGGTGACATCACTGAGAATACAGCCTATCCATATACTAGAGATCAGCGGTGACATCACTGAGAATACAGCCTATCCATATACTAGAGATCGGCGGTGACATCACTGAGAATACAGCCTATCCATATACTAGAGATCGGCGGTGACATCACTGAGAATACAGCCTATCCATATACTAGAGATCAGCGGTGACATCACTGAGAATACAGCCTATCCATATACTAGAGATCGGCGGTGACATCACTGAGAATACAGCCTATCCATATACTAGAGATCGGCGGTGACATCACTGAGAATACAGCCTATCCATATACTAGAGATCGGCGGTGACATCACTGAGAATACAGCCTATCCATATACTAGAGATCGGCGGTGACATCACTGAGAATACAGCCTATCCATATACTAGAGATCGGCGGTGACATCACTGAGAATACAGCCTATCCATATACTGTACTAGAGATCAGCGATGAGATTATTTCTCAGGGTATTCATATTCGGTCTGTCTGGGTTTGTGCAGTTTGCAGTCTCGGCAGTCATATGTCCTTGCAGACTTAGGAGCTACACAAGACCGTAGAGCTGCAGGAGCAGGGACGTGGCTGTCAGTGACAGGTTATTACCATCCCTGCTTTCCCGGTTGCTTTATACACAGCACTCTGTGAGGCAGATTTATGAAGTCTAGCGTTGCTCATGCGTCTTCATCGCCCCAGAACCAGCGGAGGTTGCTCGGTTATAAGAGGCGTACCCCCCCGCCACCCCACGGGAAATGTACGCCAGCTCATAACTTCTGGCATATAGGATGATAAATCTGGTTTGGCCGATGGCCCAGCCTCCTGCCTGCCCTCACCGCATTCACTCTTCAGCGGCGCGAAGTTCAAAAAAAAGTTGCTGCTTTTTTGTGCAAAATATTGAGGCTTTTTAATGCATTGTATGTCAGAAAACTGGAGTACAAGGCATAATAAATCTGACCCACTGAGCATTGTGTATACAGCTATGGAAGCCGCCATGATGTGACTTTCTCTGAGGCCTTTGGGTGATCTGCTGGAGCTGCTGCTCCGAGAGGACCAAATGAGCTGTATCCCTAGTGTGACTGGGGCTAATGGCTCAATAACAGGAGAAAACAGCAAAAAATTGGCCCCTTCCATTTTTGCTTTACTTTATCCAGATATTAAATAAGAAGAAAAAAAATTGCAAAAATAAAAATGATATAAAAATAAATCCTTATGTCACAACATTGCAGCATTAGGGGTCTGGATTATGCCAAATGCTGGTATAAAGCTAATAATAAATGGACAATTTCAAGATCTCTGCTTGCTGTCAGTCAGAGACTTTAGTGGGGGGGTCTGTCTACCAGGGCTATAGTGGGGATCTGTCCAATAGTACTATAGTCGGGGTCTGTCCACCAGGGCTATAGTCGGGGTCTGTCCAATAGGGCTATAGTCGGGGTCTGTCCACCAGGGCTATAGTGGGGGTCTGTCCACCAGGGCTATAGTGGGGGTCTGTCCACCAGGGCTATAGTGGGGGTCTGTCCACCAGGGCTATAGTGGGGGTCTGTCCACCAGGGCTATAGTGGGGGTCTGTCCACCAGGGCTATAGTGGGGGTCTGTCCAATAGGGCTATAGTGGGGGTCTGTCCAATAGGGCTATAGTGGGGGTCTGTCCACCAGGGCTATAGTGGGGGTCTGTCCAATAGGGCTATAGTTGGCGTCTGTCAAATAGGGCTATAGTGGGGGTCTGTCCAATAGGGCTATAGTTGGCGTCTGTCAAATAGGGCTATAGTGGGGGTCTGTCCACCAGGGCTATAGTCAGGGTCTGTCCAATAGTGCTATAGTGGGGGTCTGTCCACCAGGGCTATAGTGGGGGTCTGTCCACCAGGGCTATAGTCAGGGTCTGTCCAATAGGGCTATAGTGGGGGTCTGTCCACCAGGGCTATAGTGGGGGTCTGTCCACCAGGGCTATAGTGGGGGTCTGTCCAATAGGGCTATAGTGGGGGTCTGTCCACCAGGGCTATAGTGGGGGTCTGTCCAATAGGGCTATAGTCGGGGTCTGTCCAATAGGGCTATAGTGGGGGTCTGTCTACCAGGGCTATAGTGGGGGTCTGTCTACCAGGGCTATAGTCGGGGTCTGTCCACCAGGGCTATAGTGGGGGTCTGTCCACCAGGGCTATAGTGGGGGTCTGTCCACCAAGGCTGTAGTGGGGGTCTGTCCACCAGGGCTATAGTGAGGGTCTGTCCACCAGGGCTATAGTGGGGGTCTGTCTACCAGGGCTATAGTCGGGGTATGTCCACCAGGGCTATAGTGGGGGTCTGTCCACCAGGGCTATAGTGGGGGTCTGTCCACCAAGGCTATAGTGGGGGTCTGTCCACCAGGGCTATAGTGGGGGTCTGTCCACCAGGGCTATAGTCGGGGTCTGTCCACCAGGGTTATAGTGGGGGTCTGTCCACCAGGGCTATAGTGGGGGTCTGTCCAATAGGGCTATAGTGGGGGTCTGTCTACCAGGGCTATAGTGGGGGTCTGTCCACCAGGGCTATAGTGGGGGTCTGTCCAATAGGGCTATAGTGGGGGTCTGTCCACCAGGGCTATAGTGGGGGTCTGTCCACCAGGGCTATAGTGGGGGTCTGTCCAATAGGGCTATAGTGGGGGTCGGTCCACCAGGGCTATAGTGGGGGTCTGTCCAATAGGGCTATAGTGGGGGTCTGTCCAATAGAGCTATAGTCGGGGTCTGTCCACCAGGGCTATAGTTGGGGTCTGTCCAATAGGGCTATAGTGGGGGTCTGTCCAATAGGGCTATTTTAGGAGTCTGTCCTCCGGGGATACCAACCTTCCTAGTGTTTGGGAAACATAAGACATGGAGGCTGCTGCTCCCATTTATGAGTAGTCTGGAGAACACGTAGGTCACAGCCATAGAAGTTTATTGTGATATAATTTGGGGACTTCATGAAATGTCTGTTCCTGTACGTTCTGCTGTTTTGCTGCGGCACATGACTGAGTGCATTAATATGTGCAAATACTGATCGATGGCCTTACTCCAGGAGCTCTCAGGACACAGCAACAGAAGATTGACAGGGATAGAGTGTTAATGCCGCAAGCTACCATGAAGCTAAGAATTCTCATAAACCATTATAGCTGGGAGTCCACAGACCGCTCTGTCGCAATACGCTGTTTAATCGTAAGCACATTGTACAACACGTCTTTTAATCTCTATCCGCGTCATCCCCTGGAAAGTGCCTGATATCTACTGCCCATACGATGTGGAAGCTTGTAGGGTGCAGTGGTAGCCGTCACACCTGAGCTACAGGGGTTCAGGCGCTCCATGAGCCCCACAGGACAATAGTGCTATAAATGGTGTATGATAGACGGGGGTGGCCCAATGCTTCTGGCTCCAAATCTGTACCAGGGCTCCAGCTAATGTCCTGAGAAAGCTCCTTGGGCTCCTGCAGGTACCAGGGTGTAGATGTAAGTGATAGTCAGCATCTCCCATGGTGACTTCTCTGGAGGCTCTGGTACATAGTCTGGACCAGAGAACAGGAGCTTCAATCTCTGCTCCTACCAGGGGTGTAGCTATAGGGGGTGCAGAGGTAGCAGCTGCTACAGGCCCAGGACTCTGAGGGGCCCCAAAGGTGTCTCTGCAACATACGGTGGGGGCCCCATTACAGGGGAGATTCAGGTTACACCTTTGGCTCCTACATACAGTGCAATGTGAAGGGCCAGGCATGTCAGTAAATAATAGATCGAGTGATTATACAGAGATGAGCGGCACTACATAGACACTGCTTATCTCTTCTCTGTGCCAATAAATCCGGCGTTTTCCCTTTAGGTATAATAAGAGCAGAAAGTCCACAGAAGAAAACTCTGCAGACTTTCTGTGACAAACAGAAGAAAAGCTGATGCGTTTCTGCCGTGATCTTTTTTTCAGCATTCTCCTTATAGAGTTCCCAGCTGCTGCAGAACCTCATAACACACCTCCTATACTTAGAAAACATCTGAGGAGCACCATAATACAGCCCTCAGCTGCTGCAGAACCTCATACTACACATGCTGCTCTGACTGAGCGAGGTTGGGGGGATATTGTGCCCTTGGTATGTGTTATATTGTATTCTGCACGCTGTACTGTATGTCTCTTCTGCTGTAGAGGGGAATCTCTGCTGCGCCTCAGGGGTGAGAAGAGACTTTGTGTGTCATCTGTTTAGATAAGGATTAAGGCATCAGGTGGAACATTCCCCCTTTTAAGTTTTGAGCCGAGTGATTCCCTTTGATGTCATTGGTTGCCGTTCTTAGATTGTCGTCTTCCCCTTTGTAGGCTTTTCATTTTTATCAGAAGTTTGAACCGTCCGTCAGCGATGACAGTATCTTCAGCAGAGGAGACAAGGATTCTTTGATTTGGATTGCATTCTTAAGCCATTGTTGTTGGGTAGCCTGCATGCTAAGCTGAAATAATCGTCCTGTGCAGCTGCCGGAGAGGATGGGGATCTGCTGTGAATAGCCCGAGCTTCTGCAAAACAAACTTTTCATAACGCGTTTTGCTACTTAATTTATCGAATAATCCGCGTCTAAATAGACGATAATTGTGCATTGACTGAGAAAAGCCGCAGGTTTCCCCTTCTTTCTTGTGCAACAACTACCTCCATTTAACCAGATGATTGACAAATGAATATGTTTGCGTGTAGCACAATGCGCTCCTCAGCTGGTGGAGAACATTATAATACACACCTCAAACATCGAAGTATTCACCCAAGCTGCTGCAGAACATCATAATATACAACTAAACTGCTGCAGAACATCATAATATACACCTAAGCTGCTGCAGAACATCATAATATACAACTAAACTGCTGCAGAACATTATAATATACACCTAAGCTGCTGCGGAACATCATAATATACACCTAAGCTGCTGCAGAACATCATAATATACACCTAAGCTGCTGCAGAACATCATAATATACACCTAAGCTGCTGCAGAACATCATAATATAAACCTAAGCTGCTGCGGAATATCATAATATACACCTAAGCTGCTGCGGAACATTATAATATACACCTAAGCTGCTGCGGAACATCATAATATACACCTAAGCTGCTGCAGAACATCATAATATACACCTAAGCTGCTGCAGAACATCATAATATACACCTAAACTGCTGCGGAACATCATAATATACACCTAAGCTGCTGCGGAACATCATAATATACACCTAAGCTGCTGCAGAACATCATAATATACACCTAAACTGCTGCGGAACATCATAATATACACCTAAGCTACTGCAGAGCATCATAATATACACACAAGCTGCTGCAGAACATCATAATATACACCTAAGCTGCTGCGGAACATCATAATATACACCTAAGCTGCTGCGGAACATCATAATATACACCTGAACTGCTGCAGAACATCATAATATACACCTAAGGGGCAGCTGCTGTCTGTTCTGCAGGTGTATATTTTGATGTTCTCCAGCAGTTGAGGAATACTTTTTGATGTCCTACACCATATTATGTGTGTATTGCGATGTTCTGCAGCAGCTGAGGAGCGCATGTTAATGTTCTGCAGCAGCTCAGATGTGAAGGGGAACACAGAATGTTGAATTGCAAACATGAGCTCAGGTGGTCCAACCAAGACAATGGGGGTCACTTATCGATTGTGTAATATACTCAGCATTCTGGGAGCCTAATTTAATAGAAAGGCCACAATTGTGTCATAAATTCTGCTCAAAAATGTTACTTCAGATAAACCACACAAAAAAGCTAAGTGATGAGCCTTGTGTAAAAACCTTCAAAATAGATGGAAACACAAGAGTTATTAGGGGCTGCCCAGGGGTGCATGCTCAGCCTCGGCTCGCATAGTCTAGCAACCGTCACCATTGAATTCTATTGATGCGCAACTGACCAGGTCACACAGAGTCAATATTGTGGAGTGCACATTATATGTACCTCATGAATGGATGTGACATTCAGCTGGAATTCTGTTCTGTTCAATGCAGTTACGTCAGAAAACTGATATCATTGCACCGATGAATGTGCGCTATTGTCTGGCTCGATGCTCACCATATAACCTGGGTGATAGCATCGAAAGAATCAAGACTATAATGTAATGGCCCAAGCCAAATGGTGGGTGGAATCCAAGATCAAGCTCCATAGTAGTGCGCTGAGCCAGAGCGAATCAGGAAAGCTGAGGGCCCCCCTGTAAGAACAGTTTATGGGCCCCTCGGTCTCCAATCACTCAACGTAAAAAACCTTAAATTTCTCCAACAATCCACCTGTAAATATGAGCAGTCAATAGACACCAGGGCGGAGCTTACCTCATGAAGACAAGTCCTGTCCATACACCCTGCCGGGGATCCCCCTCTATGAGCAGATCCCATCCTGGCAGGACAGAACTATCCCTATACTATAAGGGCGGCCATTCATCTAAATGACCAATATGTCATGTATAATGCTACATTATCCCTGTAGTGGCTGAAGCAGAGGCCTGGCAGGCTGTAGGTGCCCCAGCACAATCATCTGTGTGTGGAGGTAATGGGCGAGGGAGCAAGTACAGAAGTAATTGTATTACTTATAGGATCAATGCAACTAAATAGGAATTCATCTTAACACATTATATACAAATCTAATCTACATTATACCCTGTCATGGTGGATGTTACTGGAAACCATCAGCAAAGCAGCAGAAAGACAGGAGTCAGTTTATGACAGTAACAATGCCTTGTGTTCTGAATGCAAATCTCTGAACAAGTTCTGTGCAGACTCTGAAGGATAATGAGCGCAGCTCTGGAGTATAATACAGGATGTAACTCAGGATCAGTACAGGATAAGTAATGTAATGTATGTACACAGTGACTGTACCAGCAGAATAGTGAGCGCAGCTCTGGAGTATAATACTGGATGTAACTCAGGATCAGTACAGGATAAGTAATGTAATGTATGTACACAGTGACTGTACCAGCAGAATAGTGAGCGCAGCTCTGGAGTATAATACAGGATGTAACTCAGGATCAGTACAGGATAAGTAATGTAATGTATGTACACAGTGACTACACCAGCAGAATAGTGAGCGCAGCTCTGGAGTATAATACAGGATAAGTAATGTAATGTATGTACACAGTGACTGTACCAGCAGAATAGTGAGCGCAGCTCTGGAGTATAATATAGGATGTAACTCAGGATCAGTACAGGATAAGTAATGTAATGTATGTACGCAGTGACTGTACCAGCAGAATAGTGAGCGCAGCTCTGGAGTATAATACAGGATGTAACTCAGGATCAGTACAGGATAAGTAATGTAATGTATGTACACAGTGACTGTACCAACAGAATAGTGAGCGCAGCTCTGGAGTATAATACAGGATGTAACTCAGGATCAGTACAGGATAAGTAATGTAATGTATGTACACAGTGACTGCACCAGCAGAATAGTGAGCGCAGCTCTGGAGTATAATACAGGATGTAACTCAGGATCAGAACAGGATAAGTAATGTAATGTATGTACACAGTGACTGCACCAGCAGAATAGTGAGTGCAGCTCGGGAGTATAATATAGAATATAACTCAGGATCAGTACAGGATAAGTAATGTAATGTGTGTACACAGTGACTGCACCAGCAGAATAGTGAGTGCAGCTCTGGAGTATAATACAGGATGTAACTCAGGATCAGTACAGGATAAGTAATGTAATATATGTACACAGTGACTGTACCAGCAGAATAGTGAGCGCAGCTCTGGAGTATAATACAGGATGTAACTCAGGATCAGTACAGGATAAGTAATGTAATGTATGTACACAGTGACTGCACCAGCAGAATAGTGAGCGCAGCTCTGCAGTATAATACAGGATAAGTAATGTAATGTATGTACACAGTGACTGTACCAGCAGAATAGTGAGTGCAGCTCTGGAGTATAATACAGGATAAGTAATGTAATGTATGTACACAGTGACTGTACCAGCAGAATAGTGAGTGCAGCTCTGCAGTATAATACAGGATAAGTAATGTAATGTATGTACACAGTGACTGTACCAGCAGAATAGTGAGTGCAGCTCTGCAGTATAATACAGGATGTAACTCAGGATCAGTACAGGATAAGTAATGTAATGTATGTACACAGTGACTGTACCAGCAGAATAGTGAGTGCAGCTCTGGAGTATAATACAGGATATAACTCAGGATCAGTACAGGATAAGTAATGTAATGTATGTACACAGTGACTGTACCAGCAGAATAGTGAGCGCAGCTCTGGAGTATAATACAGGATGTAACTCAGGATCAGTACAGGATAAGTAATGTAATGTATGTACACAGTGACTGTACCAGCAGAATAGTGAGCACAGCTCTGGAGTATAATACAGGATGTAACTCAGGATCAATGATAGATAAGTAATAAAATTAATAAAAGCCCCTATTAGCGCAGGACACGACTGATTTATGTAATACTCTGTTAGGAACTTGTGTAGATCTCTATTATACATCAGACAACTGATATGAGTTATTATAAATATAATATATAAATATTTTTACAAACATATTTAATTGTATACAAAGTTATACATTGTTATGTACCTGGGAAAACCCCTTTAACCCCTTCCGCCAGAAGCATTTTTTGTTTTTCAAAAACACCATCACCTTTTCAATTTTCCGCTCACAGAGACATACGAGGGCTTAATGTTTATACTTCTTAATGGTACCATTTAATATTCTGTACAATATACTAGAAAGTTGGAAAAAAATTCAGAATGGGGTGGAATTGGAGAAAAATGTAATGTTTTTGGAGATACCAAATATTTATATATTTTTATTTCCATTGTAACCCCTTTAATAATGAGCGCATTACATAGAGCAGCTTGTAATAGAAGTAATGCAGCAGTGAATAGACCGCACTCGATCTGGTTCCAGGGGTTGTGATCCAGCTTTGTACAAGGCTCCGGGGTGTTAATTCTGGCGCTGATTTCGGGCATTGCCATTGGGTCTTCCCTGTATAATACTATAATAGAGCTCCTGAGCGCCCGCCATTACTATTACAGCGGATGTTGGGACAGGGTTAAATACAATGGGTTTGGCAATTTCCACGTCCATGTCGCTGCAAGAAAATTTGTGTAAATGTAAGGTGGTGCGGACACAGAGCAGTTGGTGAAGCCCCGTGAGGGCGAGCACAGGTTTAGTAAGTCAGTGCGCTGCAGTTTGGCCTGGTATGGATCATTGGATGTTCTGTATCATGATATATGTGCAATTAGTTATGTAATGTGCTATATAGGTAGAACGCCTGTGAAAGACCCAGGTGACCTGCAGGGGGCAGTATCTAGGCGATGGGCCTATGAGGGCTAACAGTGATGTGGCACATCGGTCGCGGTAGGAGTGTGGTGCTGGCCGCATTGAGCCGGCATTTACCCCACCAATACATCCTTAGATAAGGACAATTTCCAGGACGTAAGCTTTCTGCAGACACCAAACAAGTAAGGAATCCTGAAAGATTCCAGCTCTGGAGCAATGCAGCACAACAAAGTGCAGTGTAGTATGAAATCCCAACAAATCTCATCTGAAGACAAAGTGTTGCAGTGAGAAGAATTTTGGCTGTGGCTTTGGCTGTGACTATAACTGGATGATTGACGATTGATGCGAGATAAGTTATACAAAGTTTCTGATCCTATACTGAATCTGTAGCTATTAATGCCCGGGCCCCGGTCACCTCCGTGCCTGGCACAATGTCCGCTCTCCTGAGTCTTGGCCGTCACTGTAGCGTTTTAGTAACTCTGCAGTTTCTCATGTCACGGCTCAGGTTTGGGGAGGACGTCTTTCAGCCCTGCTTATATTTTAGACAAACATAACTCCAGAAGTAACGTGGGAAAAATGCCAGCACTTTGTATGTCAGGATTTAATAATTCAGTTTGTGCGCGGAGGCTTTAGTGTCAAGTGTCACCTGTTAACCTGTTAGTCCCTGGGAAAATGTGAGCGTCAGCCTGTGTTATTACAGCAGGAGCCGGGTACAATATACAATGGTAGATCACCTGCTGACACGTCACTGGCAAGACTACTCCAACCTCCTGGGATATGGCCGCTCACTGCCTGCACACACTGCGTCATGGAGGGGCAGATATTGTAATAGTAACACCGGATGATATCTAGCCCTGTACTAGCCCAATGACAGCCACAACCTGCAATCCTTCTATTGGGGTCACTTGATCCCATTTAAGTCAATTTATGACTTTTATAAAGCAGGACAACCCCTTTAATTTTATCAGGTTCCAAAGGCTTTCGATGTTTTTATTCATTTGCTAGCAGTATATGTAATACACACACAGATGTTGCTGGATCTGTTATTCTCCATTTTCTGGTATCATAATATTGATGGCCTATTGGGATGAGTAGGGACCAGCTCTCAGCACCCACACTGATCAGCTGTTAGAAGGAGCTGCAGGGCTCGCAGTGGTTTGCATTGCAGCTTTGTTCCGCTTATTCCAGGAAAGCTGCAGTACTCAGCACCGTCACTACTAATATGGCCGGTGTAGACAATGAAGAGGCCGCAGTTCTGCTGAGAGCAGCTGATCAGAGGAGGTTCTGACATTTGGACCCTACTGATCAGATATTGATGACCTTTTCTATCAATAGGCCATTAATATTCTAAATCCAGAAATCACCTTTAACTTACACACGTGGACAAAATTGTTGGTCTCCTCCCTCGTTTAATGAAAGAAAAATTCACAATGGTCACAGAAATAACTTGAATCTGACAAAACTGGAATTTGCCAAACTGCATGTTGACAAGCCACAAAGCGTCTGGGAGAATGTCCTATGGACAGATGAGACAAAAATCGAAATTTTTGACAAGGCACATCAGCTCTATGTTCACAGATGGAAAAATGAAGCCTATCTTGAAAAGAACACTGTCCTTACTGTGACACATGGAGGAGGCTCTGTTATGTTCTGGGGCTGCTTTGCTGCATCTGGCACAGAGTGTCTTGAATCTGTGCAGGGTACAATGAAATCTCAAGACTATCAAGGGATTCTAAAAAGAAATGTGCTGCCCAGTGTCAGAAAGCTTGGTCTCAGTCGCAGGTCATGGGTCTTGCAACGGGATAATGACCCAAAACACAGCTAAAAACCCCCAAGAATGGCTAAGAGGGAAACATTGGACTATTCTGAAGTGGCCTTCTATGAGCCCTGACCTAAATCCTATTGAGCATCTTTGGAAGGAGCTGAAACATGCCGTCTGGAAAAGGCACCCTTCACACCCGAGACAACTGGAGCAGTTTGCTCATGAGGAGCGGCCAAAATCCCTGCTGAGAGGTGCAGAAGTCTCATTGACAGTTACAGGAATCGTCTGATTGCAGGGATTGCCTCAAAAGGTTGTGCAACTAAATATTAAGGGAACCCTCATTTCTGTCCAGGCCTGTGTCATGTTGAAGCCTGGTTGGAAAGCAATGTCTGACTTTCATTTGGTCATTTTCATAGAATTTTTATATATTATTACTTTTGTCAGATTCCAGTTATTTCTGTGACCATTGTGGGGTTTTTCTTTCATTAAACGAGGAAGGGGACCAACAATTTTGTCCAGGTGTGTATATAGAGCAGGACTGTAAATTCTTACTGATAATCTTCGATCTGTTCCATCTCCATCTCCAGAATGTCGCTGGGGCTGAGCTGTACTCTTCTCCAATCTTCCAGTATTCTCCTTTGCCCTCCATCAAATATAAGGGAAAGGCCATAAAGTTCTCTCAATGTAGGGGCCAAATTCTGACACCAAGGCCTGACAAGGTAAGAAGTGTGAGCGGCCAGGGGGTCAGCGGGCAGACCTGCAGCTTGCTGGGGTTCGGCAGCTCCTCTGGCCGTCACCTTGCTTTTCCTTAATTCATCCAGGTAAGTCGTCTCCAGTTTCTTGTTGACCTCATAACCTTTGTTATAGATAGAAAACACAGCTTGCCATTGTAGTGGTGAGTGGTAGAGATCAGCAGGTGACAGCCGCCCAGGTACCACCGCCCTACCCCCCGCTATAGGGGATGAGACGAAACCCATCCTGTGTTATCCTGCATTTAGGGGCATATAATATAAAACCCATCTAGTTCTGAGGTTCCAGACTCTGAGGTTCCAGACTACAAGACTTTATACACTGACATCCTGCATTACACCAGGCACAGCAGCAAATACAGCACTGTAGCAACTCAATCCTACAGAGATAGCCATTGTAACTGGCCCCCAATTCGTTCAGGGGCCACAGGAGAACAGTAGTGACAGAAGTGTAATGTAAAGCCCCTGGCCCCAGTGCGAAATCTGTAACGGTCCCCCCTCACCTATCAGGTGCCAGTCATGTTCTGGTGTCTTCTACCTCTCCACCCCCCACAGCTACACCCGTGAGGAGCCCTGGTTTTCCTCATTGGTGGTGGGGATATAAGAATAGCTTCTGCAATTGGGCCCCAGCATTAAGTGCTCCTCCTGCCCCCCATACACCGCTGCTTCCCTTAAATGTTAATATGGGTTGTCTGTACCAGTGCACCCCATTAATGGGGAGGGGGAGAGCTCATTCACATTTGCACCTGTTTACCTTTATGTCTGTTTCATGCCATCACTTTTTACCTCTTGACTAAGTGAAGCAAGGTGGAGGCTCCTTGCAAGTTTGGGGCTGTGTTTCATCAAATGGAGTTAGAGATTAACTCCTTAAGGACACGGTCAAAAATTGCCTTAAAGAGGACTTTCACCTCCTCCATCAAGTCCAGATCTTTACATCATTTAATAGTTGCCCCTCCACTGATTCTGGCAAAGTTGGAATTTTTTCTCTAGCCCCCGTCATTCCTGAGCTATACTATTTAGGTTCTGTACTCTCAGTGGGCGGGGTCAGGCAGGAGAAGACAAGGGGCTCTGACACTGACTGCTTCTAATTGGAGCTCTAAATCACACACCCCTCCCCGACTCCGCCCACCTGTCATTACAGAGATGAAATAGCACACCAGGCATCAAAACTAATCGCACTTGTTGCTCAGGAATGGTGGGGGTAAGAAAGAAGAACTAAAATGGGTGGAGGTGGTGAAAGGTCCTCTTTAAGGACTAGAATTTATTTTTCAGAAATTACATGTCACTTTATGTGGCAATAAGGTTTAGGCTCTTTAACTTACACAAGTAATTTTGAGATTGTTTTTTCGTGACACATTCTACTTCATGTTAGTGGAAAACTTTGATATTTTTTACATTTGTTTATGAAAAATAGGAAATTTGATGGAAATTTGGAAAAATTCACAATTTTCTAAATGTGAAATGCTTGGCTTATCAGACAGATAGTCATACCCCCCAATACATGAATAAATATTATCTGCCATATCTCTGCTTTATATTGTATCATCTTCTTATTGTTCTTTAATTTATTGTGGACGTTCTAAGGCTTACAAGTGTAACAGCCATTTCCCAGATTTACAAGAAAATTTCCCAAACTATTTTCTTAGGGAGCACTTCATTTCTGAAGGGGATTATAAAGGCCTCTATATTAGAAACCCCCATAAATTATCCCTCAAATAATTCAAAACAGTATTTGGGAAGTTTGTTAACCGTTTAAGCATTTCACGGAAATTAAAACAATATGGAGGTGAAATTTAGACATTTCATTCTTTTCAAAAATTTGTTCATTTAGCCCTAAAATTTACACATCAAAAGTGGGTTAAAGGAAAAAATGTATCTCATAATTTGTTATGTTATTTCACCCGAGCACAGAAATGCCCCACATGTGGGTGTAAACTGATGTTTGGGCACACAACATGGGAGGGAAGGAGCGACACTGGGGGTAAGAAACAGTGAGATACTTCTCCATCATACAGAACCATCAGGGAAGCCTCTCATTATATTCAGTGGGATGCAGAGATCAGAGCAGGACGCTGGCAAAATAAAGCATCTGACTCATTCATCTGAGCCTAAACAGTGGCGGAAACCCATGGCGGAGCGCGGATGCGGAGCAGATAAAGAGGATGTCTACTCAAATTCTTCTTCATTTCTTGCCGTGTGAGCTTACCCTTAGCCTGCCACCTAGCCCTTACCATGACCAAACCTGTCCTGTGACCCTCTCAGTAGCCTACTTACTCACTCTTGCCTTAGACTAGGGCCCCCTTAGCTCTGTGAGCAAGATGATTGGTAATGGGGGCCCCGCAGTGACCGTAAGGAAACCTTGCCTAAATGGAAGGATTGTGCTCTACCTGCCTCTATCATCTCAGCCACACAGTATACAGTATCTGTCTATCTATCTATCTATCTATCTATCTCATATCTATCTATCTCATATCTATCTATTATCATATCTATCTATTATCTATCTATCTCATATCTATCTATCTCATATCTATCTATCTATCTCCTATCTATCTATTATCTATCTATCTATCTATCTATCTCATATCTATCATTATCTATCTATCTATCTATCCATATCTATCTATTATTTATCTATCTATCCCATATCTATCTATCATATCTATCTCATATCTATCTATCTATCTATCTATCTATCTCATATCTATCTATCTATCTATCTATCTATCCCATATCTATCTATCTCATATCTATCTCATATCTATCTATCTATCTATCTATCTATCTATCTCTATCTATCTCATATCTATCTATCTATCTTCTTCTCATATCTATCTATTATCTATCTATCTCATATCTATCTATCTATCTCATATCTATCTATCTATCTATCTATCTATCTCATCTCTATCTATCTCATATATCTATCTATCTATCTATCTATCTATCTATCTATCTCATATCTATCTATCTATCTATCTATCTCATATCTATCTATCTATCTATCTATCTATCTCTATCTATCTATCTATCTATCTATCTATCTCATATCTATCTATCTATCTATCTATCTATCTCATATCTATCTATCTATCTATCTATCTATCTATCTCATATCTATCTATCTCATATCTATCTATCTTATCATCTATCTATCTATCTATCTCATATCTATCTATCTCATATCTATCTATCTATCTATCTATCTATCTATCTATCTCATATCTATCTATCTCATATCTATCTATCTCTATCTATCTATCTCATATCTATCTATCTATCTCATATCTATCTATCTATCTATCTATCTATCTCATATCTATCTATCTCATATCTATCTATCTATCTCATATCTATCTATCTATCTATCTATCTATCTATCTATCTCATATCTATCTATCTATCTATCTATCTATCTATCTCATATCTATCTATCTCATATCTATCTATCTATCTCATATCTATCTATCTATCTATCTATCTATCTATCTATATCATATCTATCTTCTCATATCTATCTATCTATCTATCTATCTATCTATCTATCTATCTATAATGAATTGGTAATTTGTTAAATATTCCACCCAGTTTATTACATAAGCACATAGGCTACATGACTCTGTATACTGCCTATCTGTATGTAGTGCTGTGAGTATAAAGTCTCCAAGAATCTCCTGACAGCTCACTATCTCCCCTGGCTCAGGGTCTCGGGGAATTCGCCTGCTTCACAGTCTGAGCTTGGCAAGCAGAGATCTTATAAAAAAAAAAATGAAGAACTAAGACACAAAGTCCTAACCTGCGGAACCCTTCACTATAATTAACGGTTCTAGCTAAGAGGGATTATGGCAGATGTGTCAGTGACTGTTTGGATGTGGCGCGCCCTCCTCCTATAAGAATGACCCAAGCGGTAGATTTTGGCTCACTCACAGCTTGTACCATGTAGCAGCCGCAGCGGCTTCCATCATGGAGCCTCAGGGGATTGTGTGAGTCACCTTCTGGCTATAACTGTTACACCCTAAAGAAATCCATAGAAGTCACATGACATCACAATGGTCACACTCACTTTACAAAGGAAAGCAGCTGGAGAGAAAGTAGTGAATCACATGTAAGTAGTGTGCACGCAGCCCTAAGCACATGTACTGCTTAGACCTAGCCCAGGGGCAATGACCTGTCTGGTGACCCTTCCCCTCATCCTTAAAGAGGACTTGTCACCTTGATAATGCAGTGCAATCTGCAGACAACTGGTGATGGTTAACTAAACCAGTAACCAATGCCCAGCAATAACACCATAAATCCAGAACATGCCCACAGAAAGCAGATGTAATGTCACCGTACAGAGATAACAAACACAGTGACCAGATTTACTATTTACTATGACTAGACATTGGCGTAAATATGGACATCTTTCGAGCAATGTGGGGCATATAGTTTGGAATAAAATTTTTCAACTGGCTAGACATGTGGGTACAGATTCTCTGAAAAAGAGTCATGACTTAAAGGGAATCTGTCAGGGCGATTTGGGACACTAAACCACCCACAGGTCCTTACGGACAGGGGGCAGGGGCGCATCTTCCATAGAGGGGGGGCGTCATTTTTTAAATAAGCCGCTACTTATTGTGTTAAGGAGTAGGTACAGTGGGGAAAAAAAGTGTTTAGTCAGCCCCCAATTGTGCAAGTTCTCCCACTTATAAAGATGAGGCCGGCCTGTAATTGTCATCATAGGTAGACCTCAACTATGAGAGACAAAATGAGAAAACAAATCCAGAAAATCACATTGTCTGATTTTTTAAGAATTTACTTGCAAATTATGGTGGAAAATAAGTATTTGGTCAATAACAAAAGTGACCTGGGCGACAGCGGAAGACACTGAGGAAGAAATGACCCCAGAGGATAATAATATAATTTCTGAATTGGTCTGAAAAACACAATTTTCGGGCAAACTTCACAAATATTCGCCAAATGAATCTGGTGAGGTTCAACAGTCAGTACATAAGATGAGCCTGAGGTGGAGCATTGTGTGACATGGGCTTGTGGGGCAGGCGGCCTCTGGGGTTCCCATGTCCTTAGCCCAGACACTGGGAATTAATAGAACCATATAAATAACAATATATCTAATAAGGAGACCCATGGAACTGTGGTCAGCATTGTGCTGAGACGGAGGTAACTGATGCCTCTCTTCCCTGGGTATTTCCACACAGCATTTCCCCCTTTTCACTGGAATGAGGAGCTGAACATGTTGTGACAGTCATTTCAAGAAGAGATATTTATTAGATAATGCCGCCATAGAAGCCGCACAAAGCTGACAGAATGGCCTGATACATGACAATGGCGTCTTTATGATCCAGCAATGTGTTTGTAATGCACTCAGAGTAAATTGAGGGTGCAGCTCTGAGCTGCCGCTGTATTGTGCACGGACAAAGGGGCTGCTGAATGATCTTACTCCATACATATTCCTGCTACATATGAGCAGTACATGTGTCACACATACAGATCCAACCATTACATACAACATACAAAGGAAGGAGGGGGACCATGAGACAAGCAGAAACACGAGTCAATAAGACGCTGCGCAATCCGAGATCACACACTCAAGACTATTCAATAATCCACTGGATCATCAGGGATATTCATTGGTAAATCACTGGATCACTGGAGATATTAATTAGTAATCCACACTCAAGATCACTACAAATATTATTCGTTAACCAATTGGATTACCAGGGAAAATAATTACCCACATGATCCCTGGGGATGTTAATTAATAACCCACTGGATCCCCAGGGATTTTATTTATTAACCCACAAGATCACCAAAGAGATTGTTCATTAATCCACTGGATCACTATGGATATTATTCATTAACACACCAGATCAACAGAGATATTATTAAACCATTGGATATTACTATTAACCCACTGGATCACTGGGCATATTAATTATTAACTTATTGAATCAGAAAGGATATTATTTACTGGCCAAGAGATCACAGATATATTCGTTACTAACCGACTTCATTACCAGAGATATTAATTAATAACCCACTGGATCACCAGGGATATAATTTATTAACCCAAAAGATCACCAGGGATTTTCTTTAGTAACCCACAAGTTCACAAGAAATATTATTTACTAACCCACTCAATTATCTGGCATATTAACTATTAACCCACTGGATCACCAAAGATATTAACTATTAACCCACTGGATCACCAGAGATATTAACTCACAGAATCCCTACGTATAAATCAATTTTAACTCACTGAATTATAAGGGATATTATCTACTAACCAACAAGTGATAAGATTCATTAACCCACTGGATCACCAGGGATATTATTTAGCATTAACTAACAGGGGTGTCTTGGAAACTTGACAGGGTGCCGCGACACTTTGGCTGGGAAGATGACCCCATGTCTGTATGTAACATTATCTGCTTCCTTAAGAAGTTTTTTTGTCTTTTGCTAAAAAATTATTTGCTAGGTGTCCCCCCGAGGAATTTTTTTTTCCAGGGACGAACTAAGTCTGAAAAGGTTGGGAAACACTAGCCTAATGGATCACCGGGGATGTTATATCCTATTCCACAAGGCTATCTTTTTATTTATTCACCGTCATGGCCATAAGCATTGGCACCCCTGAAATTTTTCCAGAAAATTAAGTATTTCTCCCAGAAAATTCCACATGTTTTGTTATACACAGGATTATTTCCTTTGTGTGGATTGGAACAACATAAAAAACAGACAAAAAAGACAAATTGGACATTTTACACAAATCTCCAAAAAATGGGTTGGACAAAATTGTTGGCACCTTTTTAAAATTGTGGGTAAATAACTTTGTTTCCAGCATGTGATGCTGATTCAGACTCCCCTGTGACAAGTAACAGGTGTGGGCAATATAAAAATCATACCTGACACCAGATAAAAAGGATACAAGGTGACTCAATCTTTGTATTGTGTGTCTGTGTGTGCCACACTAAGCATGGAGAACAGAAAGAGGAGACAAGAACTGTCCAAGGACTTGAGCACTAAAATTGTGGAAAAATATCAACAATTCCAAGGTTACAAGTCCATCTCCAGAGATCTGGATGTTTCTTTGTCATGGTGCACTACATAACCCAGAAGTTTACAACCCATGGCCCTGTAGCTAATCTCCCTGGACGTGTTACAGAAGAGAAAAACTGATGAAAGGTTGTAACGCAGGATAGTCCAGATGGTGGATGAGCAGCCCCAACCAAGTACCAGGGACATCCAAGCTGTCCTGCAGGCTCAGGGGACATCAGTGTCAGTGCGGACTATCCGTCAGGAGACCACGGAGGACCCCACCGCTGACACAGAGGCAGAAAAAAGCCAAAATGTACAGGAGGAAGCCAAAATCCTTCTGGGAATACGTCTTGTGGACAGAAGAGACCAAGACACAGCTTTATGGTAAAGTCCATCATTCTACTGGTTACCGAAAACAGAATACAGAGGCCTACAAAGAGAAGAGCACAGGACCCACAGTCACATATGGGGGAGGGTCAGAGAGGTTTTGGGGTTGTTTTGCGGCCTCTCGCACTGGGGGCCCTGACTGTGTGCAAGGCATCATGAACTCTGAAGATTACCAAAGGATTTTGGGTCTCCATGTAGGGCCCAGTGTCAGAAAGCTGGGTTTGTGTCCTAGGTCATGGGTCTTCCAGCAGGACAAAGACCCCAAACATAATTCAAAGAGCCCCCAGAAATGGATGGAAACAAAACTGGAGAGTCCTGAAGTGGCCGCAATGAGTCCGGATCTAAATCCCATTGAACACCTGGGGAGAGATCTTAAAATTGCTGTTGGGAGAAAAGAAGGCGCCCCCAAATATGAGAGACCTGGAGCCGACTGCAGAAGAAGAGGAGCTGAAGGTGTCAGTAATTTTGTCCGGCCTATTTTTGGACTTTTTCGTGAAATTTTTGGCTTTTTTTTTATTTTTTTTTTTTTTTTGTTGTTCCAAAACACACAAAGGAAATAAACCTGAGTATAACAAAACGTGAAATTGTAAGAATTTCATATCTATCTATCCATCTTTCTATAGTGCTTTTATCCCACATCATGCAGATCAGTGGATGTCGGTGCTACGGAGAATGGTCACTATACCGCGCAGCGGAGTGAAGGGCACTACAGAAAATACAAAGCCTTGCTGCTGCTTCTTTCAGCAATTGCTGCGATTTCATGTGTGAAACGTTGAGTCCTGACAAGGAAATAATCAGAGACTGATCTCCCGAATAAAACAATCCTTCAGGACAAGTGAACCTTCTCGGCCTCGTGGTTCTCGGGCAGTAACTGTGGCATTGTCCCCATGTGCCCTGGCGATGCGTGAAGCGCCCCGCTCTTGTCACTTCTCATGGGTAGGTTAATCCACATTTGGTCCAGCCCAATTTCTTTCAGAAAACAACAACAGGCTCATTAAAATGTCCTTCCTTAATCATGGAGCTCTTGAAAGCCGCCAGCAGAAGGGATTCAATAAGATGCTGCTGAGGGATCGTGGCCTATTGTCATCGTAAAGTTCATTTTCTCTGGCCGCTTCCAGAAAGCGAGTTTGTCCTCCTTCTGCTTCAATTTGCCCGAGACAAAGTTCACCCGGCAGCAACAATGGAGTCCAGCTGAATGGAGTTTTCTGTATTGTCTCTTAAAGGGCCAAAAAACACAAAAGCGTTTAGGTAAATACACAGAGGCCGATTGTGTAAGGCCTTGTCCACACACACAGAGCTCTGCAGTGCGCGCCCCTCTGACTGTGCAGCTATCCAGAGGCCTGGACGGAGGAATATCCAGAGATAGTGTGCTGAATAAGGTATATCAATCTATAATGTATGATAATGTGTAGTGTATCTAAGCCTATCATGTGTGATACTGTCTGCTGAGCCAATGTATCTAAGCTTATCATGTGTGATACTGTGCTGTGTATCTAAGTCTTCATCATACTGTCTGCTAAGTGAATGTGTATTTCAGCCTGTCATATGTGATACTCCTAGAGAGAGCTACACGGCACTTAACTCCACTTCTGTGCCGTGTATCTAAGTCTATCATGTTTGATACAGTCTAAGAGGATCGCACAACACTACTTCCCCCATCATGTTTGTATACTGATTGTATAGTCAGGGACCATCCGGTCAGTCAGTAGAAGTCCTCTGCGGCCACCGGATACCTTCAGGGGAGTCACAAGAACACCCAAGTGTTAAAGGGTTGTCCAGGATAACCCGTTTTTGGTAAGGAGACCAGGGAAAATCACCTATCCCTGGTGCTCCGGTGTCTCCCACCGCGGTCCGGTCCTGCTGCACCGGGGTCTTGTTGTGATGGAAGTCCACGCCACACTCAGCGGCCTAAGTAAAGGACACAGGACGTCACAGGAGATCTATGTGACGTTCCGATTCCTTTCCTTAGGCCGCTGACTGGCCTCAGCGGTCACGTGCGGTGGGGACTTCTGCCAAAACAGGGCACCGGAACAGCAGGACCAGACCATGGTGGGAGACAACAGAGCTCCGGGGACAGGTGAGTATGTTTTTTGGCCAACCCCTTTAAGTAATGATATGACAGACTGGAGCTGGAGGCTAAGATTACGTTCCCATCTGCACCAGTGTCCACCTGACGCAGAGTCCGTCTGAAATCGTGGAAGAAAACGTCCTGCAAGCATTACATCTTTGGCCCGCAATGTCAAGGAGAAAACAACGGATACCCAACAGACTCCATTATAGTCAGTTGGGTCCCTGGTAATCTGTTGTTCTCCGTCATCAGACAGACCATCTTTACTGTTTATCTGTTCTGCTGGTCCTAGGATGGACCAAACGAATAAGCGGCGCAGATGTGAAGGCGGAGTGCCACAATTTTCTAAATAAATGTTGCCACGGTTGGATGTTTGTCCAGTAGTCACAGATCAAGCCCAGTAAGCCATGAGCTCTGGATGTCTAATACATGGCTATAATCAGCTTGTGTCCGATCTCACATATATGACTATATGGCCAATGTTATAGGCCACCCCATTCCAAGCTTTTATAAGGAGGGAATGAAGCGTCCTGTCAGTCAGCGGGCGGCAGATTGTGTGAAGTCAGGAGGTGAGGAGGGGAACGTCCACATGTATTATCATTGTGAGAAAATATGAGCTGGCAGCGGCTCAGCTCCTGATCTGTCTAAGAACGGAGGGAAAATTCTGATGCCTCAGACTAAACAAACAAGGAGCTGACAGATTGTTGCTTTCATGAGACGTTGCGCCAAGGTTACAGATAGTGACACCCAGGGCGCTCCCGTCACCTCACGAATCACGTTGTGGAATCCACTGTAGGATCATATTCACATAGGACTTGTGAAGGATAGGAAATTATGTATCGCCGTTATCACGTGAATGGACAGGGCTTTCTGATTGGCTGCCAGCACACTGCCTGACACGCCGGGGCCAATGAGGCGATCTCCAGGTGCATCTCACACCTTATACTCCGCTCACATCCAGAGCTGCAGTCAGAACTCTTCTTTATTAGGGAACAATGGAGGATGCGGCTGTAATAAACTCTCATCAGCCATAATCATTAAAATGTAAAGAGCTGAGTAAAGGAACCTCAGGATATAATCGTCACTAGGATAGAACAGGACATAGTAAGGGGCGGCGTGCCCACCTCTGGGATGCCTGATAATCCACTAAATCAGGGGGCAGAGTCCTTCTGGCATTTTCTGCAGTACCTAAAAAGTAGTTTCATATAGAAAAGAACATGACTGCAGGATCAGACTGCACAGAGTTTGTGGTCTGTTACCATGGAGACACATGCTTACAGGCTATACACACAATATGGCAGGGCAGTTTCAAAAATAATTATTCACAGATTTATTACATTTTTCGTTTCAGAGCAAAATTGTCTAAAAATGAAACAACAATATAAAATTAGCAAAGGACAAGGTGGCCTCAGCGAGGTCCAAGGTTTCGTCCACCCCGACCCCCCTGGACTTTAGGGCCACAGCTCAGCTAAATGGGGTCACTTGTCAGGGTTGATTGGACAGATGATGGATGCCCCATCCACTCCAGAGGAGTTTTATCCTGATCCTTCATGTAACAAGTGATGGATTCAGGTATCGGTTTTCTAGGTTGCGTGTTTAACCCTCTCACTGCTGGGGCATTAGGTGGACTGAATCATTAGCACAATACAGTAATATATTCACAAAGTTTATTCAAGTCAATAAAGGTTTATCGCCAGTTGCCTGCAGTAATTCTCCGCCGTCCAGTTATAAGGTTCCACCTCTGGGTCCCATAACGGAACCTCGCTTCTTCCTGCCGTGTCTGTATTTGGTTTTTACTGCAGTTGCCCCATTTACAAGGTGTGAAGTCTCTTTCAAAGGCCACATTTATCGCACCTTTTGGCTTTAATTTGAGGGAGGCAAAAGCTCCTAAAACGCGTTTCAGCTGCTGTGAAATTCTTGCCTTTGTGCTGAAGTCATTGCCTGTAGCGTAACATGTGTACTGATGTTTATATAGAGGAGGAGAAGGGGAGTTGTAGTCTCAGTCGCAATTCATGCCAAGTCGCAGCCTCTGCCCTAAACTGGAAGGCCGGCGTGAGAAGTGATCCGCTCAATCTTAGGTACCCCAGTATAAGACTCTATTGCCAGTAGGAAACGCTGGAGACCTGGCAAGAAGAACAATCTCTGAGAAACCCTAAGACAAGCAACGTGTATAGTATTAAAGTCAGAGAAACAAAGTGACAAGTACATCACACTTTCCATCTTTTCTACACTTCACTGTAATATGGCTAAGTAGTAATATCAGAATTCCTGAGCAGTCCACAATGTCACCTGTATGATGCATATTTCAGCAGTTTCCTCTTCTTCAGACTCCCGAAGGGACGAGCACGGGCTCCTGTCATGTTCTCACGCACTGCACACCCCTGGGTGAGGTGGGTACCCTGCCCTAGGTGACTGCCCCATGTCTTACCAGTCTAAATACTGTCATCAATCAGCTGTTCTATAAGATATGGACAGGTAACCTGTCTACAGATCCCCAACCCCTATTCCCCATTCATTTCCATGGGATTGCTGGAGATATCTGAAGTCCATCACTTTGGCAGCCCCATAGAAATGAAAGGATCGGCAATGAGGCTGTGAAGCCATCGCTGCATTCACATGGAGGCGCCACCTATCTATGGATAGGGATAAGTTGCTGTCATGGGCAGACCCCTTTAATCTAATCCCCCACTTAGAGGCTCGCACGCTGTCTCGTAGTTGTCTTAGTTTTTCAGTGAGTGCAGAGATTCTGAATAGTTGCACATAGTACAGTACCCAAGTATAAGTATAAGGGATGTCTAAGAAGTGGAGAAAGAAATCTTTTGACCTTCTCTTATTCCAATCCATGTATTACTGCACAACAACAGCCACTAAGAACTGCCCACTCAGTCACCCAGCTTTCCACGGACTCTGAATGGCGTAATCTTTCATCTAGTATAGCTTTGGTATTCTATTCCTGAACCAGGACGCTTGGGATGAATAGCTCTATAGTGAGTGAATCTGATACAGCTCATTTTGCTTTCTGAGAAGTTTGTATCACCTTGACAGAAGATGATGGCGAGACTTATATTTACTGGGAATTTCTTTAAATTCTTCAATAGGCGAAGCAGGTTTGAGTCCTGTGAAATAGTCGGACAATCTGGAGACCTTCAGAGCCGAGGACTGGGATGAAAAGCCTCAGTCTTAAACTGTCACTCTCATGGAGATTAACAGCTCCATCGGCCGCTGTTGATGTTGACTCTCTGTTGCCAAGTTACATGTTTGCCACCAAGAAAATAGGACAGAAAGGAACACAACGGATCAGGAGATAAGCTGAACGTGCCGAGACTTGATCCACCCATTATGGTCAGCACACAAGCTGGAGTATTGATAACCGTAATTTTACACCTCGATGGCCCTTGAAAACAGCAATTAGGAGTTGGATGGGAATGTCAACTCCTATTATCAGCGGCCCGGAGATCGGCTGGGGATGTAGTACAGGATCCATTAGCATGCGCCTCCAGTCCGGAAACCTCAAGCATGATAGACTCATGATAGAATCACCATTGTCATGATCTCTGCTTACTGTCAGGGAATGGAAGCAATGCTATTTACATTCAGAAACTGAGAATGACCTAATACTTGTCAAGGAGAGAGTTTGTTACAATGCATCAGTATATCAGCGTCAGGCGTGTCTCCAAAGGGTTTACCCATTAATAACAGTATAACAGTAATCCACTTCTGGGTACCAGGGGTGTTGTTAGAGATGTAATGGATATTCTGAATTCCTAACAGCATCCCCCCCCAGATGCAGTGACAAGTAACACGGGAGAAGTCCATCCCTATTTTATCCAATGACTCAGATTGTAGACATTCTCTTTCCTGGGCTTCTCCATTTGGCACAGACCGCCATGAAATTGCCACACAAACCTCTTAGGTTCTTCACTTTTCCATTATTCCCCCCCCCCCAGTCTGGTGCCCTTACACTTTCATACTCCCGCTGCCCCCAATATTACGCTGCCCAGTGCCTCCAAATACTGTACTGGAAAAATAATAGTGCCATACAGCTAGTTCTGCTGAAAATACAAATACCACATAGAAAGCGCCCCCTACAGTAATTAGTGTCACATAATGCTCTCGGAAAACTGTGCTCAGCAAATAGTGTACCCCATAATAATGCTCCCCCAATGTGCCCTTTAGTAACAATGCCCCCATAATAATGCTCCCCCAATGTGCCCATTAGTAACAATGCCCCCATAGTAATACTCCCCCAATGTGCCCATTAGTAACAATGCCCCCATAATAATGCTCCCCCAATGTGCCCATTAGTAACAATGCCCCCATAGTAATGCTCCCCCAATGTGCCCATTAGTAACAATGCCCCCATACTAATGCTCCCCCAATGTACCCATTAGTAACAGTGCCCCCATAGTAATGCTCCCCCAATGTGCCCATTAGTAACAGTGCCCCCATAGTAATGCTCCCCCAATGTGCCCATTAGTAACAATGCCCCCATAGTAATGCTCCCCCAATGTGCCCATTAGTAACAATGCCCCCATAGTAATGCTCCCCCAATCTGCCCATTAGTAACAATGCCCCATAGTAATACTCCCCCAATGTGCCCATTAGTAACAATGCCCCCATAGTAATGCTCCCCCAATGTGCCCATTAGTAACAATGCCCCCATAGTAATGCTCCCCCAATGTGCCCATTAGTAACAATGCCCCATAGTAATACTCCCCCAATGTACCCATTAGTAACAGTGCCCCCATAGTAATGCTCCCCCAATGTGCCCATTAGTAACAATGCCCCCATAATAATGCTCCCCCAATGTACCCATTAGTAACAATGCCCACATAGTAATGCTCCCCCAATGTGCCCATTAGTAACAATGCCCCATAGTAATACTCCCCCAATGTACCCATTAGTAACAGTGCCCCCATAGTAATGCTCCCCCAATGTGCCCATTAGTAACAATGCCCCCATAGTAATGCTCCCCCAATGTGCCCATTAGTAACAATGCCCCCATAGTAATGCTCCCCCAATATGCCCATTAGTAACAATGCCCCCATAGTAATACTCCCCCAATGTACCCATTAGTAACAATGCCCACATAGTAATGCTCCCCCAATGTGACTAGTGTTACATTTTTCAGCGAAAAATTTCAGACAGGATGACAAAAGGGGGGGCTTGTTTTGGGGAGTTGGCTTAATACAACGCAGCAACAAATTTAAAACAAGTCTCTAATCCCACCTATGTCCCCTTTGATTTCACCCAGTCCCTTTGTGCCCCTACATATTGCAATACCCTGCAAATGGACCCCCACACATTATAATGCCCCCTCAGTGGCTCCTACACAGTATAAAGCCCTTTCGCTGGCCACTGCACAGTATAATGCTCGCTCAGTGGTCCCTATATAGTAAAATTTCCCTTCAGAGGCCTCCACACAGTATAATGCCCCTCAGTGTCCCCCACGCAGTACAGTGCTCCCTCAATTGCCCCACACACAGTGTAATGCCTACTTAGTTGTATGTTCTCCCCGTGTTTGGTGGGTTTCCTCCGGGTACTCCGGTTTCCTCCCACGCTCCAAAGACATCCTGATAGGGAATGTAGATTGTGAGCCCTATATGGGACAGTGACTGACAATGTCTGTAAAGCGCTGCGGAATATGATGGCGCTATATAAGTAAGTAAATAAATAGATAATAATAAGTGGCTCCCACACAGTATAATGTGCCCTCAGAGTCCCTCCCACACAGAACAATGCCTCCTTAGTGGCACCCCCACAGTATAATGCCCCCTCAGTATCTCCTACACAGTATAATGCCCCCTCAGTATCTCCTACACAGTATAATGCCCCCTCAGTATCTCCTACACAGTATAATGCCCCCTCAGTATCTCCTACACAGTATAATGCCCCCTCAGTATCTCCTACACAGTATAATGCCCCCTCAGTGGCTTTCAAACAGTTTATAAATACAAAATAAAATTATTGTGCAAAAGTTTTAGGCAAGAATGGAAAAAATATTCAGCATAGTAAGAATACTTTGCATCCATTTTTTGCATCCGTTAAATGGATATACAAAAATGTAATGTGAATAGTGCCTTACAATGATAACTGAGCGCTCATGCCATGAAGACATCACAGCGTCGGGTGAGGTGGAGCCCAGCCATTCCCCTGCATGTATACAGGTGGGTTTAATCCCCCATTAACCCCCTGATCCTCCTAATTAACCCCGATGAGTCCAATGATTATGGAGGAAATGTGGAAATATACGGTAGAGAGATTGTAAGAGGGTGATTTTACCCTTGTAAGGACCTGGGGGTAAAAAAAAGGGATAGTGTAGAGGTAAGATAGATACTCACCTCACCCATTAAATTACTAGAGGGTCGTGACCCACCTTCCATGCTTAGAAAGACCACCCCTGAATGGAGCCTTATTACATACACGTCTGCTTTATCATTATTAGGCTCTATTCAGATCACGTTTTTTACATCTGTTTAATGGATACAAAAAACAGATGCAAATAAATGGCCGACCAAATACATAGACATCAATGCTAAAAAAAACTAAAAACGGATCCGTTGTTGTCCATTATTTCTGAAGGACACACAAACGTAGTATCCCATACCAGAAGTGTATCCAAAGCAACGGACAGCAACCGATCATTTATTTTAACATTGATGTCTATGTCACTCTATGGCCAGTTATTTGCGTCTATTTTTGCATCCGTTACGGATGTAAAAATCCTGATCTGAATAGAGCCTTATTACATATATCTGCCTTATTACATATACATCTGCTTTATCGCTGTTACACTGTGACGGCTGCACACGGTTTATTAGGGAATAGAAACAGACTGGCGAAGAGGAAACATTAACTTGGAATAGATATTGGGCCAGTTTTCCTCTTGGCTCGATGATAGAGAACCAAGGGGTACATTAAATTTGGGGCTGAGATCTGAACAGTGATTTGTTTTGAAAACATTCTAACTTTACAACATCCCCCCCCCCACACACACACACACACACACCTGCCTAAATCTTTTGCACACTGCTGTACACCTGATGTATAAAGTTAGCACATGTACAATATGTTTTTTTCACAGGTATCCTGCTTCCAGCTCACATTGTTGTGTTGCTTCTTCATTTACTGGAAGATGTGAGTCTACACGTGTCAATGTGCAGCGCGTTTTTGCCTCAAGTCTGCAATCACTATAGATCAGATTTATAACCCAGCACAATGTACAGTAAGTGATTCATGATGTGCCGTACTTTAGGGGGTTTACACAGAGAGCACCATATGACGGCTCTTTTACTATCCACACCGATTGCAGCAGTTTTTGGGGCAGAAGACTTTTCCTTTAATAGCCATATACAGCTTTCACTGATGCAGCAAACTTGCCCCGGGGCTAGAATAGCCCCAATCCCACCCCCTCCTACACAATGTGGATGAGTAAATGTTACCTATCACAAAGTAACATTATTAGGATTCATCCAAGCATCAATGCCGGGAATGTGGCCATGGACGGGATGTAATTGCAATGTTACGATACAATATCTGCGCCGCTACATTATCTCTGCCGCTTTCTCTGGGAATATTGATGATTGTTACATTTTATCCTGGAGTTTCCTTCCCACGTTGTGTCAGTTTAGGGCAGTATAATGGTGGGAACTATTGACCCACTGGAATATCAGCTGAATATGTGATCCATGCAGATATATCGTACATAACATCACACAGTAGATAGCCAGGGATTATTTTACAGAGTGATATACAGATTATATGCTAGAATATCATATAACACAGTATGTTCTAGTGCACATTACAAAGCATGTCAAGATGCTACATTTTAAGATGTTGAAGAGGTGAAAGCACTGATGGACCCAGGGCCAGACATATTGCCTATGCAGTTGCTCTGGGACCCATGAAGGAGAGGGGGACCCAGACAATCTAATCTGTGCCCAGGGACGTAACTTGAACCCCCGATGCATAATCTGTAATGAGGCCCCATTCACCTTGTGCCAGTTAGATATAAGTATATTTTGTGTGGTAGAGGAATCTTTGGAGGCCCCTTGGGGTCCAGGGCCCGGTAGCGACCTCTGCATCCCCTGTAGCTTCACCTCTGTCTGTACAATACACAACAGCATTGTAGTCAGGAGGGAGGGGCAGATGTCAGACACTGAGAGCTGATATTTGTGTATGTGTATATGGGTATTCTATACATGCTTGTGCATGAATTCTTAATGTGTATATGTCACTACTATGTATACACGTGTAATTTATATACTGTATGTGTGTACAATATGTAATATGTCATTCTGACAGTTTTAGAGTCCATTGTTCTCGCCATTTGATGGATCAAAACAACGGACTGTAAAAACGGTAGTGTGAATAAAGCCTTACTGCTGTGTCATCTTAGGATTCAATCCTTCACATCTATATCTGGTGGAGACTTTGATGGCTTTAGATTGGACATATATGGAGGATATGGTCTCAGATTTGAAAAACAATAAGCCTCTCCCTAGCCCAAAACAGGTGATAACAGAGAGCAATAGATTGTAGCACTAGACCTGCAGACAGGTTTATAGATCACCCTACTATATGATATTACCTCTGTCATCCAGTGATGATTTCTGCTTCTTTTCAATAGTTTTTTTGCCCTAAATTGGATACCTCAACAGAAATCCATTGTGTTTTCTCCTATTTTTGTTTTCTAGGAAGACTAATGGCATTAACCAAGGGGCCAGAGAGCCACCCTGAACTATCACTGTGACACGGTAAGGTAGAGCTGAAACCCATAATATAGACCTATCAATCACAAGGTCAGCACCTTGGTCTTCACTACTCTGAACAACCAATATATCATCTTAAAATGTAGTTTTAAATGGTCACTAACTTTTCAGACAACTTGGTCTCATTTCATACAGCATGTTATTCTGGACCAAAATGTAATGCACTTTAATTAAAAATGTGGCAGCTTTCTATTTGAAAAAACTTCTCTAAAGTTCCTGCCACTAGGTGTCTCCCTTCTAGCTACTTTGCAGTTCACTCTTTTGTTACTAAGGAAGTCTGTCCATAGATACATTCCATTCTGTCTTGCTTATCTCAGTGAGTGTAGAGGGCGGTTCTGTCCTCTTGTCACACAGTGAATGGAGAGGGGAGGGGCTGATTCTCCTCACAGCCTGCACAGACATGTCTGCAAACTGTTGCCGTGTGCAAAAGACTGAGGATTCTGCAACTCTCACAGCTTACAATGTAAGAAAGGTCTTCAATGTACTTGTATCTACTTCTGGCTGCTCGTGTGATCACAGATGGGACAATATTCACAGACAGTAAGCAGCTTTACTGACTGCCCTCATAGATTGTTTTTTTCTTGTGTTTTATCTGATTGGTTCCATGTATTTGCCCTGTATTTTCAGTCCATTGTTCCTGGATCTCCTATATTATGGTCACTTGGGTTTTTCTCAGGTATTTGTTTGCCATTGTGTAGTCACTCCTGGCAGAATGGCAGAACATTATCAGCAATGGATGGGAGGCGGTGCAGACTGCTTGGTACTGTACATGCCCTCTGGCTGAGAGACAAATGCAAAATAAGTTGCAGCCATATTATGACTATTAGCAGCAGAAAAACTAATAGGATATCATGTATGAGGCTTATACAGTCATAGAACAGACTGATCAGTGAGACCCTGCACATATTTCAACTTTTCATGAAAACTCAGGTACCCTTTAAGTGATTGTCATAGCTATCAGGGGTGTAAAAGTTGCAATTGCATAAGTGCCCCAGTGTCTTAAGGCCTCCATAGTCACATAGGAGGACATGATTCATTTTACTACTGTATACTTCTAATGTGTATAGATCATACCAGGGACATAATGAAAGGCTCATATGCCCTGGTGCAAAAGGATTTATTGGGTCTCCTAAAAAAGGGGTTGAGTCAAGTATCTCTGGTGGCCTAGGGCAATTAATGGGTTAATTTAAGGATCAGTGGTAATATAGGGCAGTTGAAAGGTACATTTTAAGATCCCCAATGAAGGGCAGTGGAGGGGCTAATGTTACTGGTTACTCAGCTCTCCAAGCTGCAGGGAGGGGATAGAGAGGACTGTGCAGCAGTAACTGTAGCCAAGCTGAAACAGGTCATTCTGTGATTGGGCAGAGCGATTTAGGAGAAATGTATGTGATCATTAAGCTGAGAGTTACTGTGTTATGAGGGGGTTTGTGGGCCCCAGTGGTTAGTGGTTCAGTTGTAATTGAGACTTCTGTGACCCCTGTAATTATACCATTAGATACTCATTGTGGTAAATGTGCACCGTAGTAGGTGATAGTCAGCACTTAGGCCTTGTGATACGTAACAGTGAGCACTTAGGTCTTGTGGTACGTA
Organism: Leptodactylus fallax; assembly: GCA_947044405.1. Lineage (NCBI taxonomy): Eukaryota > Metazoa > Chordata > Amphibia > Anura > Leptodactylidae > Leptodactylus > Leptodactylus fallax. Next base: position 623,758 of record CAMRHE010000633.1, read on the forward strand.
ACACTGAGCACTTAGGTCTTGTGGTACGTAACACTGAGCACTTAGGCCTTTTGGTAGGTGACAGTGAGCACTTAGGCCTTGTGGTAGGTAACGGTGAGCACTTAGGCCTTGTGGTATGTAACAGTGAGCACTTAGGCCTTGTGGTATGTAACAGTGAGCACTTAGGCCTTGTGGTACGTAACACTGAGCACTTAGGTCTTGTGGTACGTAACACTGAGCACTTAGGCCTTTTGGTAGGTGACAGTGAGCACTTAGGCCTTGTGGTAGGTAACGGTGAGCACTTAGGCCTTGTGGTATGTAACAGTGAGCACTTAGGCCTTGTGGTACGTAACAGTGAGCACTTAGGTCTTGTGGTACGTAACACTGAGCACTTAGGCCTTTTGGTAGGTGACAGTGAGCACTTAGGCCTTGTGGTAGGTAACGGTGAGCACTTAGGCCTTGTGGTATGTAACAGTGAGCACTTAGGCCTTGTGGTATGTAACAGTGAGCACTTAGGCCTTGTGGTATGTAACAGTGAGCACTTAGGCCTTGTGGTATGTAACAGTGAGCACTTAGGCCTTGTGGTATGTAACAGTGAGCACTTAGGCCTTGTGGTATGTAACAGTGAGCACTTAGGCCTTGTGGTATGTAACGGTGAGCACTTAGGCCTTGTGGTAGGTAACGGTGAGCACTTAGGCCTTGTGGTATGTAACAGTGAGCACTTAGGCCTTGTGGTATGTAACAGTGAGCACTTAGGTCTTGTGGTAGGTAACGGTGAGCACTTAGGCCTTGTGGTATGTAACAGTGAGCACTTAGGCCTTGTGGTATGTAACGGTGAGCACTTAGGCCTTGTGGTATATAATGGTGAGAACTTAGGCCTTGTGGTATGTAACGGTGAGCACTTAGGCCTTGTGGTAGGTGACAGTGAGCACTTAGGCCTTGTGGTAGGTGACAGTGAGCACTTAGGCCTTGTGGTAGGTGACAGTGAGCACTTAGGCCTTGTGGTAGGTGACAGTGAGCACTTAGGCCTTGTGGTATGTAATGGTGAGCACTTAGGCCTTGTGGTATGTAACGGTGAGCACTTAGGCCTTGTGATACGTAACAGTGAGCACTTAGGCCTTGTGGTAGGTGACAGTGAGCACTTAGGCCTTGTGGTAGGTGACAGTGAGCACTTAGGCCTTGTGGTAGGTGATAGTGAGCACTTAGGCCTTGTGGTATGTAACGGTGAGCACTTAGGCCTTGTGATACGTAACAGTGAGCACTTAGGCCTTGTGGTATGTAACGGTGAGCACTTAGGCCTTGTGGTATGTAACGGTGAGCACTTAGGCCTTGTGGTAGGTGACAGTCAGCACTTAGGCCTTGTGGTAGGTGACAGTCAGCACTTAGGTCTTGTGGTAGGTAACAGTTCGCATTTAGGTCTTGTGGCAGATTATGCATTGGGATTTCAGCAGGAATGACCTACCATCTAATGTATATAGTGGTGTTGGGGCAAAGAAAGTCTGAGATTATGAATTTCATCTTTCCTGATCCTTTGCTCTCAACAAGTTAAATAGACATCCAATCGAGAACCCATGCATGGCCAGCTGAGCCCAGCAGTTATGTTTATGGGGTTGTCTGGAGGAATAGCTGTCGTCTAAATGCTCGTCATAAGTATATGGCCACAGTCAACAGCGATGAGCCATTGGAAGGCCAAGATGTAGGCACCATTCATCTCTGTTGACCCTTATCTCTAAGAGACTCAAGTTTAGACCCTACAGATCAGACCAGTGTTACTTTCCACTTTCTACTTTCAACTGTTGGCCAATTTCGATAGACATCAGACTATTGTTAGATCCCACTGACACAGATTTCATCAAGAAAAACCTAAAATCTGTGGCCAACTTTAAAAAGATTCAATTCCACCATGGTCAGGAGTAGGGGAGAAGTTTTCCCGCTTTGCCCCCAGTTGGCCTCAGTTCTCCATGGTGCACCTTCAATAACCAGGATAATGATGTTGTTCATTGTAACCAGGTCCTATGAGGTTAATAAACTTTGGCTTCCACTAGTGGTAAGTTACGGCCAACAGATTGTGATGGACGATTCTCAGTCGATGGATGGAGATTAAATTAATTTGGTAAAAAAAAAGTGACAAACCGCAGAGAATCAGCAGGAAACTGAGGCGGACGGGAAAGGGCAAAGGAGGACACACATTGATATTCTGGCCAGGACGCTGATGGTGTTTGTTTTTTTTTCTCCCTGGCCTCGCTCTACGTTTACTGTTTCACTCGGGGAGACCGCGGCCATTTTCTCAATGAATGTAACAAGTTTACTTAATAGAAATGAAACCAGCTGAGGCCTTTGTCCATTAACATAAGAAAAACCCTTAAACATTCAATAAAGATTTGTCCTGATTTGCGCTTATTGTAAAGAAAAAAAAACGACATTGGAAATGTATGCCCCCGGCAGCCCCTCCTGCCCTCACTGCCATACAGAGAATTGTGCCTCGCAGCTGACGTGCTGAATGCTTTTATTTTACTAGGGGGAAGTCCTGTGTGCACTGTATTCTAATACGGCCTGAAGCGGTGCCCAGTCTTCGGAGCACTGAAAGGATTGGGGTTTGGCAAGAACACAGTGTACAGTAGAAACACTTCAATGGAAGGACACGGCTTGTCCTCAGCCTTGCACAAAGCATCGCCCCTCTCCACCGCTCCTGGCCTGAGCTGCTCCTTCACCAGCTACACAGGGGCTATTTAAAGTAACAACTTATTTTTACTTTCTGAAAACACAAAAAAGTTCCCATAGACAAGAGCCCTTCTCCAACTTTATACCAGAGACAATGCGGACTGGCACTGCCAGCATCTCAATAGCATCAATGCTTGAGGTGCACAAGAGTGGCTCAATGGCAAGTCAGCTGAGGCCAACTGAAACTCAATGGTTTGACCTCCGGCACTGGAAGGAGCCAGCTCGTATCCTCTACTCTAGTCCAGACCTTCTCATGGCTGCTCCATAACCAAATTAACAGACGATATTCAATCTAATTAAGAAAAGCTAAGATCCCATTGACAGGAACCGTCCTGGAGGCTTGTGCAAGGACACATGGTGACTGGACTGCCAATGACTTTGGCATAAATAACCTTGTGGTGCACCAGAGTAACTCAAGGGCAAGTCGCCTGAGGCCATTTCTTCAGATATTATGCTTTGAGGATAGATTACCCCTGATATTGAAGCTGGCTGACTCTTCTCTGGTCAAGATCTTTTGGCTTCTTTTTATGAAACCAAAGAACTGCTGTTTGAAAAGGCCAAGTCGTGAAGGGCGAGAGAGACAGGGCCGCCATAAGGGTGTCAGTACTGCAGGGTTGGGACTAAAATAATTTTAGCAACAGGTTTCATAGGGATGTAGGCAGACGTTTTTTAGGGGTAGAGTGGTGCCATGTCAGACCACTCCGCATTTGGAGCCCCTCACTGTGCCTCTTGTCATCCCATAGTGTTCCCTGTGCTCCTAATATAATGAGGCTCCCATATATTAAATGGATTATACACCTTTATAATATTGATGGCCCCCAGTATTACATATGTAGTAAACGAGTGAGCAGCGTGGCTCCTACTATGTTAACATAAGGCCCTGAGCAGCTGATAGACGATCTACACTAGGTAGTCTAAGAATGTGACCAATTTATCTGCAGTTTAAGGCTGTCTAGGTTTGCTGTTTGTAACTTTTGGACACTATTAGTAAATCTGCCCCTATATCCTTTAGTATAAAAATGCAGTTTGTCCAAATTCAGAAAATGTAACTTTTTAATCTGTGACACTGAGGATAGGTGGACGGATTAACCCTTTGTGCTTTAAGGTGGCCATAAACCTTATTTAGTGGTCATTCTTGTTTGCCTTCCTCCCTACCTTCATGTACAGTACAGATCAAAAGTTTGGACACACCTTCTCATTCCAAGAGTTTTCTGTATTTTCATGACTATAAAAATTATAGATTCACACTGAAGGCATCAAAACTATGAATTACCACATGTGGAATTATATACTTAACAAAAAAGTGTGAAACAACTGAAAATATGTCTTCTATTCTAGGTTCTTCAAAGTAGCCACCTTTCGCTTTGATTACTGCTTTGCACACTCTTGGCATTCTCTTGATGAGCTTCAAGAGGTAGTCACCTGAAATGGTTTTCACTTCACAGGTGTGCCCTGTCAGGTTTAATAAGTGGGATTTCTTGCCTTATAAATGGGGTTGGGACCATCAGTTGTGTTGTTCAGAAGTCAGGTGGATACACAGCTGATAGTCCTACTGAATGGAGTGTTAGAATTTGTATTATGGCAAGAAAAAAGCAGCTAAGTAAAGAAAAACGAGTGGCCATCATTACTTTAAGAAATGAAGGTCAGTCAGTCCGAAAAATTGGGAAAACTTTGAAAGTGTCCCCAAGTGCAGTGGCCAAAACCATCAAGCGCTACAAAGAAACTGGCTCACATGAGGACCGCCCCAGGAAAGGAAGACCAAGAGTCACCTCTGCTGCGGAGGATAAGTTCATCTGAGTCACCAGCCTCAGAAATCGCAGATTAGCAGCAGCTCAGATTAGAGAGCAGGTCAATGCCACACAGAGTTCTAGCAGCAGACACATCTCTACAACAACTGTTAAGAGGAGACTGTGTGCAGCAGGCCTTCATGGTAAAATAGCTGCTAGGAAACCACTGCTAAGGACAGGCAACAAGCACAAGAAGAACACAAGGAATGGACCTTAGACCTGTGGAAATCTGGGCTTTGGTCTGATGAGTCCAAATTTGAGATCTTTGGTTCCAACCACCGTGTCTTTGTGCGACGCAGAAAAGGTGAAGGAATGGACTCTACATGCCTGGTTCCCACCGTGACGCATGGAGGAGGAGGTGTGATGGTGTGGGGGGGCTTTGCTGGGGACACTGTTGGGGATTTATTCTGAACCAGCATGGTTAGCACAGCATCTTGCAGCGGCATGCTATTCCATCCGGTTTGCGTTTAGTTGGACCAACAGGACAATGACCCCAAACACCTCCAGACTGTGTAAGGGCTATGTGACCAAGAAGGAGAGTGATGGGGTGCTACGCCAGATGACCTGGCCTCCACAGTCACCAGACCTGAACCCAATCCAGATGGTTTGGGGCGAGCTGGACCGCAGAGTGAAGGCAAAAGGGCCAACAAGTGCTAAGCATCTCTGGGAACTCCTTCAACACTGTTGGAAGACCATTTCAGGTGACTACCTCTTGAAGCTCATCAAGAGAATGCCAAGAGTGTGCAAAGCAGTAATCAAAGCAAAAGGTGGCTACTTTGAAGAACCTAGAATATAAGACATATTTTCAGTTGTTTCACACTTTTTTGTTAAGTATATAATTCCACATGTGTTAATTCATAGTTTTGATCCCTTCAGTGTGAATCTACAATTATTATAGTCATGAAAATACAGAAAACTCTTGGAATGAGAAGGTGTGTCCAAACTTTTGGTCTGTACTGTATGTGCTCTTGATAGGGGAATAAGCGGCTGCCAGAGCCTGGACACCCCTCACATATGAGATGGTTGGCTGGTCCCACCAAAACTTAATAGGCTCGGACACTATTTTTCTATTGTGTATTTCCAGTTTTAGAATTTTATAACCAAAATGAAAAAAAAAAAAAGATTTATCCTGTCAATATATCTGGAAAGAACATCAGGAGCAGCAGGACAAGTGCTAAGGAAATTTGCCCCTGCATTTGGTTAATATCAGGCAAGATTAACTACAAGGTTGGATATTTTACTTATGGCAATGAAAGATGTGGCTTTCCACTTTATGACTTTAATCCTAGCGTCTTCAGGAGCAGCTCAAGAGCCACAAAACTAAATAAAAAAACATAAAGAAAATAAAACATAAAGTTCTAAGAGAACAGAGACCTTTAGGTCAGAGCTTTTATTATACAAGGATATAAGGGTTGGGGACGACATGGCATTAAATTTCCCCTAAACTTCTCCTGCTGAGTCTTGGTCATTTACAGAAGTCTTCTTTAGAAATATATTTTTACCTCAGTTGCAAAACTTACCGGAAATTTCAGGGTAAAGCAACTTCTGTGTTTTCTGACTGACGTTCAATCATCGGGGAAAGAAACAATGGACAGCGGTAAAGCAGCAGCCGCAGTGATCATGACAGATAAAGCGTGTGAGCGGGGGGATCGACGTGCGTGTCCACGCTGTTCTCACAGCTTGGTGATTTGGACCCAGGCAACCGAGAAGTATGCATAGCTAAAGCCCCCGGCTGTTTGAGGCCCTTTGTATTTGCCATGGGCTCTACAAGAGATCTTGATTACTGAAGCTTCCAGGGCACCTCACACAGCCGCACTGTTGTCCCCGGTCAGCGGACACGTCTTGGTGCAGCGGCGTTCAGTGACAGTAAATCAGCACAGGCCACAACGTCTGTCCTATAAAATACGCATTCATTTTTATCAGAAGTGTCCTCTTATCTGACGGATACATTGTATCATAGAAAACCCCAACATTCCAGACATGCATGGCTGACAATGTGGCTCTAGGGTATAAATAGAGATGGCTGAATCAGTTTGTAACACACCGGATTTGTCCCAAAACTCTCATGTTTCCAATGAAGGTAAAACTTTTGAGATTTGTTTCGGGCAAACTGGCTCCAAAGGGCTCCTATGTCTCCCGCGGTCCTTAAAGAACATTCCTTAGGGCAGCCGTATAGACGGGGTTTAGCGGGAAAGGGGAGTTGTTTACGTTTCACCTCCACAAATGCACCAAAGTTAAGCCAACTAATAGGAGGTGGAAGTTAGACTAGACATTCTAAGAATACTCCAGATCTATCAAACAGCATCAGGCACTGTGATAAATCTGGTGTAGTTTAAGATGGTCCAGTCTAGGTTTACACTAAGTAATAGTAAATCTGGGCTATTGCGTCTGCGCTAATACATTGTGGCGAAATGTCACTACAGAAGAGAGATTTGTGTGGCCACCACTAGGAGGTGCTCACTGAAGACAGAATTATTATTGAGATCGATGGTACCTGCCTGCAAGGATTACCCCCAAGTGGGGGAAGACAGAAATCCATCATGTAACTGTATGGCTGGAGTATTGTATCAGATCTAAGGCAAAATAAAGACTATAAATGACTAAGACTAATCAAATGGAATATTTAGAGGAGAAATAGTCATAATTATAAATATAGAGGAAAAAGCAGCGAGAAAATACAAAAAGGTGACAAATTATTAGAAAAAAAATCATAACACAGAAAATCAAATCTAATAGAAAGGAAAACAAGTAAAATTTGTAGCAAAAAACGGGAAATAATACAAATGGCTTTTTAAAATCCTTATAAATTCTGCATTTTTTGGTGAAGATTTGCTCTATGTAATTCCCTTTAGGGCCAGCTTGCTCTCTTGGTCCCGCATTTTTCTTCAATCACAATAGACAGGACCCTGTTACATACAGAGAGGTCTGGTAGATGCGACGTGGCCTCCCTATACATGGCCTTCGATTTCTATGTGTAGAATATTCCTTCTATAGTGCACAGAATCAGCAATAGAAAAGTTGTAACAAGGAGAAGCTTTCACAATACATTCTCCGGAGGGGATGTGGGCGGAACTAAGACGAGTCCCAGATAGAAGTGTCAGCGCGGACACAATGTAACCGTATGGGCTCCGGCCGGGAGAGATAACAGCCATTGTCTGCCACTTGTCACTTTCCTTTAATTTATGGCCACAGATGATTGAGAGCGGAGATTTGTGGCATCTATTCTCCAGCGTATCCCTCGCCTGCAGCCACTGGACGTCACCTTGTCTACTGCGCTTCATTCATCGGAATTCAGGAGGAAAACTCCCAGTGGAATCTCATGAATCAATGATCAGCGCAGTAGAAGGAGCCGATAACAGGATCCCATCAAATAAGGCGCCTTGGAATAAATTCATCAATCTAAAGGGACGGTGAACAGATCAGGAATTTTCTAGTATTCAACAAATTCTGTCGCATTTCTGTGATTTTTGCACATTTCCGGTGTATCAGGGGTCGTCTTGAAAAAAGTGTTGAGTATTCGTCCATTAATATTTCAATTAAAAGGTCAAATACTTTTTCAACGAATGAACAAATTTATGAACATTGTCAAATTTGTAGTTACAATAAAATTTCTATAAACCTTCCTTACTGTTATTTCTTTTTGATACAATGTGTGAAGTTTGGCGTATTATTTTGGCACAGCCAGCACCCGGCTAACAGCTGCATTAAATATGGCCCGTGTATGAGTCTAGTCTCCTCCTTCACTAAATAACGCACATCCATAATCCCAATTTTCATAAATCTGTATCTACGAGTATAATATATGGATAACTTTACGGTTTATCCTTTTCGACACTTTTGTGCATTATACGCCACTTTCACATTGGTCTAAATTACGGCAGGAAAAATGCATCGGATTTGTCCCTAGTAAGATTCATGAATCGGTCCAATCCTATAACAAGTGTTAGCCACACCCAGTTTCAGAAGGAAAACTGTAGCTGCGGCGTTATGGCACATTATCATATGTAGTTACATCTGGCACATGCATTGATGCCCCAACGTTTTGCCCATTTTGTCGTAACTGTGATAGTAAAAGTGTCTCAATGTCTCCATTCACTTACAGCTGCAGAGTTGAAATCACTTCCTGGAACTGACGGACAGCACCGAAATGCTGGACTGTTCCGCTAGATCGGGGTCAGCTGAGGGGACCCCACTACCATAGGGCCAGGAGCCTATGTACCATTAGCTCTATGGTGAAAGTGCTCCTTCTCTTGGGGTATGTTCACATAGACCAGGGGTGTCAAACTCATTTTCTCCGGGGGCCACTTCAGCCTCACGGGGTACCTTGAAGGGCCAAGATTATTTTACACATGTATAAAAGTAACTTCTCCTTAACAGATAAGCGAGCTATTAAGCAGTAGTTACATTTGTACATTACTACTGTTAAAATCAGCCCTTTGAGGTCAACCAGGAAGAACATAATGTATTGTTAAAACCTAAGACATTGGCATGTTACATGCTATCCTCATCCTTTTCTGAATATATAAAAAAATTAAGCACTATACAAATACTGTTTACCCCTGCAAACGGTATTACGCCCCACAGCGGCCCCTGCACACGGTATTATGCCCCATAGTGGCCCCTGCAAACAGTATTATAGTCCATAGTGGCCCCTGCACATGGTATTATGCCCCATAGTGACCCCCCCACCCATGAACTATTATTATACTCTGGGGTCTTTTCAGACCCCAGAGTATAATGATCGGAGACCCAGGTGGTGACAAACATAAAACCAGTGTTACTTAAATGGGCCCCGGTGTGCTGCCTGCGTTCGGCCTTCTTCAATGTCGCACAGACCGGCGTCGCGACATAATGACGTCGGCCTGTCTCACGTGACGCCTGGGACGTCACCAAAGAAGGCCGAAGCCGGCTGGGAGCAGCATCGGATCGCCGGAGAGGTGAGTAACTCTGGTTTTTATGTTTATCACCTCCCCGGGGTCTCCGATTATTATACTCCGGGGTCTGAAAAGCCCCTGGAGTATAATAATAGTAGTATTTGATGGGGTTTGCGGGCCGCGGCCTCACTTACCATCCCCGCTCCTGCACACAGCCGCTTCTGCGTCCCATAGCAGAAGGGGAAGCGGGGGGTGGCCACGACCAGCAGCGGGGATCGGTAAGTAAATAGGCCGTTACGTGGCGGGGATACTCCAGCAGGTCACGGCCTATTTATATATACATAAAAAAAAAACTTATCTTCACCTACCTGCGATGCCTTGATGCAGCCGCGGCCTCCTCCTCTTCTTGTCAGCGTAGGAGGCGCGATGACGTCATTGTATCGCCGCCTGCGCTGACATGCAGAGGTCTCGTAAACCAGCCCAGGACAGGTATCGCGCAGCTTTGTTTTTTTTTTTAAGCAGCCTGTCCTGGGCTGGTTTACATTACATAATGTACATAGACAATAAAAAATGCCGCGGCCCTGCAGGCCAGGTAAGTGCCGGGCCGGATAACAGAAGGCAGCGGGCCGGATTAGGCCCGCGGGCCTTGTGTTTGACACCTGTGACATAGACTGATTTTACTCTGCGTTTTTCTGCATTTTTCTGTTAAAAGGAATGAGTAAAATAGAAATGATAATGTGCTGGTCTAATATGCTGCACAGAACTGATGGCCTGTGTGAACACAGCCTTACCCTAGAGCAGGAGAGTGATGATCATAGAGCATGAAGCATTGACTCTCACTACTTAACATGTAAAGTCAGGCAAGGACACGCCAGGTATAACAGGATTCCCGTTACTAATTAGCGCTTAGCAGAGCGAGTTTAACCTAACGGCAAATTACGGGTATTTTAAGTAATGCTCGGAGCCATCCTCAAAATGTCCGCCCATATGAATCATGTCCCTCATTAAAATCAAACTGAAGTGATCGTGTAAAGTTCACGCAAACATCAAGTGCAGATTATTCATCATAAATGATAGATTATAAAGTATGAGCTAAGGATTATGTAGTATAGGTCATAGATTATACATGATCGATTATAAAATACAGATGATAGAGTATGAGATGTAGATTATACACTATAGAGTACGGATTGTAGTTTATACATTATAGATTGTAAAGTATGGTCTGTGTATTATAGAGTATAGGTCATAGATTATACTGGATTAAACTAGAATATGAATGGTAGGTCATAAATTACATGTACAGATTATAAACTAGAGATTATAGAGTATGGATTGTAGATTATACACAGTAGGTTATACATTATAGATTATGGAATAAGGGATATAGATTATATAGAATAGATTATGAAATACAGATTACATATTATAGTGATTCTCTTTATTGTAGTTTATAAATATAGATTATATAACAGATTATAGAATGCAGGTTATATATTATACATTTGAGATTATCGGCTATAAACTATTTATTGTAGACTATTAAAGGGCTTGTACCGGACTGCAAAAACATGGCTGCTTTCTTCTTCTCAGGGAGTGACATCATGTCTGACTGCAGCTCAGTCCCATTCATTTTAATGTGATGGAGCTATGGCATGGCCATTTGACCAACAGACATGAGGTCACTTCCTGAGAAGAAGAAAGCAGCCATGTTCTCAAAGTCCTGTACAACCCCTTTAATTGTAGTCCCATGCAGTCCCATGGGTCCGCTGCCTTGGGATAACCTTAGACTCTGACCCAGGGGCGTAAATACCGAGGTAGCAGAGGTAGCGACTGCCACAGAGCCCGGAACATTATGGGGCCCGGGACCCGGAGCCCTGTGGCAGCCGCTACTGTGAACCCCACAAACACTGCTATCATTATACTCTGGGGTCCTTTCAGACCCCGGAGTATAACGATCGGGGGCCCAGGGGAGGTGAGGGAACATAAAAAACACTGTAACTCACCTCTCCTACGCTCCGCAGGCTTCAGGCCTGTTTGGTGATGTCCCAGACGTCAGCCGACGTCATTATGCGCCGCGATGCCGGCCTGACTCATGCGAGATTGGGTCCAACATTGAAGATGGCCGAAATAGCGCACGGGAGTGCACCGGTGCCAGGGAGAGGTAAGTCACATTATTTTTTATGTTTGTATCTGCCCCTGGATCTCCGATCATTATACTCTGGGGTCTGAAAAGAATGGGGCATAATTCTGTGTGCAGGGGCCACTATGCGGCATACTACTGTGTGCAGCGGCCACTATGGGGCATAATTCTGTGTGCAGGGGCCACTATAGGGCATACTACTGTGAGCAGGGGCCACTATGGGGCATACTACTTTGTGAAGGGGCCACTATGGGGCATAATTCTGTGTGCAGGGGCCACTATGGGGCATAACACTGTGTGCAGGGGTCATTATGGGACATAATGCTGTGTACAGGGGCCACTATGGGGCATAATACTGTGTGCAGGGGCCACTATGGGGCATAATACTGTGTGTAGGGGCCACTATGGGGCATAATACTGTGTGCAGGGGCCACATAGGGCAAATACTGTGTGTAGGGGCCACTATGGTGCATAATAGTGTGCGCAGGCATGCGGTTTGTGCGCGGGGGGTTGGGGGGCGCGCGTGTTCGGGGGGGGCATGTCAAATGTTCGCCTTGGGACCCAGCCATTCCTAGTTATGCCATTGCTCTGACCTATCCTTCAAGCTGCACATCCAAACCCTCAACACCTCCTGCCGCCTCCAATTTAAGAACATCCATCAAATCCGTTCCTTCCTCAACCCTGAAGCTACAAAGATGCTAGTCCATGCCCTCATAATCTCCCGCCTAGACTACTGTAACACCCTTCTCCATGGCCTCCCAGCTAACACCATCACCCCCCTCCAGTCCACCTTATACTGTGCTGCTCGCCTAATACACATCTCCTCCCGTTCTTCATCGGCCGCTCCCCTCTGCCAATCCCTTCACTGGCTACCCATCGCCCAGCGAATAGAGTTCAAGCTACTAACACTGACATACAAAGCCATCCACAACCTGTACCCTCCATATACAGTACAGACCAAAAGTTTGGACACACCTTCTCATTCCAAGAGTTTTCTGTATTTTCATGACTATAAAAATTGTAGATTCGCACTGAAGGCATCAAAACTATGAATTGACACATGTGGAATTATATACTTAACAAAAAAGTGTGAAACAACTGAAAATATGTCTTATATTCTAGGTTCTTCAAAGTAGCCACCTTTTGCTTTGATTACTGCTTTGCACACTCTTGGCATTCTCTTGATGGGCTTCAAGAGGTAGTCACCTGAAATGGTCTTCCAACAGTCTTGAAGGAGTTCCCAGAGATGCTTAGCACTTGTTGGCCCTTTTGCCTTCACTCTGCGGTCCAGCTCACCCCAAACCATCTCGATAGGGTTCAGGTCTGGTGACTGTGGAGGCCAGGTCATCTGGGGTAGCACCCCATCACTCTCCTTCTTGGTCAAATAGCCCTTACACAGTCTGGAGGTGTGTTTGGGGTCATTGTCCTGTTGAAAAAAAAAAATGATGGTCCAACTAAACACAAACCGGATGGAATAGCATGCCGCTGCAAGATGCTGTGGTAACCGTGCTGGTTCAGTATTCCTTCAATTTTGAATAAATCCCCAACAGTGTCCCCAGCAAAGCCCCCCCACACCATCACACCTCCTCCTCCATGCTTCACGGTGGGAACCAGGCATGTAGAGTCCATTCCTTCACCTTTTCTGCGTCGCACAAAGACACGGTGGTTGGAACCAAAGATCTCAAATTTGGACTCATCAGACCAAAGCCCAGATTTCCACAGGTCTAATGTCCATTCCTTGTGTTCTTCTTGTGCTTGTTGCCTGTCCTTAGCAGTGGTTTCCTAGCAGCTATTTTACCATGAAGGCCTGCTGCACACAGTCTCCTCTTAACAGTTGTTGTAGAGATGTGTCTGCTGCTAGAACTCTGTGTGGCATTGACCTGGTCTCTAATCTGAGCTGCTGTTAACCTGTGATTTCTGAGGCTGGTGACTAGGATGAACTTATCCTCCGCAGCAGAGGTGACTCTTGGTCTTCCTTTCCTGGGGCGGTCCTCATGTGAGCCAGTTTCTTTGTAGCGCTTGATGGTTTTGGCCACTGCACTTGGGGACACTTTCAAAGTTTTCCCAATTGTTCGGACTGACTGACCTTCATTTCTTAAAGTAACGATGGCCACTCGTTTTTCTTTACTTAGCTGCTTTTTTCTTGCCATAATCCAAATTCTAACACTCCATTCAGTAGGACTATCAGCTGTGTATCCATCTGACTTCTGAACACCACAACTGATGGTCCTAACCCCATTTATAAGGCAAGAAATCCCACTTATTAAACCTGACAGAGCACACCTGTGAAGTGAAAACCATTTCAGGTGACTACCTCTTGAAGCTCATCAAGAGAATGCCAAGAGTGTGCAAAGCAGTAATCAAAGCAAAAGGTGGCTACTTTGAAGAACCTAGAATATAAGACATATTTTCAGTTGTTTCACACTTTTTGGTTAAGTATATAATTCCACATGTGTTAATTCATAGTTTTGATGCCTTCAGTGTGAATCTACAATTTTTATAGTCATGAAAATACAGAAAACTCTTGGAATGAGAAGGTGTGTCCAAACTTTTGGTCTGTACTGTATCTCCGACCTAATCTCCCGCTACCTGCCCACACATAACCTCCGGTCCTCCAAAGACCTCCTACTCCGCTCTGCTCTCATCCGCTCTTCACACAAAACGTCTCCAAGACTTCTCCCGTGCATCCCCCATACTCTGGAACTCATTACCAAGACACATAAGACTGTCCCCCACAGTCACAAGCTTCAAGAAGGCCCTGAAGACTCACCTATTCAGGAAGGCCTACAACCCCCAATAACACTACTGTCACCGCCATCTGTACAACCTCCAATAACACTACTGTCACCACACCGCCATCTGTACAGCCTCCAATAACACTACTGTCACCACACCGCCATCTGTACATCCCCCAATAACACTACTGTCACCACACCGCCATCTGTACAGCCTCCAATAACACTACTGTCACCACACCGCCACCTGTACAGCCTCCAATAACACTACTGTCACCACACCGCCACCTGTACAGCCTCCAATAACACTACTGTCACCACACCGCCATCTGTACAACCCCCAATAACACTACTGTCACCACACCGCCATCTGTACAACCCCCAATAACACTACTGTCACCACACCGCCATCTGTACAACCTCCAATAACACTACTGTCACCACACCACCATCTGTACAGCCTCCAATAACACTACTGTCACCACACCGCCATCTGTACAGCCTCCAATAACACTACTGTCACCACACCGCCATCTGTACAGCCTCCAATAACACTACTGTCACCACACCGCCACCTGTACAGCCTCTACCCCACCTTCTGTCTCTATCCCTCTTCCCTCATAGACTGTAAGCCCTTGTGGGCAGGGCCCCTCTCCCGCTGTGCCAGTGATCACTGCTGTTATCTGTTTTGTATATCTTGTGTACTGTATGTAAATCCGCAAATGTAAAGCACCATGGAATTAATATAATAATGTACAGAGCACCATGGAATTAATATAATAATGTACAGAGCACCATGGGATTAATATAATAATGTAAAGCACCATGGGATTAATATACTAATGTACAGATCACCATGGGATTAATATAATAATGTACAGAGCACCATGGGATTAATATAATAATGTACAGAGCACCATGGGATTAATATAATAATGTACAGACACCATGGAATTAATATAATAATGTACAGAGCACCATGGAATTAATATAATAATGTACGAGCACCATGGGAATAATATAATAATGTACAGCACCATGGGAATAATATAATAATGTACAGAGCACCATGGGATTAATATACTAATGTACAGATCACCATGGGATTAATATAATAATGTACAGAGCACCATGGGATTAATATAATAATGTACAGAGCACCATGGGATTAATATAATAATGTACAGACACCATGGGATTAATATAATAATGTACAGAGCACCATGGAATTAATATAATAATGTACAGCACCATGGGATTAATATAATAATGTACAGAGCACCATGGGATTAATATAATAATGTAAAGCACCATGGGATTAATATACTAATGTACAGAGCACCATGGGATTAATATAATAATGTACAGAGCACCATGGGATTAATATAATAATGTACAGCACCATGGAATTAATATAATAATGTACAGAACACCATGGGATTAATATAATAATGTACAGAGCACCATGGAAGTAATATAATAATGTACATCACTATGGGATTAATATAATAATGTACAGAGCACCATGGAATTAATATAATAATGTACAGAGCACCATGGGATTAATATAATAATGTACAGCACTATGGGATTAATATAATAATGTACAGCACCATGGAATTAATATAATAATGTACAGAACACCATGGAATTAATATAATAATGTACAGCACCATGGAATTAATATAATAATGTACAGCACCATGGGAGTAATATAATAATGTACAGAACACCATGGGATTAATATAATAATGTACAGAGCACCATGGAAGTAATATAATAATGTACAGAGCACCATGGGATTAATATAATAATGTACAGAGCACCATGGAAGTAATATAATAATGTACAGAGCACCATGGGATTAATATAATAATGTACAGAGCACCATGGAATTAATATAATAATGTACAGAGCACCATGGGATTAATATAATAATGTACAGAGCACCATGGAATTAATATAATAATGTACAGAGCACCATGGGATTAATATAATAATGTACAGCACCATGGGAGTAATATAATAATGTACAGCACCATGGGATTAATATAATAATGTACAGCACCATGGGATTAATATAATAATGTACAACACCATGGAAATAATATAATAATGTACAACACCATGGAATTAATGGTGCTTATAATAAACAATAATAATAATAATTGTAAATGATCATCTTTAGAGAACAGATTATACAATATACATCAACAGTTATATAGTTAAGACATTTATAGGTACAGAAGCAGCAAACTATAAACATCGGCCCCATGTGCAGGACCGAGTGTGCCCTCCGAGGGGCCATTGTGTAGCAGTCGGAGTGGCATCTGAGTGCAAGGAACTTCCGTGATGCATTCACTTCTATGGGGGCGAAGCAGGATGGGACCCGCTGTATAATCATTGGAACGGAGCATCGGACACCCCCTTAGGAGAGCCTCGAGCTACACACTCCATCATGTGCATTAGGTCTAACACAAAAAAAAATCTAATTAAAGTTTGTTGCACCTGCAATAGAATAAATTGTAGAGATTGTTGGCTTTCATACTGGAGCCCATACATTTGTAGGCTATGGAGTATGTATAGATTATGTAGAATATGCATTACGCTGGGCTCACACCAGCACTGGACTATCCACTGCTCACCAGAACAATGGACCACTAAAATAGTGTATATTGTAGTGTATGTGTATATATTGTAGTATGTGTATATATTGTAGTGTGTGTATATATTGTAGTGTGTGTATATATTGTAGTATATGTATATATTGTAGTGTGTGTATATATTGTAGTGTGTGTATATATTGTAGTGTATGTATATATTGTAGTGTGTGTATATATTGTAGTGTGTATGTATATATTGTAGTGTATGTATATATTGTAGTGTGTGTATATATTGTAGTGTGTGTATATATTGTAGTGTATGTATATATTGTAGTGTGTGTATATATTGTAGTGTGTGTATATATTGTAGTGTGTGTATATATTGTAGTGTATGTATATATTGTAGTGTGTGTATATATTGTAGTGTGTGTATATATTGTAGTGTGTGTATATATTGTAGTGTATGTATATATTGTAGTGTGTGTATATATTGTAGTGTGTGTGTATATATGTGTGTGTGTGTATATATTGTAGTGTGTGTATATATTGTAGTGTATGTATATATTGTAGTGTGTGTATATATTGTAGTGTGTGTATATATTGTAGTGTGTGTATATATTGTAGTGTATGTATATATTGTAGAGTGTATGTATATATTGTAGTGTGTGTATATATTGTAGTGTATGTATATATTGTAGTGTATGTATATATTGTAGAGTGTGTGTATATATTGTAGTGTGTTGTATATATTGTAGTGTGTGTATAATAATATAATAATAATAATAGTCCTTTAGTAGTCCCCATGGGGAGTGTGTTATAGCGTATTGTAGAGATATATGTATATATAAATGTAGTGTGTATGTATATATTGTGAGTGTATGTATATAATTGTAGAGTATATGTATATATTGTAGCCTGTGTGTATATATTGTAGTGTATGTATATATTGTAGAGCCGGTGTGTGTATATATTGTAGTGTATGTATATATTGTAGTGTATGTATATATTGTAGTGTGTGTATATATTGTAGTGTGTGTATATATTGTAGTGTATGTATATATTGTAGTGTATGTATATATTGTAGAGTATATGTATATATTGTAGTGTGTATGTATATATTGTCCAGTATATGTATATATTGTAGTGTGTGTATATATCTGTCCAGGTGTACTGTATATATTGTAGTGTGTGTATATATTGTGGTGTGTGTGTATATATTGTAGTGTATGTATATATTGTAGTGTATGTATATATTGTGTGTGTATATGTATATATTGTAGTGTGTGTATATATTGTAGTGTATATGTATATATTGTAGTGTGTATGTATATATTGTAGTGTATGTATATATTGTAGTGTGTGTATATATTGTAGTGTATGTATATATTGTAGTGTATGTATATATTGTGAGTATATGTATATATTGTAGTGTGTGTATATATTGTAGTGTATGTATATATTGTAGAGTTATATGTATATATTGTAGTGTGTGTATATATTGTAGTGTGTGTATATATTGTAGTGTGTGTATATATTGTAGTGTGTGTATATATTGTGTAGTGTATGTATATATTGTAGTGTGTATGTATATATTGTAGTGTATGTATATATTGTAGTGTATGTATATATTGTAGTGTGTGTATATATTGTAGTGTATGTATATATTGTAGTGTGTGTATATATTGTAGTGTGTGTATATATTGTAGTATATGTATATATTGTGTGTGTATATGTATATTATTGTGTGTGTGTGTGTATATATTGTAGTGTATATGTATATATTGTAGTGTTTGAATTACACACCACAGATTTTAGATGACAAACCAAGGTGTGAGTATTGTGTCTGATACATTTCTAGGTACAGATTATTGATTATAATTACAGAACATAATATGAGGCATAGATTGTTATAGCCTGTTATTTATTCATATCTATCATTTATGTAACATATTCCGCAGCATTTTACAGACATTGTCATCTCTCGCTATCCCAGGTCGGGCTCACAATATAAATTCCCTATCAGGATGTCTTTGGAGTGTGGGAGGAAACCAGAGTACCCGGAGGAAACCCACCAAACAGGGGGAGATCACTCTGATATTGTCCTGGGCCAGATCTGGATAGATTACAATTTCTTTAGTGGATTACAGATTATATAATACACAGCGTACATTATAGACTACATCTAATACTATTTCTGGATTACATAGAGATTTAATGAAGAAAACCTCAACCTAATATTCAGAGATTGTCCAGGCTCCCTGTTTTAGGACAGAATTTCTAGCAGTAAAACCATCCAGATTATGTAGCATTGTATGGTTGTATTTTGGGAAATTGAGTTGCGGTATTATTTTTCTTTAAAGAGTATAATTTGGCTGCATATTATTCGGACACCCTATGGCAGTGTTATATGTGCTTAAATTGCGAGGGCCCCATTTTCTGTAAAGTAGCCCTTAAGGAAGTGGC
Source organism: Leptodactylus fallax (assembly GCA_947044405.1). Classification (NCBI taxonomy): domain Eukaryota; kingdom Metazoa; phylum Chordata; class Amphibia; order Anura; family Leptodactylidae; genus Leptodactylus; species Leptodactylus fallax. Next base: position 643,063 of record CAMRHE010000633.1, read on the forward strand.
ATAAGAAAGTCCCCTTGGACCTACACTCACTGCACCAACCCGGGGACACATCAACATTTTTCCAAAAAGCTGTCAAAAGCATTTTTGAAGGAACTTGGAAGCAGGAAGAGGACGATGTTGGGGTTGGAGGTGAGGTCGGCGCATGCTACATAGAAGAGGATTTAATTAAAAGGCAGCTCATTAGATGGGAGGCCGCCCAGGGCCCAGAGCAGAATGCAGGACCGTGTTATCATTACATACAATGGACACTATTGTGGTTACATACAAAGAGAGATTTACAAAGGGAGCCTAATGGAGACAAATTCTGTGTATTGAGGGACACACCTAAAATAACAGCAGCCTGGAACCATACAATCGCCAAACGCTGGAATAATTACTGGGATTATTTTTTATATTTATTTTCATTGTTTTATAAGATGAAAATCAAAACAGAAAGAAACCACAATGTGAAATAAATGTCACGTTCACAGGCACGCCGTGGTCCATCTTCATTGTGTAGACGCTGGAGCAAAGCATTATGGGTGCTGCGTTCTGGGGTATCGTACAAGAGTGGACTATTTCTTTGTGCATAGCCTGATCATGTTACACCTTCAAGCCTCTGGGGGTGCTGTTCTGAATACATGTTTGCACTAGCATCAGTATATTAGTTAGGCCAAGTGATAGTATGGACATCTCTATGTGATGTGATGGACATTCAGGTGCACGGCTCATTATGGTACCGGGCTCTACTATGAGCTTTCCAGTAACAACTGGTCCATATTCTATTTTTGAACAGGGGCCCTGCTGGAAACAGTGTGAATATAGTCTATATAAGTGTCTTTTTGCCACTTCATCTTCTTGAGGTTACCTTTTCAACCCCAGGAAACAATCCCTATTGCAGCCTGTTACAATGTGTCCCGCTCTTTGTGCAGACGCCTCTTCCAGCGTGCCAGCAGCCGTGATAGCTTAATGCCGATCTGATGCTCGGTAAAGCCAAACCCGCAGGGAGCCTCTTAGAGGTCTGTATAATCCCGCAGATAATATATGGCCCTTGTGTTTCAGAAGGGATAATGAGCTCTAATCTCAAATTATCTTCTTAGTAATAGTGGAGCTCCAGGCCTCGGCTGTATCCGCAACATATTAACAGGTGCGTAATCTGCTCGGTGACAAGATCTGCCTGTGATCTGCCGCAAAGCCCCACCAAAGCGAATTATGGTCACATTCAGTCCAAGGGTCTAGGGTAAAACCTCCAGCCTCTCCCTGGGAGGTTGTGTGCATGTTAGACAATGCACTGGGGTCTATATATATATATATATATATATATATATATATATATATCTATGTATATTCTATAGCGTTACTACAAAGCACATCCTCTAAACACGTCCATCGCAGGAGCTAATACATGACGGTGAGATGTTGTGTGCTTTTCCGTGTTTCGAGTCCGCCCTAAGAATTGATGGTCGCGCCACGTGGAAAACTGCATTTTTCTGTCGCAGATTTTGCTGAGGTTTTTTGAGCTAAAACTAAAATTGGCTTCAAAAGGAATTTAAAATATAGAGGAAGCGCTAACATGTATCCCTTCTGCCAAGTCCACTCTTGGCTGTGGTTAAAAAAAAAACTAAATCCGTAGCAAAAAACACAGATTTTCTGCAAAGTGCGGCCTCAGCCTATGGATGTCACATAGTGTGTGATGTCACAATATTTTGTGCTACAGAATCAGATTCTATTGACTTCTATAGTATTTTCCTGTTGCACAAAAATGTCAGATTACATGAAAGTTGCAAATAATTCATATCAGGTTCCACAATAAGTCAGGTGATCTATACTGTACAGTGCCAGCAATGTGTGCTCTATACAGCGCCAGCAATGTGTGCTCTATACAGCGCCAGCAATGGGACAACAGCGCCGCAAGTGTGATCTATACAGCGCCAGCAATGTGTGCTCTATACAGCGCCAGCAATGTGTGATCTATACAGCGCCAGCAATGTGTGATCTATACAGCGCCGGCAATGTGTGCTCTATACAGCGCCAGCAATGTGTGATCTATACAGCGCCAGCAATGTGTGCTCTATACAGCGCCAGCAATGTGTGCTCTATACAGCGCCAGCAATGTGTGATCTATACAGCGCCTGCAATGTGTGATCTATACAGCGCCAGCAAGTGTGCTCTATACAGCGCCAGCAATGTGTGATCTATACAGCGCCAGCAATGTGGATCTGATCAGCGCCGGCAATGTGTGCTCTATACAGCGCCAGCAATGTGTGCTCTATACAGCGCCAGCAATGTGTGCTCTATACAGCGCCAGCAATGTGTGCTCTATACAGCGCCAGCAATGTGTGCTCTATACAGCGCCAGCAATGTGTGATCTATACAGCGCCAGCAATGTGTGCTCTATACAGCGCCAGCAATGTGTGCGCAATGTCTCTATACAGCGCCAGCAATGTGTGATCTATACAGCGCCAGCAATGTGTGATCTATACAGCGCCAGCAATGTGTGCTCTATACAGCGCCAGCAATGTGTGCTCTTACAGCGCCAGCAATGTGTGCTCTATACAGCGCCAGCAATGTGTGCTCTATACAGCGCCAGCAATGTGTGATCTATACAGCGCCAGCAATGTGTGCTCTATACAGCGCCAGCAATGTGTGCTCTATACAGCGCCAGCAATGTGTGCTCTATACAGCGCCAGCAATGTGTGATCTATACAGCGCCAGCAATGTGTGATCTATACAGCGCCAGCAATGTGTGATCTATACAGCGCCAGCAATGTGTGCTCTATACAGCGCCAGCAATGTGTGATCTATACAGCGCCGGCAATGTGTCATCTATACAGCGCCAGCAATATGTGCTCTATACAGCGCCAGCAAGGGCCTACAGCGCCAGCAATGTTGATCTATACAGCGCCAGCAATGTGTGCTCTATACAGCGCCAGCAATGTGTGATCTATACAGCGCCAGCAATGTGTGCTCTATACAGCGCCAGCAATGTGTGATCTATACAGCGCCAGCAATGTGTGATCTATACAGCGCCAGCAATGTGTGCTCTATACAGCGCCAGCAATGTGTGCTCTATACAGCGCCAGCAATGTGTGATCTATACAGCGCCAGCAATGTGTGCTCTATACAGCGCCAGCAATGTGTGATCTATACAGCGCCAGCAATGTGTGCTCTATACAGCGCCAGCAATGTGTGCTCTATACAGCGCCAGCAATGTGTGATCTATACAGCGCCAGCAATGTGTGCTCTATACAGCGCCAGCAATGTGTGCTCTATACAGCGCCAGCAATGTGTGCTCTATACAGCGCCAGCAATGTGTGATCTATACAGAGCCAGCAATGTGTGATCTATACAGCGCCAGCAATGTGTGATCTATACAGCGCCGGCAATGTGTGATCTATACAGCGCCAGCAATGTGTGATCTATACAGCGCCAGCAATGTGTGATCTATACAGCGCCAGCAATGTGTGATCTATACAGCGCCAGCAATGTGTGCTCTATACAGCGCCAGCAATGTGTCTCTATACAGCCCAGCAATGTGTGATCTATACAGAGCCAGCAATGTGTGATCTATACAGCGCCAGCAATGTGTGATCTATACAGCGCCAGCAATGTGTGATCTATACAGCGCCGGCAATGTGTGATCTATACAGCGCCGGCAATGTGTGATCTATACAGCGCCGGCAATGTGTGCTCTATACAGCGCCAGCAATGTGTGATCTATACAGCGCCAGCAATGTGTGATCTATACAGCGCCAGCAATGTGTGCTCTATACAGCGCCAGAAATGTGTGCTCTATACAGCGCCAGCAATGTGTGCTCTATACAGCGCCAGCAATGTGTGATCTATACAGAGCCAGCAATGTGTGCCTATACAGCGCCAGCAATGTGTGCTCTATACAGCGCCAGCAATGTGTGCTCTATACAGCGCCAGCAATGTGTGCTCTATACAGCGCCAGCAATATGTGATCTATACAGCGCCAGCAATGTATGATCTATACAGCGCCGGCAATGTGTGATCTATACAGCGCCGGCAATGTGTGACATACACGCCGCAATGTGTGACATACACCCGGCAATGTGTGACTATACAGCACCAGCAATGTGTGCCTATACAGCGCCAGCAATGTGTGATCTATACAGCGCCAGCAATGTGTACCTATACAGCGCCAGCAATGTGTACTCTATACAGCGCCTGCAATATGTGCTCTATACAGCGCCAGCAATGTGTGATCTATACAGAGCCAGCAATGTGTGATCTATACAGCGCCAGCAATGTGTGATCTATACAGCGCCAGCAATATGTGATCTATACAGCGCCAGCAATGTGTGCTCTATACAGCGCCAGCAATGTGTGATCTATACAGCGCCAGCAATGTGTGATCTATACAGCGCCAGCAATGTGTGATCTATACAGCGCCAGCAATGTGTGATCTATACAGCGCCAGCAATGTGTGCTCTATACAGCGCCAGCAATGTGTGCTCTATACAGCGCCAGCAATGTGTGCTCTATACAGCGCCAGCAATGTGTGATCTATACAGCGCCAGCAATGTGTGATCTATACAGCGCCAGCAATGTGTTATCTATACAGCGCCAGCAATGTGTGCTCTATACAGCACCAGCAATGTCTGATCTATACAGCGCCAGCAATGTGTGATCTATACAGCGCCGGCAATGTGTGCTCTATACAGCGCCAGCAATGTGTGCTCTATACAGCGCCAGCAATGTGTGATCTATACAGCGCCAGCAATGTGTGATCTATACAGCACCAGCAATGTGTCATCTATACAGCGCCAGCAATGTGTGATCTATACAGCGCCAGCAATGTGTGCTCTATACAGCGCCGGCAATGTGTGATCTATACAGAGCCGGCAATATGTGCTCTATACAGCGCCAGCAATGTGTGATCTATACAGCGTCAGCAATGTGTGATCTATACAGCGCCAGCAATGTGTGATCTATACAGCGCCAGCAATGTGTGATCTATATAGCGCCGGCAATGTGTGATCTATACAGCGCCGGCAATGTGTGCTCTATACAGCGCCAGCAATGTGTGCTCTATACAGCGCCAGCAATGTGTGATCTATACAGCGCCAGCAATGTGTGCTCTATACAGCGCCAGCAATGTGTGATCTATACAGCGCCAGCAATGTGTGATCTATACAGCGCCAGCAATGTGTGATCTATACAGCGCCAGCAATGTGTGCTCTATACAGCGCCAGCAATGTGTGCTCTATACAGCGCCAGCAATGTGTGATCTATACAGCGCCAGCAATGTGTGATCTATACAGCGCCAGCAATGTGTGATCTATACAGCGCCAGCAATGTGTTATCTATACAGCGCCAGCAATGTGTGCTCTATACAGCGCCAGCAATGTGTGCTCTATACAGCGCCAGCAATGTGTGCTCTATACAGCGCCAGCAATGTGTGCTCTATACAGCGCCAGCAATGTGTGCTCTATACAGCGCCAGCAATGTGTGATCTATACAGCGCCAGCAATGTGTGATCTATACAGCGCCAGCAATGTGTGCTCTATACAGCGCCAGCAATGTGTGCTCTATACAGCACCAGCAATGTCTGATCTATACAGCGCCAGCAATGTGTGATCTATACAGCGCCGGCAATGTGTGCTCTATACAGCGCCAGCAATGTGTGCTCTATACAGCGCCAGCAATGTGTGATCTATACAGCGCCAGCAATGTGTGATCTATACAGCACCAGCAATGTGTCATCTATACAGCGCCAGCAATGTGTGATCTATACAGCGCCAGCAATGTGTGCTCTATACAGCGCCGGCAATGTGTGATCTATACAGCGCCGGCAATATGTGCTCTATACAGCGCCAGCAATGTGTGATCTATACAGCGTCAGCAATGTGTGATCTATACAGCGCCAGCAATGTGTGATCTATACAGCGCCAGCAATGTGTGATCTATACAGCGCCGGCAATATGTGATCTATACAGCGCCGGCAATGTGTGCTCTATACAGCGCCAGCAATGTGTGCTCTATACAGCGCCAGCAATGTGTGCTCTATACAGCGCCAGCAATGTGTGATCTATACAGCGCCTGCAATGTGTGATCTATACAGCGCCAGCAATGTGTGCTCTATACAGCGCCAGCAATGTGTGATCTATACAGCGCCAGCAATGTGTGCTCTATACAGCGCCAGCAATGTGTGCTCTATACAGCGCCAGCAATATGTGCTCTATACAGCGCCAGCAATGTGTGCTCTATACAGCGCCAGCAATGTGTGATCTATACAGCGCCAGCAATGTGTGCTCTATACAGCGCCAGCAATGTGTGCTCTATACAGCGCCAGCAATGTGTGATCTATACAGCGCCAGCAATGTGTGCTCTATACAGCGCCAGCAATGTGTGCTCTATACAGCGCCAGCAATGTGTGATCTATACAGCACCAGCAATGTGTGATCTATACAGCGCCAGCAATGTGTGATCTATACAGCGCCAGCAATGTGTGCTCTATACAGCGCCAGCAATGTGTGCTCTATTCAGCGCCAGCAATGTGTGATCTATACAGCGCCAGCAATGTGTGATCTATACAGCGCCAGCAATGTGTGATCTATACAGCGCCAGCAATGTGTGCTCTATACAGCGCCAGCAATGTGTGCTCTATACAGCGCCAGCAATGTGTGCTCTATACAGCGCCAGCAATGTGTGATCTATACAGCGCCAGCAATGTGTGATCTATACAGCGCCGGCAATGTGTGCTCTATACAGCGCCGGCAATGTGTGATCTATACAGCGCCGGCAATGTGTGATCTATACAGCGCCAGCAATGTGTGATCTATACAGCGCCAGCAATGTGTGATCTATACAGCGCCAGCAATGTGTGATCTATACAGCGCCAGCAATGTGTGATCTATACAGCGCCAGCAATGTGTGCTCTATACAGCGCCAGCAATGTGTGATCTATACAGCGCCAGCAATGTATGATCTATACAGCGCCAGCAATGTGTGATCTATACGGCACCACTGAGAGTGTGACCCAGTGCAATGCCAGTTTGACCACTATACAATGCCTGCTATAGTGTGCCGTGTACAATGAAAATGTGCCCAATATACAGAGCTAATGCGTGACTAGTACACAGTGCCAGCTGTGTGCTCTTATATAATGTGAGCCTCAAGGAGCCCCTATATAGGGCCAGTCTTAAAGTGACCTTACAGTGTGTCCTTATACAATACTATACAGAGTGGGTCACTATAACACACCCCAGTGCAGGACGAGAATTGGGAGGGTGGGGGGTGCTATAATATTGGGATTTGTGGAGTTGGTGCTTTACATATGATTTACTAACAATCTGTGTATGAAGCTCCAAAAGAGCCTGAAGAAGAGGAAGGATTTCCCTTCCCCTGCAATGTCCTTATTGTACCAGGATACCTGATATGAATGGAGCGTCGCCACTAATTAACCCAGAGACAAATTGCCTGTCATCATTGGACACAGCAGGCGTTGTTGTCAGAGCCTCTTAATGAAGTTCCGAGTCCTGAAAAGAAACAAAGTCACAAAAATGAAGAAAATATTCACCATATCCCCCCACCATAAAAAAACCAAAAGTGTCATTTCTTATAATCTGATTATTAGTGATAAAGTACCCCCACCCCAACCTAATGGAAACATCATTGATACATCGCTCTGATACATTGTAACAAATCAAGAGAGATTTGTGCTGCTAATGCATTGTATTTGCCTTTAGGTATACAATTGTAGCAAACCTTCTGTGAGAAATATGAGGTCTATATAATGTCATCCTCTAGATGATATAGGGCTATATTGTTAAAGTCTCCCCCTCTCTCTCTCTCTCTCTCTTTTTCTCTCTATGCCCCTTGCTGGCTGGTGTTTGTACATTGCCCGTGGCATACTGCAGGCTGCTGCATAGGGCACAGTTTGCTGCTTATCCTGGGCATCTGCTCAACTATAATATGTGACACTAGGTTCACACTAGCACTGGGCTCTCCATCATTCAGGTCCGTCGGTGGAGGCAGTAGAGGAAAAAAGAGGGTCAGAGCTGCAGAGCTCCGCAGGAGCCAAGAATGTCTCAGAGTAGACTATAGACCTGGGCCAGGATACTACAGACAGACAAGGTAACCCTAAGAAGCTATGTGTGAGAGGAGAGGGAGACTCCCTCCCCACGGAGGTGTCGCCAAAAACTGGTGGTTCAGAAGAGATAACTAGTTTTGCATTTGCTGCCTATTATGCTTTCCTGTGTTCCTTTAAAGACTACTCAGTAAACAGTTATAAACTGGCGGTAAGTGTCTCCGAAGTCTGTCACCGCTACACCTGTGCAACATTGCAACACTCTCTCTATGGAATCCTGATCACAGCGACCATCATTACTTATTAATAGGTTTCAGAAAGGGCCTATGGTCGGCCTCAGCCAGTGATATCTGGTGTAACAAGGGAACGGGCGACACCATTTATGTATTTTACATATACACTGATGACAATCTGAGACTAATTCCATGCTGGGAGAGAGTGGCCCCTGTAACCTCTACACAGGGGAACTATTAAAGTGTCAAGCCTAATTTCATAGAGCCAGGAGTGCGTGCCTCTGTCTGAGGTCTGGGGCGTTGTTTACCACGCGGAGAATAGAGTGTTTTGATGCAAATAGTATTCATGGTATATTTCTGACAGAGGCCTTATGATGGATTAACATAAATTCTATTCTGCTTTTTTGGGTTCCATTGAAGACTTTCACCCGGCTGCTTCAAGGGCATTTTCCCAGCAAAATATAAAGGCCTCGGATTTCATAAGAAGCCCATGAAACCCAGTGCTGAATGGGGTCAACCTAGAACAATGACCGATCACCTTACAGACGTCCTGATACTTCCATATAAAACTGAACATTAATCCTCCATCTCCTCTAACAAAAAACTGAGTGTCTCAATCTTATCTAGATTATTGTATATTTATGAAAAAAATGTTATCTGAATTTAAGTGTAAAATTTATTTAAAAAAAAGTAAAAATTGATGAAAAGTAATATAACGAAAAATAATGTAAAAATGGTTTCTATATAAAAGTAATGACGTACAGAAAGAATAATAATATAAATTACTGTATAGATACATAAATAATAATATAAATGACTGTATATAATATATAATATATATATATATATAAATTACATTATAGATATATTTGTAATAATATAATTATAATATAATATAATTATAGTATAAATACATTTCAAGTAATAAATTATAAATGACAGTATAGATACATTTGTAATCAATTAATATAATAGTATACATTAAATTCTAGATACATTTTAATGATATAATATATACAGTAACAAAAATGTATTGTATTTATTCTAGAATATTATGTTTACTATTTGCAGTTATGGAAATAAATCATTTGTGCTCATCACGTTAATAATTCTAATAAATCAGATAAAATCTTATACATTGTATAAATAACAGAACCCGACTGTCCGTCATATTACAAGGTATTTTTCTTATTATAATGTATCTTTTATCATTTTCCTTTCTTTCCTCCGGACATTAAATATTCTTTACATTGTTATAAGTGAATGACGTTTAATTAAAGGAAATATATTGGTGGGGGTGAATATTTATGAGACGCTTTAATTTCCTGCCAGCTGTTTTTCTATGGATTTTTGTTCTATTAAGACTTTACATTTTTCCATCATATTTTTTTATCTGTGAAAAGCAGCAGCACATCGTAGAGGTTATGACATAAGGGACAATAGTATTGTCTGCCATGTATATAAAGCCGACGCAGGCACAAAGGAGAGACCACCACAATAGCCCCTTTATCATCATATAATCCCATTTGTGATAAGAGGAATTCCTGGGGATTAATTTCAGTTCTTTACATTAGCAGCGGTTCCGTGGACTAAATGAGATAAAAACACTTTTATCAGATTAATTGCCACATTATGCCATTACATTCTTATCTCTGGAATGATTCCCCTGGTCCTGCAGCTTATTCCTCCTCCTCCTCCTCTCCAGAGTGGGGTAATTCCTGATTAAGATCTTGTCCTCTCCGTACAATAAGCCTTTTTTATTGGATCTGCCACATGAATTCATAAAGACCTGACTTTGCGGGCCGGCAGCTGCCACTCTGGGCAATGACCTCAATATCTACTTGTCATTGGTCCAGGCCTCGGCTAATAATAATACACAGAAGGACAGTCACAAGTGAAAGATGCATCCCCTGCCGGGAATCTACCGTATATCCGCGACTAATATATGGGCTAATAAACACAACTAATAGAGTGCGGCAGAATTTTTTATATCTGGGGCAAATTTCCGTAAATATTATCACATATAGATAGGGGAATTATCCCCTTGAGTTGCAGAAACCAAGGATGTACACGTACTTCACCAAACGAATCTTCAGTGACAGGCCATACACAGCATGGGGTGCAAGCAGAAGATTTACACGTTACCTCATCTATATTGCAAATTACAAAGTATAATGGATATTTGCTTAAAGGGTGTGTATACGTTTGCAATTAAATTTAATTTTATTTCTACAAAGCAAAATAAACAATTAAGGAAGTTTGTATATAGTGTTGTATACACTATCCGTCTCCTTGGTAACAGACTACAATAAACACTGTGTAGTCTGGAAAAAAAAACATTCAGAATATGATGCATATAAATTACCAACTTTATTATTTTACAACTATAAACTAAAATGTATAACTATAAATCTATATGTGTATAATTGTATATTAATAAAGTTAGTAGATAAAATATTTTGTATGTTTTTATTGGTTTCACAAGAGAATATGTGGGCGTTATATGTAGTTCTTTTATGAAAAAAAGGGATGCTGTGTAAAATGTAAAGAAAACAAGAATACAATGATTTGAAAATCTCATCTAACCATATTTTATTCACAATAGAACATAGAACACATGTCAGGGTGGGTTCACACTTGCGCCGGAGGCTGTCCGCCGCGAATCCAACTGAAAATCTTGGGAAACTGTATATGGACTGGATTGTGAAAGGTTAGCGATGCATTGCTTAAAAACCCATTCATTTGAATGGGTCTTTAAAGCAATGCGCGGGTGTGCACTTACACCCTCTGTGCCGCGAATCCAGTTTTTTTTCGCTGGAAACAAAGTCGGACATGCAGGACTTTACCCTTGCCAGTTTCCCGAGATTTTCAGTAGGATTCACGGTGGACGGACGCAAGTGTGAACCCACCCTGACATGTGTTCTACATTCTATTGTGTAACTTTCACCTTCTGACATGTGTTCTTTGTTCTATTGTATAACTTTACCCTTCTGATATGTGTTCTATGTTCTATTGTGTAACTTTCACCTTATAATATGTATTCTATGTTCTATCGTGTAACTTTCACCTTCTGATATGTGTTCTATTGTGAATAAGATATGGTTAGATGAGATTTCCAAATCATTGTAGTCTTGTTTTCTTTACATTTTACACAGCACCCTTTTTTTTCATAAAAGAACTACATATAACGCCCACATATTCTCTTGTGAAACCAATAAAAACATACAAAGTATGATGTATTTTATCTACCAACTTTATCAATATACAATTATACACATATAGATTTATAGTTATACATTTTAGTTTATAGTTGTAAAATAATAAAGTTGGTAATTTATATGCATCAATGGGTTTTTAAGCAATGCATCACTAACCTTTCGCTATCCAGTCCATATACAGTTTCCCAAGATTTTCAGTCGGATTCGTGGAGGACGGACTCCAGCGCAAGTGTGAACCCACCCTCAGAAGGTGAAAGTTACACAATAGAACATAGATCACACATCAGAAGGTGAAAGTTACACAATAGAACATAGAATGCGTATCAGAAGGTGAAAATAACAAATTTTTCCCATTTCATTTGAAAAGATAACTAATTTATAAATTGATAGCAGCATCTCAAAAAAGTTGGTACAGTTGTGTAGCATCTTCTCTTTTTACAACAGTCTCTAAGAATCTGGGAAATGAACAGAACAATTTCTGGAGTTTTGGCAGAGGAATGTTGTGCCATTCTTGTCTGATGTATCTTTTTAGCTGTTCCGCACTCCTGGGTCTTCTTTGTCAGATTTTTTTTTTTCATAATGCACCAAATGTTTTCTATTAGTGAAAGGTCTGGACCGCAGACAGGCCAGTTCAGCCTCCGGACTCTTCCGCAAAGCCATGCTGTTATGATGGATGTAGTATATGGTTTAATGTTGTCTTGCTGAAATATGCAAGGCCTTCCCTCAAAAAGATATTGTCTGGATAGGGGCATATATTGTTCTAAAACCTCTACATAGTGCTCAAAATTGATAGCGCCTTTCAAGATGTGTAAGCTACCCATACCCTAGGCACTAATGAGCACCAAACCATCAGAGATAGCGGCTATTGAACTGTGCGCTGATAGAAAGCTGGATGGTCCCTCTCCTGAGTCAGGACACAACTCTGTGGTTTCCATAAAGAATTTCACATTATGATTAATCTGACAACAAGAACAGTTTTCCATTTTGCTCCAAATGAGGCTTTTGTCCAGAGAAGTCGGTGGGGTTTCAGGATTGTGTTGATATGTGGGTGCGTGATGCAGCTTTTACTTGTATATGTGGATTGCACTGCAAACTGTGTTCACAGACATTGATTTCTGGAAGTATTCATGAGCCCATACAGTGATTCGCATTACCAATTCCTGTCTGTTTAACCTCTGACCATCTTTACTTCTGAGACACTCTGCCTCTCTAACATGCTCTTTATACACATAGTCATGTGACCCTCCAGCTGTTTTTCATTAGTGCCACTTACTTTTCCAGCCTTTGCCAACCCTGCCCCAACTTTTTGAGATGTGTTGCTGCCATGAGTTACTTTTTCAAATGAAATGGAAAAATATCAACTTGTGATATATGTTCTATGTTATATTGTGAATAAAATATGAGATTTCCAAACCATTGCCTTCCTGTTTTATTTAAATTTTACACAACGTCACAACCTTTTTTGTAATTGGGGTTATAATTCTCTTGCTAGTAATAAGTGGGGGTGACTCATTGTACTGCATAAGAGTTTCTACTTTCTATGCACTGGAGCAGCTGAAGAAATGAACATTTATCGACCCTTTAGACTAAAATTGTACAAAAACTTTCTAAAATAGATTATAATGAATGAAGAATGTTCAAAATAAAAGCAAAATTACCTGCAGCTTCCTTATTCCTGACCAGCAGTCTGCGGCTTCTTTCTGACTATAGATTATCATAAACGCCAGTCACAGGCTGCTAATATATACTCATAGAGTACAGGATATAGAGTATATAGCTGGGATTCTGTATTTGGATTGCTACAATGCTAGGAAAATACTTTAAGGAAAACTACATAATGTTACACTGATGACTCCCCCCATTGACATCATGGCCCTCACTGCCACAAGTCGCTACAATGTAGGAATCATACTGTCACCGTGAATGCCATGCACATAGTACGTGAGAGGTGCATGTAAGGTAAGAGCGTCTTTTTAACAAACCTGACGGCTGTTTCTGTGACTTGAAGTATCACAGGAGCTTGAGAAGCCTTTATTTCCCAATGTTACCACCTGTTCTGCATGTGCCATTACATAACCCTGAATCTGTTATGCCATTTAGACAAACACTAATTTGTCATTAACCACGGAGGGTGCGTCCTGTAAAATATACGACAAGAATGACTTTAGGCTATGGCCCAATTATCTATGGTGAAATGTACCCCAGAACTGTAAATACACAGATGTGCGGCTGCTGGTACATTAGACGCGTCTGAGCTGATGTCATTGTTTGTTAGGTTGGTGGTGATACAGGTGCCTTATTTTATGACCGGACCCGGTGCCAACGATCCCACAGATAAAGCAGCAGCTTCACACAATGTCCCTGTAATATATGACCTATGACAAAGAAACAATTCAGGGACTTGTAGCCATAACAGCGCTAATAATTCTGTGTACAGACAGCGAGGATCAATGCCAGCAAAACTATGAGATAATGCAACAGTAACATGACATCAGGTGCAATGGTCGGTAGTCCCTGCATCATCACCAACATATACTGACAAATGGAAGTCACGGTTATGAGATGTAATGGTGAGTGGTGGTCCGAAGTCCTAAACCGATTGTAGTCTATGTACCCCAATATATTGTTACATAGACAAGTTCTAAATAAACTCCAAATAACATTATAAATACATCAGATTTACATTACTTATCCTGTATTATACTCCAGAGCTGCGCTCACTATTCTGCTGGTGCAGTCACTGTGTACATACATTACATTACTTATCCTGTACTGATCCTGAGTTACATCCAGTATTATACTCCAGAGCTGCGCTCACTATTCTGCTGGTGCAGTCACTGTGTACATACATTACATTACTTATCCTGTACTGATCCTGAGTTATATTCTGTATTATACTCCAGAGCTGCGCTCACTATTCTGCTGGTGCAGTCACTGTGTACATACATTACATTACTTATCCTGTACTGACCCTGAGTTACATCCTGTATTATACTCCAGAGCTGCGCTCACTATTCTGCTGGTGCAGTCACTGTGTACATACATTACATTACTTATCCTGTACTGATCCTGAGTTATATCCTGTATTATACTCCAGAGCTGCGCTCACTATTCTGCTGGTGCAGTCACTGTGTACATACATTACATTACTTATCCTGTACTGATCCTGAGTTACATCCTGTATTATACTCCAGAGCTGCACTCACTATTCTGCTGGTACAGTCACTGTGTACATACATTACATTACTTATCCTGTACTGATCCTCTGATACATCCTGTATTATACTCCAGAGCTGCACTCACTATTCTGCTGGTGCATTCACTGTGTACATACATTACATTACTTATCCTGTACTGATCCTGAGTTACACCCTGTATTATACTCCAGAGCTGCGCTCACTATTCTGCTGGTACAGTCACTGTGTACATACATCACATTATTTATATTGTTATACTCCAGAGCTGCGCTCACTATTCTGCTGGTACAGTCACTGTGTACATACATCACATTATTTATATTGTTATACTCCAGAGCTGCGCTCACTATTCTGCTGGTGCAGTCACTGTGTACATACATTACATTACTTATCCTGTACTGATCCTGAGTTACATCCTGTATTATACTCCAGAGCTGCGCTCACTATTCTGCTGGTGCAGTCACTGTGTACATACATTACATTACTTATCCTGTACTGATCCTGAGTTACATCCTGTATTATACTCCAGAGCTGCACTCACTATTCTGCAGGTGCAGTCACTGTGTACATACATTACATTACTTATCCTGTACTGATCCTGAGTTACATCCTGTATTATACTCCAGAGCAGCACTCACTATTCTGCTGGTGCAGTCACTGTGTACATACATTACATTACTTATCCTGTACTGATCCTGAGTTACATCCTGTATTATACTCCAGAGCTGCACTCACTATTCTGCTGGTACAGTCACTGTGTACATACATTACATTACTTATCCTGTACTGATCCTGAGTTACATCCTGTATTATACTCCAGAGCTGCACTCACTATTCTGCTGGTGCATTCATTGGATAACTGAACTCCAGTACCATATTTAGTATAATGATGATACTTCCCGCAATACAAATCACGAAAGTAAGCTGTGGGCAGACACGCAACTAACAATTTTGGCTGGGGGATTTCAGCTCTGAAGTCTGCTTATTACGGCTTCATTAGGTTCTCTGGCTCCATCTATTATTCTCAGGAGGACACTGTGCTAGATGGACTTGTTGCAGTTTATCGGGCCTGGCTACAACTTCAGGAAGTCATATTGAGTATAACCATTCAAAGGACAGGAGAGGCTTCAGAGATCTTCCCACTGTAGTGTCTTGAGGATTGTGGGGGACATATCTTCCCCCACTCCGTGCCGCTGCAGCTGAGGGGACTCTGTGTTTCTTAGCGAGCATCTGATTATTACCTTGTAAAATAAAGTGCAGAGCCAGTGACTGAGCTTTTATTAGGTCTCAGCAAATAAAACTTTAAAGGCGCGTCTCTCAGCGCAGGTTACACCAGCAGTAAATATAATTGTCTCCCCCCCATTGGCTCCGCTGTAAAGTTTGACATGAATAGTCTCAAGGACTGTGTATTCAGAACACTATGTCTTCTCCAGCAGGCCGTACACCGCCTCCAGCCATCACTACGCTGTGTCTATGGCCAAAGTCATGTAAGGCTTCCAGTAATCCCGTAACGACGCCATCCAGGCACAGAATGTAATGCACCCTGATAACACATTCCCGTCACACTAAAACATGACGGGCGCCACCCAAAATCTCACTGCTGCAGGGGCATTTAGAGAAATACCCTAGGAAGTAAGTCTTAGGACACAGGTGCCTGTGGATACGTTACTCATAGACATAGCTCCTGGGCCCTGGATGCAAAAGCTCTGCCAGGGGCCACAAGCCATCACATGAATTTTATAGCGCCGCGTTTCTAAGCCTTCGGTAGCTGGGGCGTATGTTCAGTGTTACTGTGTTGCTCTTGTTTTTGGCACATGATTATGGCAGATTTAGCTTGTTTTTAATATGAAAAGGGGCGTGTCTGTGACTACCTGCACTTCATTTTCATGAATATGTGGGTGGTACCACCATTAGAAATGTCTTCTTTTATCACATTTCTCAGTTATAATTGCTGCAATAATTCCAGGTTCCGCGTCTGCCGCCACTGCTACATATTAACCAGTCTGCTATGGCGGTTACTGATTAACTCCTTCCCTTCCTGCACTGCAGTCATTTAGGCTGTCGTGTACCTGCATTTACAGTGCACTTATCTTTAAGAAGATTATTTGTTGAAAAACTATTGTTCATATTATAGAAAAATTCTGTGTTTAGGGTAAAACTGATACTTAGTGTCATAGAGAGCGGACATACTATCACCATACTGCGCCTAATAGTATAGTGTCAGCGTTCACACATGGCGGCCCCCAGGTTGCGGCTGTCAATCACAGTAGATTCTATGATCAGTGATTGACATCTTGGCTCTTCCGCAGCTTCTTCCCTGTTTATTGTGGGGTCATAAACAGATTATCACCACTTGTCTCCAGCAAGGTAAAGGCCAGCCTGACTGCGTTATCTGTGACCTCACATGACACCAGAGGAGGATGGCATAGATCAACCCAGCCATGTCAAAGATGACCCTCAAGCACCCCTATCCAAACTACAGGGAGGGTCAACACCCCCTGGTAGTGTCTATTACACTGGCAACACAATTTTCATTACATCTGACACTTGTTTTTGACTAACTTTTGGCATCTGAATCTAAAAAAAGTTTTTCTCTATCACATCAACTTTATAAGGTATAGGAGACCCTCCCTTTGTCCCAAAAATCATACAAAATATACATACAAAGGAAAATAAAGAAAAAAATACCTGAATATACTGTTCACTTAGAGATATTTTATTCCCACAAAGGATATACTGTATATATCCTTTGGTAAAGTTCTGCTACCAAACATTCATATTAAGGTAAAAATTTACACTTATGGCCTTTCTTGGAGTGTTCAATCTGCGGACAATCTCGCCTGATGCTCCAACAATAGTCAGGCATCATCTGTACATCCCATCTACCCTGATTCCGGGCCTCCAGGACCTTCAAATCTTGGTGGAATTGTTCACCTCGCTCAGCACTGACTGCACCAAGGTTTTTTCGAGAACTTAGCAAGATGGCTATGCAGAAAATGCTCCTTGATGCTCATGTTGCAACCAAGCATGTTGAAGCTCTCCTAGATTTTCTGGACAGTTTTGGTGTAATTCTGTGCTCGTGTATTTCCAAGAAAGTCCTTGACAAGGTTTTTGAATGACAAACAAGCATTCTTTTGGAGTTCCGACATTGCTCTGATGAAATGTTCATCTTCAATGAGCTGCCGAATCTGCGGACCATCGAATACACCGGCCTTTATCTTTTCATATGACAGGCTAGGAAATGCCAAAATGAGAAACAAAAAACAGTCTCCTTCAGTTGGCAAAGCTTTAAAAAATTGCTTCATGAGACCCAGTTTAATGTGCAGAGGTTGGAATATAATGTTCTTTCTGTCCACATGTGGCTCATGTAGAATGTTTGGATCACCAGGTTTGAGGTCAGATCTTGGAAGCCAATTGGACTCCACCCAATGCTTCTCACGAGCTCTGCTGTCCCACATACACAGAAAACAGGGATACTTGGTGTAACCACGTTGCTGACCAAGAAGGAAGCAGAACATTTGATCCAATTGTTCTTGTGATAACGCAACAGATCATTGTCTCTCTTTATGTCTTCATATTCTTCACAAAAACAAACGTAATGACCAATTGAGTCTGCACCAAATAAATTGCCATTGTGGAGGACACACTTCAAGCTTTGAGCTATCAATGAACAGTCGCCATTAAGTTGCATTATAGATTGAAATTCCTCTATTAAACCATCTATGTTATGGCAATACACAAAGTCACCGGCACCTTGATAGTATTGCAGAAACGCACTCTCTCTCTCTCTCTCTCGATTGATAGTAGGATACTTTCAATCCTTTCTCCAGCAAGTTTTTCTCGTACATTCTTGATGCTAGGATTTCTGAAGCCTTTTTGGATAGTCCCAAATCTCGTGCCAAATCATTCAACTCACGCTGATCAAATCCCTTAGGAACTGAGACATCTTCAATTTCAAAATGTTCATTGTTGCTTTCTCTTACTTCTTCACCCTACTCCTGTTCTTCGAAAGAGAGTAGTTCGGTGGTTCAGTTCAGTAGTTCAGTGAAAACCCGCTGAATGAGGTGCAGGGTGTATAGCTGATGGTAGACAAGGATACGCTACTTTGCAGCCATTAGGAGAGCACTAGTGCTTCCCTCCATCCAGGCTCAATCCAGCCTTGAGTGGTCACATTAAGATAATCAAACTCAACAGGAATTATGTTCAAAATTGTTCCCCATTTAGTGTCTGGGACAATTGGGTGACAACCCCTATGGGCGCTGTAATGTTTGTCACCCATTATTTGTTCGTCACATAGGAGACCTTAAAGCTAAGTTCACATATGCTGGCGTGATTCACATCTTGGTATGGACTTTCTTCTAAAATTCTCATCAAATACGATGACAACAAATACTATCCCATGCGTGTAAATGGGGTTTCTGCAACAAATCTCACATGAAAAATTACCATGCAGAAAAAATCTTCTAGAATAAGTAGTATGCAATACATTACTATTCCTTATGGGGGTACTAGTGGTGACATACTCCGCTCAACTGCCCTCTGTATGCTGTCCTGCCCTGCATCCTGTACTTCTGTCCTGCTCTCTCGCACATGGTCTCTAGGCCATGCATCCTAAAAGTTGCTGTGGCTTTCTACTAGTTCCTCACATGTGTGTGCACTGACATTGGAGTCTCAAGGCAACACACACCAATGACCATGTTCCTCATCCAATACCTAGGCTTGATACAGAATAGAGATGGGTGAGCCTCTCAAGATTTGTTTTGTTTCGGGTTCAGGTGTCCAGATTTGTTTCAGGTCGAAAAAGTTTGGTTCAAAACATGGCTTAAATTGGCTTAAAACATAGTGTATGACACTGTCAGGACTCCTAGGACTATATATCTATAAAACATAGTGTATGACACTGTCAGGGCTCCTAGGACTATATACCTATAATACATAGTGTATGACACTGTCAGGGCTCCTAGGACTATATAGCTATAATACATAGCGTATGACACTGTCAGGGCTCCTAGGACTATATATCTATAATACTTAGTGTATGACACTGTCAGGGCTCCTAGGACTATATATCTATAATACATAGTGTATGACACTGTCAGGGCTCCTGGGACTATATATCTATAATACATAGTGTATGACACTGTCAGGGCTCTTGGGACTATATATCTATAAAACATAGTGTATGACACTGTCAGGGCTCCTAGGACTATATATCTATAATACATAGTGTATGACACTGTCAGGGCTCCTAGGAACTTATTTATCCAATTTCTAGCTCTCTAAGGCAAACACAGCCTAAGTTATGTCAAAGTGAATGTGTCATGTACAGTATGTCTATGGAAAATCCGATGGTAAGCAGAGGATACATCTCCGAGTTTAACCATACACTGCGCTGACAATCACTTTTAAGCATTTTAATGTGTAAAACTCTCTAAATATTAGCCAAAATCACAGTGGGACAATTTTGAACCCCTGATCCCCAGTACTACAAGGAAACCATTCTAACCATTGACACACTTTGCAGTCACTGATGGATCTCCTGAGGATTTCTCACCTCTCTTATCTATTGCAAGGCTGTAGGTGTTTGACATTTCAAGTTTTGCCAATTTTTTATTTTATTTTGTAGGTGGAGAACATTACCCCAGGTATAATGAGGAGCTTCATAACCGAGCCTGGCAACCCCCCTCCACATGGTCTCCATGTTCTGTGTCACATAGAACTTTCCATTGTCACTGCGGTCATGGAAATAAAGTGTCAAATGTTGTTTTTGTTTTCCCCTCTCGGTAGGTCGACGTCTCCATTGATGTGGCCTCTCGCGATTGCATCCTCATTCCTCTTACCGGGAAACTCTCCCTCAGAAGCTGCAGAGAAAACAAAAGCTGATAGAGTCGGCATGTTTGTGGCTTTCGGGGAAACGCCTTCATTTGTACTCACGGAGACACTGGCAGGAGAAAGCTCCATGTGTGTGGGGTTTAGGGAAGAATTTGTTTTGTTGTAAATTGAGGACAGTTCGATGACGTCATCAGATACTCACCTGCTCTATATGTTACCTTACAAGGGGTGTGCAGCATTACATAAACAAATCTTAAACATAATTCTTCATCATTTTCAGGATCTCTGCTTGTTGTCGGTGAATGGTTATGTGTTTATATTCAGAGGCTGAAAATCTGTCCTGACCTAATGCAACTCACAGCTGAGGTTTTGTTATATTATATAAATACAGATAAATCTATCAGCCTAGAGTCCAAGAAAAGTATAAGACTAGGTTCACACCTGTGCCTGATCTCTGCTCGGGGATTCCGTTCCCTATTCCACTTCAAAAATGCAAGCAGGTGGAAATCAGGTGGAAACCCGGTGGACCCCATTATAGTCTATGGGGTCTGCATGTAACCACTTTTTTAACCAGATTAGGTTTCCATTCATGGGGTCCCCAAGCGGACCCCACGAACCGAAACGTGAACGCAGATGTGAACCTAGCGTAACATTAGTGAGCAGGACTAAGCCTTAATTGCTCTGATGAATTTCTTATAGAATTCACTATAGAGTTTAGAGCTTTGTTTTCTGATAATGATGAGCTCCATATCCTCTGTCTAGACATGGAGTTAAAGAATAACACTTTAGCTTTGTACAGCCACCACTAGGGGGAGCTCATTGATAGTGTTAATATTGGGTTGAATGTATAAACTGTTTGCATTTACTTGTTATAACATGGCCATTTGTTTAGCATCACTCAGGCAGTAAAGAGCCCATAAGAGTGGCCATCCTGGAGTATAGACTGGTGGCACAGGGTCTACGTGAGCAGTAATGTCAGGAGAATATTGCTGGCTGCAGCCATGGACCTGCTGAGCAGCATAAGGATGGCACCAACACCAAGTCCCCCCAAGTGTTTACATCTTAGGGATACTCAGAGACCCCTCGGCACTTCCCTAGGATTCCCTGGAATCAGTATGAGAGGCATTATACTGGAATAGGATTCACTTGAGACATGTCGGGAAGGAATTTTTTTCCCCTGAAATGGGGCAATTGGCAGAAGTCTCATGAGGTTTTTTTGCCTTCCTCTGGATCAACACTGTAGGGGACTGTAGGGTTATAGGTTGGACTTGATGGACTGATGTCTTTATTCAACCTCATCTAAATGTAACTTTGTTTACTACCTGAAATGATCTGAAGTTCTTCTATGTTAGAATGACCTACTTTACATCTAACGCCGGGTTCACACCTGCGCTTGCACTACGTTTGGGGTTTCCGTTCCCCTCTCTGCATGAAAAATGCGGACAGAAAAGCGATACAAGCAGGACTTTTCTCTCTGCATTTTTCCACCCTTTTCGGGCAGACACCGAATGGAAACCACACGGACCCTATTATAGTCTATGGGGTCCATGGGTTTCCTAAGGTAACCGCTTTTTTATGTGGATTAGGTTTCTGTTCAGGGGGTCCCCAAGCAGACCCCCCCCCAAACGGAAACCTGAACGCAGATGTGAACCTAGCCTTAGTGGTATTTGGAGACTCCTTGCGGTTCTCAGGAGTTCTTTGGAAAGCAATATGAGAAGCATTATTCTGCACCAAGGTTCACTTTGGGGCATTGAAAGTATTGAAAAATATCTCAAATCCATCTAATTCTGACTTATCTTTGGGATTCTCACAGAACCCATGGTGGTCCCTGGGACCCCCTGGAAAAACGACGCTATCCTGTGACAGGATTCACTTGAGACATTGAGTCTTTCAGTGGTAAATTGGTTCTAATCCCAGTACCCTGTAGAGGTCATTCTGCCTCTGTTATTCAGCTTTGGAGCCCCATTTTCAGGTGCCTTAGGGGCATGCCGTAGCTTGGGTGGGCTTTGGTCTTAGCTCTTAGCTGAATAAAGTACATGGACCTTCAAAGCTGAATAACGGAAGCATAAACTATAGTAATACCTTTAAAGGGACTTAAAGGGACACAGTCCCTTTAAAGGGATTGTGCAGAATTAGAAAACATGGCTGATTTCTTCTGCTTAGGAAGTGACGACACATCCTTGGTCACCTGGCTATGCTGCAGCTCAGTCCCATGAATAGGACTGATCTGCAGCATGGTCTTATGACCAAATGGATGTAATGTCAGTTCCTAAGGAGAAGAAATCAGCCATGTTTTCGAATTTTGCACAATCCCTTTAAATGCTCCCAAGTCCCTCTGTATCCAGATTACTAACTTTACATCTTAAGGATAGTTGCAGATCCCTTGGCTGTTCCCTGGACAAAGGGGTTTAGGTTTCCCCAAAATTTTTCTAATGTAATCTAAATTTTAAAAAAAAGTTTATTACCAGCAAAACATAATATAATATAGAATATAATAACCAAACATTCATGGAAGTCGCTGCCCCGTAATACTCTACTAAAGAGTGGAGCAACCATAAGAGGGGGCGAAGATCCCATCTATGACAAGGTGACTTACAGTGATCCAGGAGCCTCATACTAGATCCCCGCTATGTAACATTATAGCAACACTTTCATTGTTGACTCCATGTAAATACAACGTATCATTGAATGGCTAATTCCATATTTACCCTTGTATGTGCCGAAGCCTCATGGTTCCTATGGGGGAGAGGGATAAGAGGGCAGGATGTCCTCCCGTATAATGGGCCGATTGTCCTGAATTAGAGATGCTTCTGGGCGATTCACCCTTAAATAACCACAACAGAAACGTTTTCTTCCATCTTTAACCATCTCCGTGTTTTGTCAGTGACTGCGCAGAGATCAGAGCATCGAGTGCAAATTGAAACTTTGTCTTTTTACAATGGACACTTTTGCATTTGTTTTATTGTACAGCTGCCACTCAGTCGGCTATTCAATGTGCTTTATACCAGGCTTCCATTCACTGACATGAATGAGACATTAGTAAGCATATAGGGGCCCTGGCGGTGTCATTACCTAGTGAGGTCCCGCTAGGGAAAAAGCACAAGTGCTGAGATTGGGTCTAAACCATGAAAATCATATTAGAGATTGAAACTCTACATAAGACCTGGCAAATAGTTCACTGTAATGTGTAGTCTCCTGTCACAACTAGAGATGAACAAACTGGTTCATAACGTATCGGGATGGTTATGAGATTTAGGAGATTTCCGAGGTTTTTGGGATTCTCCTTTAGACCCCAGATTATAACACGCAGAGGCCCCGGGGAGATGCAATAAAATAGAAACACTGATACTCACCTTCTCTCACCTCTCCAGGGCATTCAATCATGTTTCTTGGTGTTCGGTCTTCATCCACGTGCTCTTCCAGACTCTTCCTGTGTCTTCTCTGCTATCAACTGCCCCAAAGTCTCCTCTGAGGCCTGAGATTGGGCCTCAGCGGTCACATGGGGCACAAACACGTCATGAGACTTTGATTTGTGACATCAGAGAAGATGCTGATAGAGACCACAAGAGTCTGCAGGTGAAAGAGGACCAGGGAGGAGAATATATGTATTTTATTTTCTCCATATCCCCCCTGGCCTCTGCTTGTTATATGACCCCGGGGTATAATGATAGCACTTCTGGTTCAGTCCGAGGTTCCCAAACGTGCGGGTGAGCCTTGCAAATGTTCATGAAATGGATCTAGTGAGGTTCCCCATTACTAGTTACAAGCAGAGCTGTATCTACAATTCTACTAGTTCTTATTATTATGATTCCCGTTGTACAGGTGGAGCATCTATCTCTGTGACGGATTACCAGGAGGAGCTATAGGAGTGAGGGCTGGAGCCTTGGAGTGGCAGAGAAGTTAGCCCCATAGGAGCTCATATCAGAGTCCTTTGCAACAGTTTTTATAAATCTCGTCTAAAATGTGTCTACATGATAGAAGAAGACAACTGTTTGTATGTAAGAGAGCGGATGGTAGGGTAAGGCATGACATCCAGACATCCAGTACCCTGCCCTTTACCATCTATAGATGGCGTCTCCGGCTTGGCTGATATCTACAGTCATTGTGGTTAGGATACCCCCACATTACTTACAGGGTGCCCACATCCAGGTGGAGCTAGAGATGGTTTTCTGGAGCTTTATTTTGCTTATTTTATTCAATAAAAAAGCAAGAAATTATAAATGTGGCAAAATGAATCATAAAATTACAAAAACATAATCATTTTTAGTGTAAGCTTTGTCACACTGGTGTTATATTGTATCAAAACATCCATATTGACACTGCTATGGGGTTAGGATAGGTATATACAATATTGCCAGCATCTTGTTGTAACCCTTGCTTATGGCCATAACCAGGGGTTGTGTTACCCACCATGCAACCCAAGACATTACATGGGGCCCCAGAGATCGGAGGGCCCCCACTGACCACATACATGGCTGTTACCTATAGGAGTACACTGAGTGGGGCACCAAGGGAGCAGTATTGCTATAACTCCCTAGACATAACTTTGGTTGGAGCCCCAGCAGCGTAGGACTGCTGGAATCCATCCTGGGGTTCCACTATACAGCTACATGCAAGTGTCCTAACATAACATCATTTATTTTTCAGCAGTAACTTGCTGCCTGGCTCTTGCCTCTGACTGTTTCTGCCCTGGGGTCCTCAGTAGTCTGCTGCCTGGCTCTTGCCTCTGATTGTTTCCGCCCTGGGGTCCTGTCAGTAGTCTGCTGCCTGGCTCTTGCCTCTGACTGTTTCCGCCCTGGGGTCCTCAGTAGTCAGCTGCCTGGCTCTTGTCTCTGACTGTTTCTGCCCTGGGGTCCTCAGTAGTCTGCTGCCTGGCTCTTGCCTCTGATTGTTTCCGCCCTGGGGTCCTGTCAGTAGTCTGCTGCCTGGCTCTTGCCTCTGACTGTTTCCGCCCTGGGGTCCTCAGTAGTCAGCTGCCTGGCTCTTGTCTCTGACTGTTTCTGCCCTGGGGTCCTCAGTAGTCTGCTGCCTGGCTCTTGCCTATGATTGTTTCCGCCCTGGGGTCCTCAGTAGTCTGCTGCCTGGCTCTTGCCTATGACTGTTTCCACCCTGGTGTCCTCAGCAGTCTGCTGCCTGGTTCTTGCCTGTGACTGTTTCCGCCCTGGTGTCCTCAGCAGTCTGCTGCCTGGTTCTTGCCTGTGACTGTTTCCGCCCTGGGGTCCGTCAGTAGTCAGCTGCCTGGCTCTTGTCTCTGACTGTTTCCGCCCTGGGGTCCTCAGTAGTCTGCTGCCTGGCTCTTGCCTCTGTCTGTTTCCGCCCTGGGGTCCTCAGTAGTCTGCTGCCTGACTCTTGCCTCTGTCTGTTTCCGCCCTGGGGTCCTCGGTAGTCTGCTGCCGGCTCTTGCCTCTGATTGTTTCTGCCCTGGGGTCCTCAGTAGTCTGCTGCCTGACTCTTGCCTCTGACTATTTCCGCCCTGGGTTCCTCAGTAGTCTGCTGCCTGGCTCTTGCCTCTGACTGTTTCTGCCCTGGGGTCCTCAGTAGTCTGCTGCCTGGCTCTTGTCTCTGATTGTTTCCGCCCTGGGGTCCTCAGTAGTCTGCTGCCTGGCTCTTGCCTCTGACTGTTTCTGCCCTGGGGTCCTCAGTAGTCTGCTGCCTGGCTCTGCCTCTGATTGTTTCCGCCCTGGGGTCCTCAGTAGTCTGCTGCCTGGCTCTTGCCTCTGACTGTTTCCGCCCTGGGGTCCTCAGTAGTCTGCTGCCTGGCTCTTGCCTCTGATTGTTTCCGCCCTGGGGCCCAGTAGTCTCTGCCTGGCTCTTGCCTCTGATTGTTTCCGCCCTGGGGTCCTCAGTAGTCTGCTGCCTGGCTCTTGCCTCTGACTGTTTCTGCCCTGGGGTCCTCAGTAGTCTGCTGCCTGGCTCTGCCTCTGATTGTTTCCGCCCTGGGGTCCTCAGTAGTCTGCTGCCTGGCTCTGCCTCTGATTGTTTCCGCCCTGGGGTCCTCAGTAGTCTGCTGCCTGGCTCTTGCGCTGAACTATGACCCTCTAAGCTCTGTGAGCCAGGGATATGTGCCCACACAAGAGCAGGGCACAGGCAGCAGCAAGATGATTGGATATTGGGGCCCCTGCCCCAGGGAGGAAAGATAATGGTTGGTCTGACTCTCCTAGAGGTCATCTCAGCTGCCCCTTATGTCTACAGTATATAAAGATGGGGGTAGTCTCTTAAATAGTCTATACAGTGTATTATACTGGTACATGGTCAGGTCAATATACTGTATGATCTCTAGAAAGGACAGCGAGTATACTGTGCCATGCCAGGGCAAGCTGGGGGCCCACCTGCCTCAGGGGCTCACCGGGGGATTCACCAGTCTAAGCCTGGGCCCCAGAAATACCAAATCCACCTCTGGCCATAAGTGACGCCTTCCAGGGTAATCCACACAATCCAAGCTACAAGTTGGGGACACTTATGTATATGGAGAAGAGGACAATCCTACGGCAAACACAGAATACCCAGCATCACCCCACGAAGGGTCAGCACAGACCCTGAATGGTGGCCAATAAGTGTATTTATCAATGCAAATCATTTATTACTAAGAATTCTAGTTAGAAAATAATACATATATAATAGAATAAAACCCCCCTAGTAATACTAATGTAGGGATGAATGTGCCGGAAATTCATGATCATTAATAAGTAGTAATGAAAAGCAATGATAATAAGTCAAACACAAGTTCTTCAAGAAAACGCTCCATGTCTGCAGGAGACACACTAGGGATGAAAAGACTTCCAGGCCTTTAGGTCAAAACGACAAAAACAACTGCAAAAACAAATCCCGAAATGCAAAAAAATACATAAAAACATTGCAAAAAGTCCAAAAACATCTACCGGTAAATGCCAAACATTATATAAACTATTACAAAAACACAAAGCAATAGAGGATCCCGACATATGGTGCGTTTTATATCCTATTTAACACCTTAATGGGTGGAAATCTTTTTGTCCTTTTTGTTTTGTGATCTATAAGTATGTAAAGTGCCCGGGAAAAGACCTGAGCGTATCCTCACAATTCCCCCACATCCCAGACTGGAGGCAACATCCCATATGCTCAAAAGTCAGGATGAAGGGGAAAATTAGGGAAGGAAACAGAATAATGCCCCCCTGCAAGCCTTCTCTGGGAAGAGCCAAAATGATATCCCAGGAAGGGACGTCACATCGGCAATGTCTGATTAGGGAAGGAAAATAGTCCCATTACATGCTCACCTCGTGATACTTGTGGGATTTGGTTCCACATGAGGCTCTGCTTTGAGTTGAGGAACTTTCTCTTTTTAGGTGACAGAAGGAAAGCAGCGAGTTCATGGATAGAATTTACACGCATGTTTGGGGTATTCAGGCCTCAGTAGTCGGGTTTTTCTGCTCTGCCAAGATAAACGTCAATTAGCATCCTTACAAGAAAGCTGTGCTATCTCCCATTACCAATGCATTCCTTCCCCTGGGAAAAAAACACTAACAAATGTTAGAAATATTGACCGCGGACACGTAAAACACAATGAGGAGCGCACAAAATAATAGGAAAATCAATGCATGTAATCACTTTCTATAGGAAGAGATGTTAATCATGTGGAGCTCTGGGAAAGACTTCAGAATTAAGAAACCCACAGATACTAGAAGACTTGTCAGGCTCAGATATCTCCGGAGTGGAAGGAAGAGCCTTGACTACACCCTAACCATGGGCCTCACTATTGCCACTAAGCACAACTATACAAAATCATCTATCTTTCCATGAAAAAAGTTTTCTGACCCCCACATTAGCTGTCACACGTCTCGATGTCACAGACAGGCATCATAAGGTAGACACTGAAATACAGAGTTACCACCATGGAGCCAACATAACTTGTTAATGGTCCAGCAAGTAGACCTTCCATTGACATCAAAGAAAAGACAACCTTTAGGGCACTGGTAGTAAGTTTCTAGATACTTTGGTTATTGTGGTTTTTGGGATTGATCCAGTCCTGATTTATAAGACTCAACCACCAGTGGTCTACTAGCACCACAGACCAGAAGACAAAGTCCAGTGACCCAGCTGGCCACCTAACCTTGGTTTGTTCCCTGTAGGGTTGGGACTCTTTTGTGATATTGGGAGTGTTTCCTCTGCTACACCCTTGGATATTTGACCAATGTCAGGGATGGGCATTATACTGTAGACATTGAAATGCAGAGATTCCAAACAAAGAGCCAACTTAATATCATTAGAAAGTTTGAGACACTTTGGCTACATTGGGTTTTGGAATTGGTCCTTCTTTGTAAGAAGCTAAATGTAACTGGATTTACCATGGACCCAACCACCAGCGTCTACTGGCACCATAGATTAGTAGACTACCTCCAATGACCTTAGCCAACCACCTAACCCTGCTTTGTTCCCTGTAGGGTTGGGGCTCTATTGAGGTGTTGGACGTACTTCCTCTGCAACATCCTCAGAAATTTGGCCAAAGTATTTTGATTTTGACCCTGATGATCTATAGCTGTTCCTTATACTCTGGCAGCGATAAAATGGTGGCACATGAATGCTATTACCCAACTACTGCTTCATCTCCAACCTCAGCCCCTGCCTATGCTCAAAACTTGTGGTCATCAGGGTTTTTTTTTCTGCTCCGTGACTTGACCTCCAGACTTTGGCTCCTCTTCATGCCATGTTTACCACTGGATCTCAGTATCTTTAGCTATATAGTAAGTGTCATTTTACTACCTCTTGTGGATGAGTACTCCATATCTGCACCGCTCTTATCTTGTCCGATATCCAATGTATAGATCTAGATAATGGATGGATCAGTATGAAGAGCACTGGGCAACAAACATGGGAAAGACAGAGAGGACTTGACCGTCCAAGTAACCACATCCATATGGCACTATTACATTGATCGGGGGACGTCCCGGTTTGTTGGTGCTGCCATTAGTGCTCATTTCATCCTCCTGGTTGCACCTTCCAGATTTCTCCCAACAAAATATTTTCAAAAATGACCAAACTTATTTTAATCTACAAGAAATAAAACTTCTGCTGCAGAGATTTGGTAAAATGACGATAAACTTGTTTATTTGCCATCGAGGCTCGCTCTCATCTATAGACCGCAGGAATGTGTGATTTATATCAACTTTCAAGTCTCCCAGGACAAAAGGGGTTAATGTCCATGGCTGAGACTGAGCCAAGAGAAGATTCAACTTGACAAGGGGTATAATTGGAACAGCCCTCGGCCCCCTTCCCACCGCCCTCCCCCCATTCCACTCATTTAATATATGCCTGTCATTCCCCGGGGACTAAGAGGCAGAAACTATGACAAGAGGGAAAACACTGGAAATAAACAATAACCGCACAACAATGGACGATACGATGGACACAAGGAGTCGCTTTATAGAAACAAGTATATTCAGACGATATATATCTTTATAATGGCCGCCTCCAGAAACTTCCACAAACCTCCAAATATACAATAATATTAGCAATAAACCTGCAGAAGTTACATTGTAAGACACCAGGTCCTGGTCCAACAGTCGAATCCATTAAAAGAGAGAGCAGGAAACTGTACATAAAGAACTTCTCCCATAAAAACATTAATTATTTATTTCTGGTTCTGGGAAAGCTGGGTTACAATATTATGGCCAGTAGAACTTCAACACAGTTATCCAACTTTTCAAAACTTCTGATGGTAAAATCTGTCTAGTTATACAGTCATAGTCCCCACCTTATGTTCTATCTATAATACTGGTGTATTCTTATGTTGTAGAGAGGTATTTGGGCACCTGAAGGTCCAGGATCCATTACTGATTGCTTCCTCTGTAACCCCTATAGTCACATCCCTGACATTATGCTAAACGACACTGTGTCTCTGTGTACATACATTACATGACTAATCCTGTATTATACTCCAGAGCTGCACTCACTATTCTGCTGGTACAGTCACTGTGTACATACATTACATTACTTATCCTGTATTATACTCCAGAGCTGCACTCACTATTCTGCTGGTGCAGTCACTGTGTACATACATTACATTACTTATCCTGTATTATACTCCAGAGCTGCACTCACTATTCTGCTGGTGCAGTCACTGTGTACATACATTACATTACTTATCCTGTATTATACTCCAGAGCTGCACTCACTATTCTGCTGGTACAGTCACTGTGTACATACATTACATTACTTATCCTGTACTGATCCTGAGTTACATCCTGTATTATACTCCAGAGCTGCGCGCACTATTCTGCTGGTACAGTCACTGTGTACATACATTACATTACTGATCCTGTACTGATCCTGAGTTACATCCTGTATTATACTCCAGAGCTGCACTCACTATTCTGCTGGTACTGTCACTGTGTACATACATTACATTACTTATCCTGTACTGATCCTGAGTTATATCCTGTATTATACTCCAGAGCTGCACTCACTATTCTGCTGGTACAGTCACTGTGTACATACATTACATTACTTATCCTGTACTGATCCTGAGTTACATCCTGTATTATACTCCAGAGCTGCGCTCACTATTCTGCTGGTACAGTCACTGTGTACATACATTACATTACTTATCCTGTACTGATCCTGAGTTACATCCTGTATTATACTTCAGAGCTGCACTCACTATTCTGCTGGTGCAGTCACTGTGTACATACATTACATTACTTATCCTGTACTGATCCTGAGTTACATCCTGTATTATACTTCAGAGCTGCACTCACTATTCTGCTGGTGCAGTCACTATGTACATACATTACATTACTTATCCTGTACTGATCCTGAGTTACATCCTGTATTATACTCCAGAGCTGCGCTCACTATTCAGCTGGTACAGTCACGGTGTACATACATTACATTACTTATCCTGTACTGATCCTGAGTTACATCCTGTATTATACTCCAGAGCTGCGCTCACTATTCTGCTGGTACAGTCACTGTGTACATACATTACATTACTTATTCTGTACTGATCCTGAGTTATATCCTGTATTATACTTCAGAGCTGCACTCACTATTCTGCTGGTGCAGTCACTATGTACATACATTACATTACTTATCCTGTACTGATCCTGAGTTATATCCTGTATTATACTCCAGAGCTGCACTCACTATTCTGCTGGTACAGTCACTGTGTACATACATTACATTACTTATCCTGTATTATACTCCAGAGCTGCGCTCACTATTCTGCTGGTACAGTCACTGTGTACATACATTACATTACTTATCCTGTATTATACTCCAGAGCTGCGCTCACTATTCTGCTGGTGCAGACACTGAGTACATACATTACATTACTGATCCTATACAGCTGCCCTTTTTAGGCTAGGTTCACATAAAGTTTTTTGCAAGTGGATTTTTGAGACAGAATCCACCTAAAAAAAAATTGGAGGCAAAAAAAAAAAAAAACACTAGAGTTCAGGTTTTCGTTCTTTGGGTTTGCTTGGAGACCCGAAAAATGGAAACCCTATGCGCTTAAAAATCGGTTACCCACAGTTACCCCATATAATAAGTAAGACTATAATGGGGTCCGCCGGGTGCTTGCAGGACTTTTCTCTCTGCCTATTATAAGCGGTATGGGGGACGGAGTCTCGTACAGACCTAGTGTAATGGAGAATGTACGTCGGCTGACTACCCCATGGATGTCTGGCGAATATATTTTCTCTTTGTGCAGACATCGCCATATAGAAGTCGCTGACAACCCCAACAAAAGGAGAACTACAAACAATAACTAAGAGCACTCTATAATCCCAATATGATATGTAATGGTGAACACATAACATTATATACGGGGTCAGGTATCGTATATCAGGACAGTCCCTGCCGGCCACATACCAGGCTCCTAGCCAGAGGAGAATAAGTGGACAAAGTGTTAATTATCAGCTCCTAATCCATAATGACTTCCTGCAACTACAATAGGTTACCATGGTGTGAGGCATTGTATCAGAAATAGGAACATATATGGCTTACCATATGGTGTGAGACGCAGAAGTCAGGAGCATATATAGTGGTTACCATGGTGAGTTATGGAGTCAGGGACATATAAGGTATGGTGTGAGGCACAATGTGGGGGATAGGGACATATATGGGTTACCCCGATGTGAGGCACGATGTGGGGGATAGGGACATATATGGGTTACCCGGCCGATGTGAGGCACGGTGTGCACAGGGGATAGGGACATATATGGGTTACCCCGGTGTGAGGCACGATGTGGGGGATAGGGACATATATGGGTTACCCCGGTGTGAGGCACGATGTGGGGGATAGGGACATATATGGGTTACCCCGGTGTGAGGCACGATGTGGGGGATAGGGACATATATGAGTTACCCCGGTGTGAGGCACAATGTGGGGGATAGGGACATATATGGGTTACCCCGATGTGAGGCACGATGTGGGGGATAGGGACATATATGGGTTACCCCGCTGTGAGGCACGATGTGGGGGATAGGGACATATATGGGTTACCCCGGTGTGAGGCACAATGTGGGGGATAGGGACATATATGGGTTACCCCGGTGTGAGGCACAATGTCGGGGATAGGGACATATATGGGTTACCCCGGTGTGAGGCACAATGTGGGGGTTAGGGACATATATGGGTTACCGCGGTGTGAGGCACGATGTGGGGGATAGGGACATATATGGGTTACCCCGGTGTGAGGCACAATGTGGGGGATAGGGACATATATGGGTTACCCCGGTGTGAGGCACAATGTGGGGGATAGGGACATATATGGGTTACCCCGGTGTGAGGCACAATGTGGGGGATAGGGACATATATGGGTTACCCCGGTGTGAGGCACGATGTGGGGGATAGGGACATATATGGGTTACCCCGGTGTGAGGCACAATGTGGGGGATAGGGACATATATGGGTTACCCCGGTGTGAGGCACAATGTGGGGGATAGGGACATATATGGGTTACCCCGGTGTGAGGCACAATGTGGGGGATAGGGACATATATGGGTTACCCCGGTGTGAGCACAAGGGGGGGTGTGAGGCACAATGTCGGGGATAGGGACATATATGGGTTACCCCAGTGTGAGGCACAATGTGGGGGATAGGGACATATATGGGTTACCCTCGTGTGAGGCACAATGTGGGGGATAGGGACATATATGGGTTACCCCGGTGTGAGGCACAATGTGGGGGATAGGGACATATATGGGTTACCCTCGTGTGAGGCACAATGTCGGGGATAGGGACATATATGGGTTACCCCGGTGTGAGGCACAATGTGGGGGATAGGGACATATATGGGTTACCCCGGTGTGAGGCACAATGTGGGGGATAGGGACATATATGGGTTACCCCGGTGTGAGGCACAATGTGGGGGATAGGGACATATATGGGTTACCCCGGTGTGAGGCACAATGTGGGGGATAGGGACATATATGGGTTACCCTGGTGTGAGGCACAATGTGGGGGATAGGGACATATATGGGTTACCCCGGTGTGAGGCACAATGTGGGGGATAGGGACATATATGGGTTACCCCGGTGTGAGGCACAATGTGGGGAACAGGGACATATATGGGTTACCCCGGTGTGAGGCACAATGTGGGGTACAGGGACATATATGGGTTACCCCGGTGTGAGGCACAATGTGGGGTACAGGGACATATATGGGTTACCCCGGTGTGAGGCACAATGTGGGGTACAGGGACATATATGGGTTATCAGGTATGAGATGCAAGTTCAGTAACAAATACTGTTTACGATGGTGCCGCGCGGTGACATATTTGGGTTTCAAGGATCTGAGTTTCGAGTGCTCTGTAAAACTAAGGCGAGTGCCGTATTAATAGGTGACAATGCCACATACATGAGGCCTAATAGGCGCATTACTGACTGACTGGGAAAGTACTGCTGTGAGTACTGGGGGTAAGAGAGGAAAGCCCTGCACTGGTAATACTGGTAAAGAGGGGGTCCTGCTGTAATTTGTCCAGAGACGGGGGACAATGTGCTGGTGAATACTTGTGGGGTCTCTGCTGAAAAGAGAGGGGGCAGGACTGCTGTACCAACCTGAAAGCAAGAGCGGATAGAGCTCTGATTTTTTTGTGCACATTCGGTATAGCTGTGGCCATCAGATCCATTCACACATAAATCTATAGACGTGATACAATATTAATACACATCAGAAGCAGCCAATTGTGAGCCACCATTTATTTCATAGCTTATATTACCTACTTGGGAATACAAAGGTGGGGCGGGGCGGGGGGGGGCGGGGGGGGGCTGCACCCAGTACTCACCATGGATCTATGCACAGAGGTGATCGGCTGTAACCACATGACCGCTCCATTAGAGACACTGGTCATGAATTCAGAATATTGTGAGGTCAAAGGTCAGAATCATTAGCACAAGTGGTGACCACTGGCAAATTAGTCATTAACTGATTGACGTCAGTAACAGGAAACTGAATGATATCAATACTGATATATGTAGAATAAACCAGGAACTGAGATAACAAAAGGAAACCAAGAACAAGCCCATGTCTTATAATATAACCATATTATTACAAAAGAAGACATTTATAGTATTACTTATCCTGTACTGATCCTGAGTTACATCCTGTATTATACTCCAGAGCTGCGCTCACTATTCTGCTGGTGCAGTCACTGTGTACATACATTACATTACTTATCCTGTACTGATCCTGAGTTACATCCTGTATTATACTCCAGAGCCGCACTCACTATTCTGCTGGTGCAGTCACTGTGTACATACATTACATTACTTATCCTGTACTGATCCTAAGTTACATCCTGTATTATACTCCAGAGCTGCGCTCACTATTCTGCTGGTACAGTCACTGTGTACATACATTACATTACTTATCCTGTATTATACTCCAGAGCTGCGCTCACTATTCTGCTGGTACAGTCACTGTGTACATACATTACATTACTTATCCTGTACTGATCCTGAGTTATATCCTGTATTATACTCCAGAGCTGCGCTCACTATTCTGCTGGTGCAGTCACTGTGTACATACATTACATTACTTATCCTGTACTGATCCTGAGTTACATCCTGTATTATACTCCAGAGCTGCGCTCACTATTCTGCTGGTGCAGTCACTGTGTACATACATTACATTACTTATCCTGTACTGATCCTGAGTTACATCCTGTATTATACCCAGAGCGCGCCACATTCTGCTGCTGCAGTCACTGTGTACATACATTACATTACTTATCCGTATACTCCAGAGCCGCACTCACTATTCTGCTGGTGCAGTCACTGTGTACATACATTACATTACTTATCCTGTACTGATCCTAAGTTACATCCTGTATTATACTCCAGAGCTGCGCTCACTATTCTGCTGGTACAGTCACTGTGTACATACATTACATTACTTATCCTGTACTGATCCTGAGTTACATCCTGTATTATACTCCAGAGCTGCGCTCACTATTCTGCTGGTGCAGTCACTGTGATACATTACATTACTTATCCTGTACGATCCTGAGTTACATCCTGTATTATACTCCAGAGCTGCACTCACTATTCTGCTGGTGCAGTCACTGTGTACATACATTACATTACTTATCCTGTACTGATCCTAAGTTACATCCTGTATTATACTCCAGAGCTGCACTCACTATTCTGCTGGTACAGTCACTGTGTACATACATTACATTACTTATCCTGTACTGATCCTGAGTTACATCCTGTATTATACTCCAGAGCTGCGCTCACTATTCTGCTGGTACAGGCACTGTGTACATACATTACATTACATTACTTATCCTGTACTGATCATAAGATACATTCTGTATTACACTTTAGAGTTACAATAACATTTCTGATGGTTGGAAACAGTCAAGAAACTTATGAACAGCAGATAATCCATAAGAGTTTAGTTGAGGCTCTAAAATGTTGATGTGCAGTTAGTTATTAATCCAAATGAACAGATATACCCTTCTGCAGACACTGAACAAAAATAAAATACTGGGAGACATTACTTTAAAACTCATTGTCCAGGTCACCCTTTCAGTGTCAAATCTGATTTATTTTCAAATTTTCTTGAAATTGATTTTTTTTGTAAAAAAAACAAACAAGCAAAAACAAATACACTCAGTATCAGAATGGTCACCAATCCCTAATCTATAAGCAGTGCAGTAAAATGACCGGATAAAACAGGGCAGTGGATAGGCTAGAGGAGGATGAGGAAACACTCATGCTATTGTCACACCATTCACGACTGAAAGTAGTAACAATGAAAATGTGGGTGGCAACAGCAACACTACTTCTGGTTCTGGGCACCACCAAGTAGCTGCAGAACTGTTATACTTTATGGGAATGAAGATTCAGGTTTTGTTTATATGACTTGCTCATCTCAATAACAGGAGGATATTACATATGAGAGTGATGCTGTAAGTCAATCTTAGGTCAGTTTTCTGTATTTTCCTCTACTGTTATAGATTGTAATTTACCTCATGGTCCTCCTGCAGAGTAAACCATATTTCCTTCATCTTTATTGATGCAGGTCTGTAGTAGTGATGAGAAAGATATTTCCCCTAGTCCAAGTCTTCCTCCTCTTTTTGAAGAGTTAGATAAGAACAGTAAGTGTTTTTTGGAAGTAGTGGAGACAGATGTAGAGCTAGAAGACATGATTTTTGTTTAAGGAGGTAGTAGTAGCAGGGAGTGTGTTACTGATAGTTATGTTGATAGGGGCACTAGGGGGAAATCTTGGCCATGGCCATGATGAGTCTGAAAATAATGGAGAAGATGATGACATTGTTAATGATGATTCTATTGTTGATAAGACCTGAGTATCAAGCTAACAAGGTAACATCAGAGGAGGAGGGCAGTGG
This sequence comes from Leptodactylus fallax, assembly GCA_947044405.1. NCBI lineage: Eukaryota > Metazoa > Chordata > Amphibia > Anura > Leptodactylidae > Leptodactylus > Leptodactylus fallax. Next base: position 680,410 of record CAMRHE010000633.1, read on the forward strand.
CAATGGTGATAGTAGGGCTTTTTTTTTTTCCAACACCAACGCCATGTTGGTGCAGAATTTTGCCCACATAAATGTTTTTTCTTTGGCACTTCTACTCCATTAATTTCCAACTAGACACACTTTAAATAGGACCTTTCACCACCTTCAGCAATTCAAGTTCTTAGCATCAGTTAATAGATAGTTCTCCATTAATTCCAGCGCAGTTGGAATTTTCAGCATTGATAACTCGGGAACGGTGGGGATTAGATAAAAAAATTCCAACAGTGCTGAAATCAGTGGAGCTCTATCTATTGTGCTAAGAACTGAGGCTGTTGGAGGTGGCGAAAGCTCCTCTTTTAAATAACAAGCCTGTTGCACTTACAAGTCTCCAAAATAAATTATTTTTTGTATAAAACTATTGCTTCATCCAATAAGCCCAACAGGTGTGTACAGGGGCATAACTAGTAAAGACTGGGACCCATAGCAAACTTTTGAACAACCCAAACTCGAAACGAAATGAACCTTCAGATACAGTGCCTTGCGAAAGTATTCGGCCCCCTTGAACTTTTCAACCTTTTGCCACATTTCAGGCTTCAAAGATATAAAATTTTAATTTTTGGGTGAAGAATCAACAACAAGTGGATCACAATTGTGAAGTGGAACAAAATTTATTGGTTATTTTAAACTTTTGTAAAAAATTTAAAACTGAAAAGTGGGGCGTGCAATATTATTCGGCCCCTTTACTTTCAGTGCAGCAAACTCAGTCCAGAAGTTCAGTGAGGATCTCTGAATGATCCAATGTTGTCCTAAATGACTGATGATGATAAATATAATCCACCTGTGTGTAATCAAGTCTCCGTATAAATGCACCTGCTCTGTGATAGTCTCAGGGTTCTGTTTAAAGCGCAGAGAGCATCATGAAGACCAAGGAACACACCAGGCAGGTCCGTGATACTGTTGTGGAGAAGTTTAAAGCCGGATTTGGATACAAAAAGATTTCCCAAACTTTAAACATCCCAAGGAGCACTGTGCAAGCGATCATATTGTAATGGAAGGAGTATCAGACCACTGCAAATCTACCAAGACCCGGCCGTCCCTCTAAACTTTCATCTCAAACAAGGAGAAGACTGATCAGAGATGCAGCCAAGAGGCCCATGATCACTCTGGATGAACTGCAGAGATCTACAGCTGAGGTGGGAGAGTCTGTCCATAGGACAACAATCAGTCGTACACTGCACAAATCTGGCCTTTATGGAAGAGTGGCAAGAAGAAAGCCATTTCTCACAGATATCCATAAAAAGCCACCTGGGAGACACCAAACATGTGGAAGAAGGTGCTCTGCTCAGAGGAAACCAAAATCCAACTTTTTGGCCACAATGCAAAACGATATATTTGGCGTAAAAGAAACCCAGCTGATCACCCTGAACACACCATCCCCACTGTCACACATGGTGGGGGCAGCATCATGGTTTGGGCCTGCTTTTCTTCAGCAGGGACAGGGAAGATGGTTAAAATTGATGGGAAGATGGATGGAGCCAAATACAGGACCATTCTGGAAGAAAACCTGTTGGAGTCTGCAAAAGACCTGAGACTGGGACGGAGATTTATCTTCCAACAAGACAATGATCCCAAACATAAAGCCAAATCTACAATGGAATGGTTCACAAATAAACGTATCCAGGTGTTAGAATGGCCAAGTCAAAGTCCAGACCTGAATCCAATCGAGAATCTGTGGAAAGAGCTGAAAACTGCTGTTCACAAACGCTCTCCATCCAACCTCACTGAGCTCCAGCTGTTTTCCAAGGAAGAATGGGCAAGAACTGATAGAGACATACCCCAAGCGACTTGCAGCTGTAATCGCAGCAAAAGGGGGCGCTACAAAGTATTAACTTAAGGGGGCCAAAAAATATTGCACGCCCCACTTTTCAGTTTTTTATTTTTTTACAAAAGTTTAAAATATCCAATAAATTTCGTTCCACTTCACGATTGTGTCCTACTTGTTGTTGATTCTTCACCAAAAATTTAAATTTTATATCCTTATGTTTGAAGGCTGAAATGTGGCAAAAGGTTGAAAAGTTCAAGGGGGCCGAATACTTTCGCAAGGCACTGTATCTGTCCATGTCAAGTGAAGAGTTGTGACTGCAGGCTTCATTACTAGGGAAAATCTCAGATGTTTGAGCAGGACTTGGTTATTTCAAGAATTCTCATGCGGTTCCCTAGTATGAAAATATTTAATGGGAGGAGCAAGTGGGGGAAACTCACGGGTAACAGTATAGTTAGAGTATGTTAGTTCTCCCCAAGAAATGGCTCACAAATCCACCAAGAATGTGGGTAATGAGGGATAATCCCGGGGTGAGCCGCCTCTGCTGGTGGATTCTTCTCCGATCAGTCCGTGCTCAGGTATCTCTAACAATATGCAGGAGTTTTCCAGAACCTTTTGCTCGACCCCTCCCTAATAATATCTCTAAACAAGTAGCTGTGATGGTTATCAGCTAGCAAATTTCAGAGAGTTAATGAAGTGTCAGCTCACTAGCCTTATTAACCCCTTCAGCACAGCGGTTCTCGTCTCCAGACTCTGTGCTACTCACTTACAGCACCCCAGTCCCCAGATCACATTTTATTAGTGAACCCTGAGATTTTCTTGCTCCTGAAGGGTTATCTGAGCAGGGCTGTTGAGAGTCGTTCACGGCGAGTGTCGCAGCAGCTGGGTGTCCTGCCATCCTCCTAGGAACACATACATGGAGGGCAATGTATTCACCAGGCTGCTTGTGCCCGGGGTTGTGTGCCAGCTCAACAGACAAACACAACTTTCCACATCTCTTTATTTCAGACATAGGAATCTGTGAGCGGATTCCACCCTTAATAATTATCCTCTGTATTTATAAGAGGTTCCTTAGTCTAGGTTTACACGTGGCCAATTACCACAATGCAAAACTGCATTTCACTGCAAGTGCCACAGTCTTTAGCTGACACAAGCACAAGGCCAATATAAACCTCACAATAACCTGGGAATTGCAGCAGTGCCCCAGTGCTTGGTTAGGGGGGCTTTGATTCCAATGGGTCCAGCAGAAGAAGAATGGTGTAGACGTATAGAGGAGCGAGTGTATGTCTGTATTATGGCTAGGTGGCTACGTTATGTGGAGGCTTTGTGGTTAACACAATTATGGAGACACTATGGCTGACTGAGCTCTGTATGGTGGTCTAAATATACAGTAGCATGGAGTGGCAGGCACTGTTATTGGGGTACTGTGGCAGGCACTGTTATTGGGGTACTGTGGCTGGTGCTGTATAGTAGCTATGTGACAGGCACTGTTATTGGGGTATTGTGGCAGACTCTGTTATTGGGGTACTGTGGCTGGTGCTGTATAGTAGCTATGTGGCAGACTCTGTTATTGGGGTACTGTGGCAGGCACTGTTATTGGGGTACTGTGGCTGGTGCTGTACAGTAGCTATGTGGCAGACTCTGTTATTGGGGTACTGTGGCTGGTGCTGTATAGTAGCTATGTGACAGGCACTGTTATTGGGGTACTGTGGCTGGTGCTGTATAGTAACTATGTGACAGGCACTGTTATTGGGGTACTGTGGCTGGTGCTATATAGTAACTATGTGACAGGCACTGTTATTGGGGTATTGTGGCAGACTCTGTTATTGGGGTACTGTGGCTGGTGCTGTATAGTAGCTATGTGGCAGACTCTGTTATTGGGGTACTGTGGCTGGTGCTGTATAGTAGCTATGTGGCAGACTCTGTTATTGGGGTACTGTGGCTGGTGCTGTATAGTAACTATGTGGCAGGCACTGTTATTGGGGTACTGTGGCTGGTGCTGTATATGAGTCTTGCTCCTGGCCTATATTGGGTCACTGTGGCTTTCACTGTATATAAGCTTTGTTTCCGGCTATTACTGGGGTACTGTGGCTGACACCGTATAGTAACTATGTGGTAGGCACTGTTATTGGGATACTGTGGCTGACACTGTGTGGGGTCTGCATGGCACTTTTATGGGGACCAGTGATGGATAAAGCTATTAGAGCTGGCATAGTTATGGAGGCCCAGGACATTGCCATTTCTTCATCTGAGCCTAGTGTTACAGGAATCCTCTCCTTCCCTTGCTGCGGGCCCGTGCGTTGGCTCTTTCACACAGTGTATTGCACAATCTCATTGGCAGCAGAGAATGTGACTAAGCCCAAAAGTTCTGGATAGAAGAGGATTTTGTGTGGGAATTCACCTCCCTGTGCCCCAGGGGGCTGCTGTCATTTTTCTGTTTATGGAATATAAATATGGTCACTGATATCTGATCGGCGAGGATCTGACACTGCAATCCCCAATAATCAGCCGCATGAAGGAGCTGCAGGACTCCAGTGAGCGCTGGGATCTCTTCACTGCTTACAGAGCACTGCGGCTTGCAGTTAGTTGTGGCTCTGAATACTACTGCATTTATGTGAATGGAGCTGTTCTGCTGTGAGCTGCAGTACCAGGGTGAGCCACAACCCAATAAATGGCGCTGTACCCAGTAAACAATGAAGCGGTCACATCACTGATTATTGGGGTGTTGGAGGTTTATAAATCACCCCCATAGCTGGGACCTAATACTTGCAGCGGAATCTCATCTTATTCCCACAATCTCTGTACATGTCAGCCTGCAACATTACACAAATAAAAAGATGACAAATGAGTCACTGATGGGAGAATCTTCCCTCAAAGAAATTCCCTTTAGAAACAGTTCAAAAGAAACCAGAGAGGGATATTCCCAACCGCGGGGCGAGGGCGAGGGGGCTCCTATAGAAACCGTTGAAAGAACAAAAATAATAATTGACATGAAAGCGGACGCAGGTGCGATGCAGCCAGGTAACTGCTCCGCGTCCGCTGCAGATCCTAAAACAACACAACCAGATCATAAAGGAAGAACCAAATCTGTTTCAAGTCTTTCCAGCAGATTTCTCATCGCTTGCATCTTGTCCTTCCTGAAAGGCGAGTGCATTGTATGACACCTGTTCCCAACAACAACCCCGCGGCTCCGCGCCAACAAATCCTGTGTGCAGGTTATTGCCAGAGGGAAGAGGCAACGGATCCACAAAGCGCTGCCAAGAGAGGAACAGTCATTGTGTACGGAGTGATGTCACCAGCAGCCGGGCCAGGAGGATGAGCCTGGGAGTCAGCGTCGCTTCTCAGGTTTATTTGTATCCCTGGACGGTCTACACAGAGCGGCCGCCTTGTACTGCCTGAGACAAGGCTGCAATTTGGCCAAGTTTTTTTTCAATCTCGTTTTTTACATTAATTATGTGATGAGAAGCGTCAAGATAAGCCTGATATGAGCAAATGAAGATGGGAGGGGGATAAGCCGAGATAAGCCTGATATGAGCAAATGAAGATGGGAGGGGGATAAGCCGAGATAAGCCTGATATGAGCAAATGAAGATGGGAGGGGGCTAAACCGAGATAAGCCTGATATGAGCAAATGAAGATGGGAGGGGGCTAAACCGAGATAAGCCTGATATGAGCAAATGAAGATGGGAGGGGGGATAAACCGAGATAAGCCTGATATGAGCAAATGAAGACGCTGATCATTGATTTGTCCCCCCTCCCATCAGGGGTTCACCTCGCCTCTCTGCTGCCTGAGGCGAGCTATAAAAAGGCACCCCCCTCCCCCCAACACAAAAAGACACCCATCCCAGCCATCTTTGGTTGCAGGCCCCCCTAATAAAAATTGTAGGAAGTGTCTCTCCATTTGCAGATCAAAAAATCCCCATATTTGCCCCCCCCCCCCACGGTACACAACCCCTTTTTTCTTTTGTCCGCTACACAGTATATGATCCCCTTTTCTTGGCCCCTCCCTAGTATATTGCCCCCCAATATATGACTGACTTTTATGCCCCCTCTCACAGTATATGTCCCCCACCTTATATGACCCCCTTTTTCCCTCCCCCCACAGTATATGACCCCCTTTTTCCCTCACCCCACAGTATATGACCCCCTTTTTTGGCCCCACACAAAATAGGACTCCCTTTTCTTGGCCCCCGCACAGTATATGACCCCTTTTTTATTGCACCCTGCCAAGTATATGACTGGGAGGTGACATTTTTTTAATCAGTCGCTACTTGGGTGCAGTTGGGGGATTTAATGTTCCTAATCTATACTCGCCGTCCACCCACAAGGACACAATGGAGGAACTGATTTGACAATCATAAAATTGGCCAATCCCTTGGGCTAATGTGTTGGGTCAGAGGTAGGGAAGCCTCTATCATGAAGTGACCTGAGGCGATCGGTGTGGATGGGTGAGTAAAAAGTATCGGTCACTACCTATAGCAATAAATGTTTGTTTTTGTGTAATATTGGTGGCTGAGGGAGCAGGGGGCCTTATGTGGGGCTAGTTAAGGGGTATTAAATTCTGTGGGGAGGGCCACTTACAAAAAGTTTGAAAAGGGCCTTCGAATCTATTAAAACAACCTTGGTTACAACAAGGACCAAGATGTCAGTAAATGTGGATGGTTCATGGTCTATGTACAGTGTTGTGCAAAAGTTTTAGGCAGATGTGAAACAAATCCTGCAAAGTAAGAAGCTTTCAGAAATAGAAGTGTCAATAGTTTATTTTTGTCAATTCACAAATGCAAAGTAAATGAAGAAACGAGAAATGTAAATCCCATCAATATTTGCTGTGACCTTTGCCCTTTGCCTTCTTCTCGGTACTTGCTGACAGTTTCTGGCAGGACTGGGCAGGGAGGTTGTTCCCGCCGCCATCTTGGAGAACTAAGCACAGATCTTCTGTGGATGTTGTTTGCTCCAATCCGTCTGTCTCTTCCTGTCATCCCAGACAGACTGGAGGATGCTGAGATCAGGGCTATATCTGTGGGGGCCGGATCATCACTTCCAGGACTCCTCCTCCAAAGGGTAAAGGTCACACCAAATGTTAAGGGCATTTACATTTCTTCATTCACTTCATTTTGGTACTTGCACAGCACTGTAGAGAACCCTCAGAATATTGGGGCAGCATGGAGGCTCGGTACTTGGTACGGTTTCATTGATCCAAGTGAAGGCAGTCTCTGTCATTTCTTTCAACATTGTAAGAAAATAACCATTAGGAAGACCCTAATGTCACAAGACCCCAGTAAACCCATGGAGCAGACACCCGCCCTCCGGATCAGCTTCTAAATCCAGGATATTCTCTGACCATTAAATAATTCAACCATCAATGTAAATCATTCATTGCCTCATCCGATTGGCTCAGAGACCTGAGGAGATTGAGCCAGAAGGATCTGACTGTAAGACATGTACAAGAAGCTGCACAGCTCTGCACATTACTGATGTCATCTGATATGGATTATAATTTATGTATTTATTGTTCTTTTAATTTATTTTTATTCTTTATAATTTGTATCATTACAATCTCCCCCCAGCATGAATAATTTCTTCCCTCACATCAAAATCCGCCGCCCTCATCAGTGAATTTAGTTACTAAGTAACTAAATATATTCGGTTTGTTTGGCCCCATATTTCTATAGTAACATCAACATTCACCTGAATACCTGGAGCAAATAAGAAATTTCAACTTCACATCATAAAAAACATCAATCACAAGTCACTGATTATGACAACCGCAAGAAAATCATGAAATACTAAATAATTTATGGAAGAGATTAACAGAGGAAGAAAATAACCAGAATCCATAAAATCATCAGTGTCAGATATCACCCAGAGAGCCAGAAAAGAAACATTTCTATCCATTAGCATATATATATATATATATATATATATATATATATATATATATATGATATAGGGAGAACAGTATTATAGTAGTTATATTCTTGTACATAGGAGGTAGTATTATAGTAGTTATATTCTTGTACATAGGGGCAGTATTATAGTAGTTATATTCTTGTACATAGGAGCAGTATTATAGTAGTTATATTCTTGTACATAGGAGCAGTATTATAGTAGTTATATTCTTGTACATAGGAGGTAGTATTATAGTAGTTATATTCTTGTACATAGGAGTAGTATTATAGTAGTTATATTCTTGTACATAGGAGTAGTATTATAGTAGTTATATTCTTGTACATAGGAGGTAGTATTATAGTAGTTACAGTCTTGTACATAGGAGGTAGTATTATAGTAGTTATATTCTTGTACATAGGAGTAGTATTATAGTAGTTATATTCTTGTACATAGGAGCAGTATTATAGTAGTTATATTCTTGTACATAGGAGGCAGTATTATAGTAGTTATATTCTTGTACATAGGAGGTAGTATTATAGTAGTTATATTCTTGTACATAGGAGCAGTATTATAGTAGTTATATTCTTGTACATAGGAGGTAGTATTATAGTAGTTATATTCTTGTACATAGCAGTATTATAGTAGTTATATTCTTGTACATAGGAGCAGTATTATAGTAGTTATATTCTTGTACATAGGAACAGTATTATAGTAGTTATATTCTTATACATAGGAGCAGTATTATAGTAGTTATATTCTTGTACATAGGAGGTAGTATTATAGTAGTTATATTCTTGTACATAGGGGGCAGTATTATAGTAGTTATATTCTTGTATATAGGGGCAGTATTATAGTAGTTATATTCTTGTACATAGGAGTAGTATTATAGTAGTTATATTCTTGTACATAGTAGTATTATAGTAGTTATATTCTTGTACATAGCAGCAGTATTATAGTAGTTATATTCTTGTACATAGGGGCAGTATTATAGTAGTTATATTCTTGTACATAGGAGCAGTATTATAGTAGTTATATTCTTGTACATAGGAGTAGTATTATAGTAGTTATATTCTTGTACATAGGAGGCAGTATTATAGTAGTTATATTCTTGTACATAGGAGGTAGTATTATAGTAGTTATATTCTTGTACATAGGAGCAGTATTATAGTAGTTATATTCTTGTACATAGGAGCAGTATTATAGTAGTTATATTCTTGTACATAGCAGTATTATAGTAGTTATATTCTTGTACACAGGAGCAGTATTATAGTAGTTATATTCTTGTACATAGGAACAGTATTATAGTAGTTATATTCTTGTACATAGGAGCAGTATTATAGTAGTTATATTCTTGTACATAGGAGTATTATTATAGTAGTTATATTCTTGTACATAGGAATAGTATTATAGTAGTTTTATTCTTGTACATAGGAGGTAGTATTATAGTAGTTTTATTCTTGTACATAGGAGGTAGTATTATAGTAGTTATATTCTTGTACATAGGAGCAGTATTATAGTAGTTATATTCTTGTGCATAGGAGTAGTATTATAGTAGTTTTATTCTTGTACATAGGAGGTAGTATTATAGTAGTTATATTCTTGTACATAGGAGCAGTATTATAGTAGTTATATTCTTGTACATAGGGGGCAGTATTATAGTAGTTATATTCTTGTACATAGAAGCAGTATTATAGTAGTTATATTCTTGTATAAAGGAGCAGTATTATAGTAGTTATATTCTTGTACATAGGAGCAGTATTATAGTAGTTATATTCTTGTACATAGGAGCAGTATTATAGTAGTTATATTCTTGTACATAGGAGCAGTATTATAGTAGTTATATTCTTGTACATAGGAGCAGTATTATAGTAGTTATATTCTTGTACATAGAAGGAGTATTATAGTAGTTATATTCTTGTATAAAGGAGCAGTATTATAGTAGTTATATTCTTGTACATAGGAGCAGTATTATAGTAGTTATATTCTTGTACATAGGAGCAGTATTATAGTAGTTATATTCTTGTACATAGGAGCAGTATTATAGTAGTTATATTCTTGTACATAGGGGCAGTATTATAGTAGTTATATTCTTGTACATAGGAGTAGTATTATAGTAGTTATATTCTTGTACATAGGAGCAGTATTATAGTAGTTATGAGTAGTATTATAGTTGTTTTATTCTTGTACATAGGAGGTAGTATTATAGTAGTTATATTCTTGTACATAGGAGCAGTATTATAGTAGATATATTCTTGTACATAGGAGGTAGTATTATAGTAGTTATATTCTTGTACATAGGGGGCAGTATTATAGTAGTTATATTCTTGTACATAGGAGCAGTATTATAGTAGTTATATTCTTGTACATAGGAGTAGTATTATAGTAGTTATATTCTTGTACATAGGAGTAGTATTATAGTAGTTATATTCTTGTACATAGGGGGCAGTATTATAGTAGTTATATTCTTGTACATAGAAGCAGTATTATAGTAGTTATATTCTTGTATAAAGGAGCAGTATTATAGTAGTTATATTCTTGTACATAGGAGCAGTATTATAGTAGTTATATTCTTGTACATAGGAGCAGTATTATAGTAGTTATATTCTTGTACATAGGAGTAGTATTATAGTAGTTATATTCTTGTACATAGGAGTAGTATTATAGTAGTTATATTCTTGTACATAGGGGCAGTATTATAGTAGTTATATTCTTGTACATAGGAGTAGTATTATAGTAGTTATATTCTTGTACATAGGAGTAGTATTATAGTAGTTATATTCTTGTACATAGGAGCAGTATTATAGTAGTTATATTCTTGTACATAGGAGCAGTATTATAGTAGTTATAGTCTTGTACATAGGAGGTAGTATTATAGTAGTTATATTCTTGTACATAGGAGTAGTATTATAGTAGTTATATTCTTGTACATAGCAGCAGTATTATAGTAGCTATATTCTTGTACTTAGGAGCAGTATTATAGTAGTTATATTCTTGTACATAGGGGGCAGTATTATAGTAGTTATATTCTTGTACATAGGAGCAGTATTATAGTAGTTATATTCTTGTACATAGGAGGTAGTATTATAGTAGTTATATTCTTGTACATAGGAGCAGTATTATAGTAGTTATATTCTTGTACATAGGGGGCAGTATTATAGTAGTTATATTCTTGTACGTAGGAGGTAGTATTATAGTAGTTATATTCTTGTACATAGGAGTAGTATTATAGTAGTTATATTCTTGTACATAGGAGCAGTATTATAGTAGTTATATTCTTGTACATAGGAGCAGTATTATAGTAGTTATATTCTTGTACATAGGAGTAGTATTATAGTAGTTATATTCTTGTACATAGGAGGTAGTATTATAGTAGTTATATTCTTGTACATAGGAGGTAGTATTATAGTAGTTATATTCTTGTACATAGGAGGCAGTATTATAGTAGTTATATTCTTGTACATAGGAGCAGTATTATAGTAGTTATATTCTTGTACATAGGAGGTAGTATTATAGTAGTTATATTCTTGTACATAGGAGCAGTATTATAGTAGTTATATTCTTGTACATAGGGGGCAGTATTATAGTAGTTATATTCTTGTACGTAGGAGGTAGTATTATAGTAGTTATATTCTTGTACATAGGAGTAGTATTATAGTAGTTATATTCTTGTACATAGGAGCAGTATTATAGTAGTTATATTCTTGTACATAGGAGCAGTATTATAGTAGTTATATTCTTGTACATAGGGGCAGTATTATAGTAGTTATATTCTTGTACATAGGGGGCAGTATTATAGTAGTTATATTCTTGTACATAGGGGGCAGTATTATAGTAGTTATATTCTTGTACATAGGAGCAGTATTATAGTAGTTATATTCTTGTACATAGGGGGCAGTATTATAGTAGTTATATTCTTGTACGTAGGAGGTAGTATTATAGTAGTTATATTCTTGTGCATAGGAGTAGTATTATAGTAGTTATATTCTTGTACATAGGAGCAGTATTATAGTAGTTATATTCTTGTACATAGGAGCAGTATTATAGTAGTTATATTCTTGTACATAGGAGTAGTATTATAGTAGTTATATTCTTGTACATAGGAGGTAGTATTATAGTAGTTATATTCTTGTACATAGGGGCAGTATTATAATAGTTATATTCTTGTACATAGGAGCAGTATTATAGTAGATATATTCTTGTACATAGGAGCAGGATTATAGTAGTTATATTCTTGTACATAGGAGTAGTATTATAGTAGTTATATTCTTGTACATAGGGGGCAGTATTATAGTAGTTATATTCTTGTACATAGGAGGCAGTATTATAGTAGTTATATTCTTGTACATAGGAGGCAGTATTATAGTAGTTATATTCTTGTACATAGGAGTAGTATTATAGTAGTTATATTCTTGTACATAGGAGGTAGTATTATAGTAGTTATATTCTTGTACATAGGGGGCAGTATTATAGTAGTTATATTCTTGTACATAGGAGTAGTATTATAGTAGTTATATTCTTGTACATAGGGGGTAGTATTATAGTAGTTATATTCTTGTACATAGGAGTAGTATTATAGTAGTTATATTCTTGTACATAGTAGTATTATAGTAGTTATATACTTGTACATAGGAGCAGTATTATAGTAGTTATATTCTTGTACATAGGGGCAGTATTATAGTAGATATATTCTTGTACATAGGAGGTAGTATTATAGTAGTTATATTCTTGTACATAGGGGCAGTATTATAGTAGTTATATTCTTGTACATAGGAGCAGTAATATAGTAGTTATATCCTTGTACATAGGGGCAGTATTATAGTAGATATATTCTTGTACATAGGAGGTAGTATTATAGTAGTTATATTCTTGTACATAGGGGTAGTATTATAGTAGCTATATTCTTGTACATAGGAGGTAGTATTATAGTAGTTATATTCATGTACATAGGAGCAGTATTATAGTAGTTATATTCTTGTACATAGGAGCAGTATTATAGTAGTTATATTCTTGTACATAGGGGACAGTATTATAGTAGTTATATTCTTGTACATAGGAGTAGTATTATAGTAGTTATATTCTTGTTCATAGGAGTAGTATTATAGTAGTTGCAGTTGTGGTAAAAAGTTTCCATACCCCGGCAGATTTTTTTGTTTTTTGGCCTTTTTTCAGAGAATATGAATGATAACACAGAAACCTTTTTTCTTCCCTCATAGTTAGTGGTTGGTTGAAGCCATTTATTGTCAGACTTCTGTGTTTTCTCTTTTTAAATCATAATGACAACCAAAAACATCAAAATGACCCTGTTCACAAGTTCCCATCCCCCAGTTCTTAATAGCGTGTTTTGCCCCCTCAGCTTGAAGTCTTTTGTGCTAGTTGTGGATGAGGCTCTTTATTTTCTCAGATGGTTCTCCAGTTCCTGTAACTTCCTGGGCTGTCTTGCATGTCCTGCACACTTGAGATCTCCCCAGAGTGGCTCAATGATATTGAGGTCAGGAGACTGAGATGGCCACTCCAGAACCTTCACTTTCTTCTGCTGTAGCCAATGACAGGTTGACTTGGCCTTGTGTTTTGGATCGTTGTCATGTTGGAACGTCCAAGTCCGTCCCATGTGCAGCTTCCTGGCTGATGAGGGCAGATTTGCCTCCAGAATTTGCTGATAACGCGCTGCATTCATCTTTCCTTCAGCTTTAACCAAGTTTCCTGGGCCTTTGAAGCTCACCCATCCCCACATCATCAGTGATCCACCTCCGGGCCTTACAGTAGGAATGGTGTTCCTTTCATCATAGGCCTTGTTGACACCTCTCCAAATGTAACGTTTATGGTTGTGGCCAAAAAGTTTGATTTTTGTCTCATCCCTCCAAATGACCTTGTTCCAGAAGTTTTGAGGCTTGTCTCTGTGCTGTTTGGCGTATTGAAGGCGAGATTCTTTGTGGCATTTGCGCAGTAATGGCTTTCTTCTGCAAACTCAGGGGCTCTGTAAAAACCAAACCACGGTCAGGTAGAACAACCAAAATTTCGGCCACAACTGCCTGGAAAATTGTTTGGGATGCAAAGAAAAACCCCCCACATAACATCAGCTGAAATACAGGACTCTCTGAAAACTATCGGTGCGGCTGTTTCAAGATGCACAATAAGGAGGCACTTGAAGAAAAATGGGCTGCCTGGTGGAGTTGTCAGAAGAAAGCCATTGCTGCGCACATGCCACAAAGAATCTCACCTTCAATACGCCAAACAGCACAGAGACAAGCCTCAAAACTTCTGGAACAAGGTCATTTGGAGGGATGAGACAAAAATCAAACTTTTTGGCCACAACCATAAACGTTACATTTGGAGAGGTGTCAACAAGGCCTATGATGAAAGGAACACCATTCCTACTGTAAAGCCCGGAGGTGGATCACTGATGATGTGGGGATGTGTGAGCTTCAAAGGCTCAGGAAAGGTGAATGCAACACGTTATCAGCAAATACTGGAGGCAAATCTGCCCTCATCAGCCAGGAAGCTGCGCATGAGACGGACTTGGACGTTCCAACATGACAACGATCCAAAACACAAGACCAAGTCGACCTGTCATTGGCTACAGCAGAAGAAAGTGAAGGTTCTGGAGTGGCCATCTCAGTCTCCTGAGCTCAATATCATTGGGCCCCTCTGGGGAGATCTCAAGTGCTCAGGACATGCAAGACAGCCCAGGAATTTACAGGAACTGGAGAACCATCTGAGAAAATAAAGAGCCTCCTCCACAACTAGCACAAAAGACTTCAAGCTAAGGGGGCAATACACGCTATTAAGAACTGGGGGATGGGAACTTGTGAACAGGGTCATTTTGATGTTTTTGGTTGTCATTATGATTTACAAAGAGAAAACACAGAAGTCTGACAATAAATGGCTTCAACCAACCACTAACCATGAGGGAAGAAAAAGGTTTCTGTGTTATCATTCATATTCTCTGAAAAAAGGCCAAAAAACCAAAAAATCTGCCGGGGTATGGAAACTTTTTAGCACAACTGTATATTCTTATTTAACAAGTTTCAATCACCCATTTTGAACAGTTGAATTAGTTGTTATTTCTCTTCCAAAAGTCTTGAACATATGAAGAAATATTTAATGCATAAGATTTATATTTTGTCCCTGGAATCTCCTTTTAAGATACAAGTTCTTAGTGAGCTTTTGCTTCTGGGTTTTCTGTCTTGTGCGCTCTTTATTGTCATCTATAGTAGATACATCCATATTAAACACACAGTTGAAGGCGACTTCTGTGCAACTTTCTTCCATCACTTCCATGTGTGATAAAACATTACATTATCAGGAGGCCCATGGCTAATCTGTCCAGCACATCAGTAGCAGTAAGAAGATTTGGCTACAGAGATAAACCTTAAAACTCACAAAAGGCTTCTTCATCCCATGACTTAAGATCATTGATGCCTCTTTTTCACCTGATTTGCTGATTCCACCTCAGCACGATCCATTATTATGTACAAGTCATGAATAAACCATGATGACTGCAGCAACACAACACTATGAGAGCAATGCTGGGTTATTATACTGGGGCCTCCAGGACTGAGGGTTTTGGGTGACCTACTACCTACTTTAGTGCCTACCTCTAGAGTAACTTTGTTGATTCATTATAATAGATATCCTTTACTGATCCTGAGTTACATCCTGTATTATATTCCAGAGCTGCGCTCACTATTCTGCTGGTGCAGTCACTGTGTACATACATTACATTACTTATCCTGTACTGATCCTGAGTTACATCCTGTATTATACTGCAGAGCTGCGCTCACTATTCTGCTGGTGCAGTCACTGTGTACATACATTACATTACTTATCCTGTACTGATCCTGAGTTACATCCTGTATTATACCCCAGAGCTGCACTCACTATTCTGCTGGTACAGTCACTGTGTACATACATTACATTACTTATCCTGTACTGATCCTGAGTTATATCCTGTATTATACTCCAGAGCTGTGCTCACTATTCTGCTGGTACAGTCACTGTGTACATACATACATTACTTATCCTGTACTGATCCTGAATTACATCCTGTATTATACTCCAGAGCTGCGCTCACTATTCTGCTGGTACAGTCACTGTGTACATACATTACATTACTTATCCTGTACTGATCCTGAGTTACATCCTGTATTATACTCCAGGGCTGCGCTCACTATTCTGCTGGTACAGTCACTGTGTACATACATTACATTACTTATCCTGTACTGATCCTGAGTTACATCCTGTATAATGCTCCAGAGCTGCGCTCACTATTCTGCTGGTGCAGTCACTGTGTACATACATTACATTACTTATCCTGTACTGATCCTGAGTTACATCCTGTATTATACTCCAGAGCTGCACTCACTATTCTGCTGGTACAGTCACTGTGTACATACATTACATTACTTATCCTGTACTGATCCTGAGTTACATCCTGTATTATACTCCAGAGCTGCACTCACTATTCTGCTGGTGCAGTCACTGTGTACATACATTACATTACTTATCCTGTACTGATCCTGAGTTACATCCTGTATTATACTCCAGAGCTGCGCTCACTATTCTGCTGGTACAGTCACTGTGTACATACAGTCATGGCCAAAAGTTTTGAGAATGATACAAATATTAATTTTTACAAAGTCTACTGCTTCAGTTTTTCTAATGGCAATTTGCATATACTCCAGAATGTTATAAAGAGTGATCAGCTTAACAGCAATTACTTGCAAAGTCAATATTTGCCTAGAAAATGAACTTTATCCCCCAAAACACATTTCAACATCATTGCAGCCCTGCCTTAAAAGGACCACCTAACATCGTTTCAGTGATTGCTCCATTAACACAGGTGTGGGTGTTGATGAGGACAGGGCTGGAGATCAATCTGTCATGATTAAGTAAGAATGACACCACTGGACACTTTAAAAGGAGGCTGGTGCTTGCCATCATTGTTTCTCTTCTGTTAACCATGGTTATCTCTAAAGAAACACGTGCAGTCATCATTGCACTGCACAAAAATGGCCTAACTGGGAAGAGTATTGCAGCTAGAAAGATTGCACCTCAGTCAACAATCTATCGCATCATCAAGAACTTCAAGGAGAGAGGTTCCATTGGTGCCAAAAAGGCTCCAGGGCGCCCAAGAAAGACCAGCAAGCGGCAGGACCGTCTCTTAAAAGTGTTTCAGCTGCGGGATCGGGCTACCAGCAGTGCAGAGCTTGCTGAGGAATGGCAGCAGGCAGGTGTGAGTGCATCTGCACGCACTGTGAGGCGGAGACTCTTGGAGCAAGGCCTGGTCTCAAGGAGGGCAGCAAAGAAGCCACTTCTCTCCAGAAAAAACATCAGGGACAGACTGATATTCTGCAAAAGGTACAGGGAGTGGACTGCTGAGGACTGGGGGAAAGTCATTTTCTCTGATGAATCCCCTTTTCCATTGTTTGGAACATCTGGAAAACAGCTTATTCGGAGAAGAAGAGGTGAGCGCTACCACCAGTCTTGTCTCATGCCAACTGTAAAGCATCCTGAAACCATTCATGTGTGGGGTTGCTTCTCAGCCAAGGGAATCGGCTCTCTCACAGTCTTGCCATGAATAAAGAATGGTACCAGAATGTCCTCCAATAGCAACTTCTCCCAACCGTCCAAGAGCAGTTTGGCGCTCAGCAATGCCTTTTCCAGCATGATGGAGCACCTTGCCATAAAGCAAAGGTGATAACTAAATGGCTCAGGGAACAAAACATAGAGATTTTGGGTCCATGGCCTGGAAACTCCCCAGATCTTAATCCCATTGAGAACTTGTGGTCAATCATCAAGAGACGGGTGGACAAACAAAAAGCAACAAATTCAGACAAAATTAAAGCATTGATTCTGCAAGAATGGACTGCTATCAGTCAGGATTTGGTCCAGAAGTTGATTGAGAGCATGCCAGGGAGAATTGCAGAGGTCCTGAAGAAGAAGGGTCAACACTGCAAATATTGACTTGCTGCATTAACTCATTCTAACTGTCAATATAAGCTTCTGTTACTCATAATATGAATGCAATTCTATTTCTGTATGTGATAAAAACATCTGACAAACACACATAAAAACCAGAGGGCAGCAGATCATGTGAAAATAGAATATTTGTGTCATTCTCAAAACTTTTGGCCATGACTGTGAATTACATTACTTATCCTGTACTGATCCTGAGTTACATCCTGTATTATACTCCAGAGCTGCACTCACTATTCTGCTGGTACAGTCACTGTGTACATACATTACATTACTTATCCTGTACTGATCCTGAGTTACATCCTGTATTATACTCCAGAGCTGCGCTCACTATTCTGCTTGTACAGTCACTGTGTACATACATTACATTACTTATCCTGTACTGATCCTGAGTTACATCCTGTATTATACTCCAGAGCTGCGCTCACTATTCTGCTGGTGCAGTCACTGTGTACATACATTACATTACTTATCCTGTACTGATCCTGAGTTACATCCTGTATTATACTCCAGAGCTGCGCTCACTATTCTGCTGGTACAGTCACTGTGTACATACATTACATTACTTATCCTGTACTGATCCTGAGTTACATCCTGTATTATACTCCAGAGCTGCGCTCACTATTCTGCTGGTGCAGTCACTGTGTACATACATTATATTACTTATCCTGTATTATACCCCAGAGCTGCGCTCACTATTCTGCTGGTACAGTCACTGTGTACATACATTACATTACTTATCCTGTATTATACCCCAGAGCTGCGCTCACTATTCTGCTGGTGCAGTCACTGTGTACATACATTACATTACTTGTCCTGTACTGATGCTGAGTTACATCCTGTATTATACTCCAGAGCTGCGCTCACTATTCTGCTGGTACAGTCACTGTGTACATACATTACATTACTTGTCCTGTACTGATGCTGAGTTACATCCTGTATTATACTCCAGAGCTGCACTCACTATTCTGCTGGTACAGTCACTGTGTACATACATTACATTATTTATCCTGTACTGATTCTGAGTTATATCCTGTATTATACTCCAGAGCTGCGCTCACTATTCTGCTGGTGCAGTCAATGTGTACATACATTACATTACTTATCCTGTACTGATCCTGAGTTACATCCTGTATTATACTCCAGAGCTGCGCTCACTATTCTGCTGGTGCAGTCACTGTGTACATACATTACATTACTTATCCTGTATTATACCCCAGAGCTGCGCTCACTATTCTGCTGGTGCAGTCACTGTGTACATACATTACATTACTTATCCTGTACTGATCCTGAGTTACATCCTGTATTATACTCCAGAGCTGCGCTCACTATTCTGCTGGTACAGTCACTGTGTACATACATTACATTACTTATCCTGTACTGATTCTGAGTTATATCCTGTATTATACTCCAGAGCTGCGCTCACTATTCTGCTGGTGCAGTCACTGTGTACATACATTACATTACTTATCCTGTACTGATCCTGAGTTACATCCTGTATTATACTCCAGAGCTGCGCTCACTATTCTGCTGGTGCAGTCACTGTGTACATACATTACATTACTTATCCTGTATTATACCCCAGAGCTGCGCTCACTATTCTGCTGGTGCAGTCACTGTGTACATACATTACATTACTTATCCTGTACTGATCCTGAGTTACATCCTGTATTATACTCCAGAGCTGCGCTCACTATTCTGCTGGTACAGTCACTGTGTACATACATTACATTACTTATCCTGTACTGATCCTGAGTTACATCCTGTATTATACTCCAGAGCTGCGCTCACTATTCTGCTGGTACAGTCACCATGTACATACATTACATTACTTATCCTGTACTGATCCTGAGTTACATCCTGTATTATACTCCAGAGCTGCGCTCACTATTCTGCTGGTACAGTCACTGTGTACATACATTACATTACTTATCCTGTACTGATCCTGAGTTACATCCTGTATTATACTCCAGAGCTGCGCTCACTATTCTGCTGGTGCAGTCACTGTGTACATACATTACATTACTTATCCTGTATTATACTCCAGGCTGCACTCACTATTCTGCTGGTGCAGTCACTGTGTACATACATTACATTACTTATCCTGTATTATACTCCAGAGCTGCGCTCACTATTCTGCTGGTACAGTCACTGTGTACATACATTACATTACTTATCCTGTACTGATCCTGAGTTACATCCTGTATTATACTCCAGAGCTGCGCTCACTATTCTGCTGGTACAGTCACTGTGTACATACATTACATTACTTATCCTGTACTGATCCTGAGTTACATCCTGTATTATACTCCAGAGCTGCGCTCACTATGCTGCTGGTACAGTCACTGTGTACATACATTACATTACTTATCCTGTATTATACTCCAGAGCTGCGCTCACTATTCTGCTGGTACAGTCACTGTGTACATACATTACATTACTTATCCTGTACTGATCCTGAGTTACATCCTGTATTATACTCCAGAGCTGCGCTCACTATTCTGCTGGTGCAGTCACTGTGTACATACATTACATTACTTATCCTGTATTATACTCCAGAGCTGCACTCACTATTCTGCTGGTGCAGTCACTGTGTACATACATTACATTACTTATCCTGTATTATACTCCAGAGCTGCGCTCACTATTCTGCTGGTGCAGTCACTGTGTACATACATTACATTACTTATCCTGTATTATACTCCAGAGCTGCGCTCACTATTCTGCTGGTACAGTCACTGTGTACATACATTACATTACTTATCCTGTACTGATACTGAGTTACATCCTGTATTATACTCCAGAGCTGCACTCACTATTCTGCTGGTGCAGTCACTGTGTACATACATTACATTACTTATCCTGTACTGATCCTGAGTTACATCCTGTATTATACACCAGAGCTGCGCTCACTATTCTGCTGGTACAGTCACTGTGTACATACATTACATTACTTATCCTGTACTGATCCTGAGTTACATCCTGTATTATACTCCAGAGCTGCACTCACTATTCTGCTGGTACAGTCACTGTGTACATACATTACATTACTTATCCTGTACTGATCCTGAGTTACATCCTGTATTATACTCCAGAGCTGCGCTCACTATTCTGCTGGTGCAGTCACTGTGTACATACATTACATTACTTATCCTGTACTGATCCTGAGTTACATCCTGTATTATACTCCAGAGCTGCGCTCACTATTCTGCTGGTACAGTCACTGTGTACATACATTACATTACTTATCCTGTACTGATCCTGAGTTATTGGATATTTTGTTGCACTTTATATCCTTCACATGACGCACATGTCTTCCTACTTGCCTTAGACTTCATACTTCACCCCTCACAATACAGGGCAAATTTACCAAGACTGCTGTAAGGGATAATTAGAGCAGTTGCTCTTAGTAACCAGTTTTGTTGCCCGCTTCTCTGACATGACTTTGCACATGTTCTCTCCTCCTGTTTTTCTTTTACTGATCTACCACAATGTGCATTCCTATCATATGTGGCCACATCCAGCAGAAGCGATCTTTAACCCCCAAAGTTAGGTGATAAGACAATGGCACCAGTGAGCAGTAATAGATGTCAGTCTTATTACGGCCATGCCATTCCTTATCTGGCTGTACAGTGGGAGATTTCAGGCTCTGGGGCCCATCGTCCTGCATTCATATGCTGTGTGGCCCTTGATATGTCAGATAAGGGGCTCGGTGCCTGTCACTGCCAGCTGCTCTGTAGATTGACAGCCCCCGTGAGGCCAGCTGGCAGCGCCCGGTTTGTGGGATCTAATCTTCACATTAATCAGCTTTATTATGAGCACTAATACCAATTTGCAAGCAGACTGTAGGATCAGACGGCCACCTGTCATCGACCCTGCGCAGCAATTACCGCACCTCACTTTATTGTTTAAGATCAAAATTATAATTCAATTAAGATATTTAATTTCTGTGCTCACGGCCTCGGTCAAGGAACTAAACATCAGGAGCGGGCACTTGAGGGCAATTATCCTCTTAACCCTTTGTGCAGGGGTGAAGCCTGGGCAAGACCCTCAGCCCTTTATTAGTATAATTTAGGGGTGCGCTCAGCTACAGGCGGATTTGATGCTTCTTTTCTTCCACTAGTGGAGTGAAGGTGTAATAATGAAGACTCAGGTTTCACTTCCTTCGTATTTTCAAGATCTCTGCTTACTGTCAGTAAATGGGAACATTCTTAAGGATGGACCTGACCCTTTTATGGTTACAGTTATCGGATCAGTATCTTCTACACCTGGGTCAGGTACAAGCATTCAGGCCAAATTTCATGATCTAAAAGATAAAATAGAGGGGCAGATACTAAGACTATCACTTCATACATGAGGCGCACACCCGTGTCTACGCCAGTCAGGACCTGTATACCTTACGCCACAAGATTGCCATGAGTGATAATAAATATAATGAGCCGAGGCTTGTGCACTCCAATCCACCCACATTCACCGAAAGGAGGCCCAGAACAGCGAATGTGGTGCACATTGGGTGCAAGAAGGGGCCATGTGCCAAATGTGCGCCACATTCTCACCCATCTACCCTAGAAAACTGGCATACATGGGATAAGAAATTTCCCCCAATGTTTCCATCCATTGCAGCACGATATCAATTTATGTAGAGTTGGATGACAACCAATATAACCACGAAAACGTGGTTTGCATTGTGCTATTCCTCTGTTACTACTCCTAGAAATTTCTGAATGAATTGTGGGTGTTACCATTCCTCCTACTTACGCTGGCAGCCCTGATTGGACAGCGTCTCACTGTGCATCAACACGCCCCCAATTGATAACACACAGATGTTAATTTATTCCAAAATTCTTAGGAGGAACAACAGAGGAACGACACAATGCAGTGCAAGATAAGATGTTCCAGGTGTATTTTATTATGGAGGATGCAAGCATTTACTAAAACAGACAATTCAGAAGAGGGGACGGGGCCTTTTTAACTAAACTTTGTAGTTAGGAGGTCACCCAGCATAGACTGGAATCATCGTCACACTAGGCAGAGGTGACAACTTTTATCCTGTATAGTTTACCCTAGTAGGACCAAACTGACAGGCTACCAGGGCCCCTTTTTATTTTTGAAGGAAAATGTTATTATAGTGCCCTCTAGCATCAGGAAGACACGTTACCAGAATTGTGATTGCAGCTGTGGTTGTGACTGTAGTATAAGATACAATGTGACTAATGATCATGTAAGATAAAATGAATGACAATGTTTCCAGGTGACTTCAGGACTGAAAGAGCTGGCGACTATTCTGCGAGCCTCACCTGACTTGGCCCCCCAGGCTGCTATTTCAGCTTCCCTGGCAGTTATACCCATGGACAGCATGCCATGCCCACTAAGGTCCCCTCCCTGCCCGCTTATAATTACTGCTGTAAAATTAGGCTAAGAGGATATTAGCAGATGAAGTCAGTCCAGGATTAGCTCAGGCACGACACTGCCAACACCAAACCAGTGCAGCTTGTGGCTTCTGACACTTTCCTGCTTGTGACTAATGGTTTACGTCCGGACATTAATACCGCTCATAGTGCCAGGTCATAGATAGCACGGGGACAGTGTCCAAGGCTAGGATAATATAGTCCGCCTGTACTCTACTGGGAAGATGATGAGAGTTTTACCACTTTCACTCAAGCTACAGAAACGTGCCCAGCCTGATGTTATTGTTATCGAGAGATTCAAAAATATTTACACAGAATCTTAGAACATGTCCGGAAAGTTCTTAGAATTTACGTTTCACCAAAGCAAATTGTGTTTTCTAAAGTCTCATGGACAGAAAATAAATAAATCGCCGCCTTGTGCACTTCAAAGCGACGTCTGGATGCTCAGCTCCTAGTGACCGGCCGCTTCCATGTTAATCCTGTGGCATTCATGTACCGCTCAAGTATGTGGAGGAAGTGAAGGGTTAAATCAACACAACTCAACATTCCTCTTATGTTACAATGTATCCACTGCACAAGAACAATGTAACCATATAGAAGCCACTGGAATCATGTATGGTGTCAATTAGCTCTGCTGCCCTGCCACCTGCTGACTGCCACTCAAACCAGGGAGATGCCAAGTTCCTTATGCCAATCAACCATGCCTCAGTTGGTGCTCATATTGGTGGAATCAGTGTGAAGACATCGGCTTTGTTCAGTGTGGAGACAGGCGCTTGGTTCGGGCTCTTCACTATGTGACTGCTCGTGCTTTATGCTGAGGGATGGCACATAGCCAGACGATGCCAGGACACAGGGCTGAGGGACACAAAATCCTTACATCTTACACTCTTGCTCTATCATACGAGTTTCCATGATTATGTGTTGTGTTTCGACCACACCAAACCTATACTGGCAGTAGCCAATTATGTAAACCATAGGCCAGGGGCTGTTCAAAAACGTGGTACCCCCTTTCCCACTGCCACTCTACTAACTTGCCAACAATGACACCTGAGTGTTACCATTCTCCAGTTTCAGGGCTGAGTCCCTACATAATGACAGCATCAGCAACAGACAAGGGGATTGGTAATGTCCTGGGATACACAGAAATATTATATGGAATACTCGGATTTACTAACACACAAGTCAGGAGAGAAGGAGCCTTCTCTGACTGTAGATGTTCTCTTTCATTTTGTTCTCCACAAAGCCCACATTACCATGATGACTTCTCCTGGTCACTGAAATGTTTGCTGACAAGACACGTTCGATCCCTCACTTCTGCAACCTCTATAGCAACACAAATACATTCAGACCTCAGATTAGTCCCCTAAATTCAGATGCTGGACCAGACCCTAGAATAAAGACAGACCTATGAACAAACACTGACCTCAGACCAACCCACCTAAATAGCTATTGACCCAGGAATAAATGCAGACCTCCAAACAAATACAGACCCAAGACACCCTACACAATTATAGTCCCCAGACCAGATCCCTAATTAAAAATAGACCCCAGTATAAATAGACTCAGAAATACATAGAGATCCCTTTAAAAAAAAAAACCTGCAAATACAGAGCCAGGCTATACTGCAAACTAAATTGAGAACCCAGATTCCGAAAATAAAGGCAGATCTCCTAAATCAATTTCCCTTGAACTTAATTACACCTAAACACCAATTCTTCTCCTTACTGTTCTGCCTGGCTGTAGGACCTGCACATAAATGGTCATGTGACCCTATTGGAGCATGTTTTTCAACATCAATAGGACCTGCGCTTATATGGTCTTGTGAGCCTATGAGTGCAGGTCCTGCAGATTATTGTACACTTTATGACAGAAACTGCAATAAAGCCAAAGTGTGGATGGAGGCATAGAACCTTGACCCCGAGAGGTTGCCCAAATCATAATCAATAACTGTCTACTAGTTGGGTCATGGTGGCATCTGATGTACCCTGACACTGGGCCTTGTCTCATTGACCACTTACGCTGATGACATCTCCTAGTTTGTCCTGGAATGAGAGGACGATGGATTTCTGATAATCATAGGTGCTCAATACCATACAACTATTAATATCACACAAGTTATGGGACCATTTTGTGGTGGGATTGATGGGTAATGACCCCCTAGTGCTGCTGTCCTCTTCTTTATCAGTAGGGCTTACGAGCACAGCGGCCAGGTTGAATCTGCAGCCCCTTTTACCGCACCACAGCCAACAACCCACACAGACCCTGATATTGATGAACCCTTCTATAGGCTAAGAACGATCCCCTGCTCATACAGCCCCCGGGCGTCTCCCTATGATGACGTCTCTTCCATGGGACCTGAAGAAGTGAAGGGCTTTATCAAAGTTCAGAGAGAGGTGGAGTCACCACTACACCGGCATGGAGCACCTGCGTTTGTCTCCCAGAACTTCAAAGCCTTGACCAGAACAATAGGGAGGTCCTAGGCTTCTCTCACAGTGCCCCTGCCTGGTAGCAGCTGAGACACAAGGCTTTGGAGGTGACTAGTGTGGACTTCTATTTGTATTTTTCTTGCCGGCAGCTTTGAACTGCAGATTGTTGGAGTTGTTGTTGTAAGGATTCTTTGGTGTTCAGGTCTTATCCTGCAGCACAATTACAATGTGAGGTTCTCTATTCAGGTGGAAGCTTTTCAGTGTCACTCAGCCTTACCATAGATCTGAGGAGGAGGGAGCATGCTACCACACCTGGAGGAGCTTCGGGGACACAGCTGGAGGGGACACTACACCCCTCAACATGCAAACATCACAACATTGGATTAAGGTTGTGATAACAGGGCAGGGATGTAGCTGGATGCCAAGAGGAGCCAACAGGCCACTAAGGCTCGGTCCTGGGTGGAAGAAGGCCTGCCTATGATTAGGATCTGTGCTCCTTGTCCAGGTTCTTTTTATTGAAGACCTTTCTTCGGAATAGGTCCTCAACAGTGTCAGACTGGCCTAAGAGAGTACCAGAGGATCCTCTGATGGGTCCAGGCTCTAACAAAATAATAGTTCACGAGCACTCAAATTTGTAGGGTATTATGGTCTATTTCTTAGGGGTGGTTGGGAGGTGGACCCCAGAATCATTTTATATGGTGGAATTAAGAAACCTCAATATGAGACTGGTCATCAATAAGAGATCAGTGGGGATCCTTATTATCAGGTCATCACAGATCTCTTATTGATGACTTATCCCGAGGGACAGGTCCTGCAAGGAGGACACCTGGTGGATCCCATTGCCTATAATGGGTCTCCGTAACTGCTGTTGTAGTGGTACGGCTCTGCCTCTTATGGACCTGAATGATGGAGAGCCCGGTGCTAGTGTGAACCTAGCGTAAGTGAGAAGGAAATTGGCAAATAAGTCCTCCATGGTGGAAAAGAAAAACTTATACCTTCATCCAGGAGGGAGAGGGACCCATCCGCAGACAGCTGTTTCAAGGTTATTGCCTCTCACCAGTGTGAAGCAGGGCACTGGCTGGCAGGTTGAGCGGTTCTAGACATGGACACTGGTCTACTCACCCGAATGTAATGTAATGTTATCACAAAAGGTCAGGTAAGTCATGCTTTTACAGTAAGTAGTATTGAGCGAACCCGAACTGCACAGTTCGGGTCTGTGCAAAACCTTGTGCGTTCGGGTACCCGACCATGATCGTCAGCGCTGAAGTTCGGGTCCGGGTTCGGCTCATCCCTAAATCTGGTTGATTGACTGCTGAGCAGTTTGGGTCCCCATAAAAAAAAAAAGAAAGTTCGGGTAACCCATTGATTTCCATGGGGTTCGGGTCCGGGTCAAGTTCGGGTACCCGAACCAAACTTTTGGGCAAAGTTCGGAGGAATGTGTCGAACCCGAACTTCGATGGGTTCGCTCAACACTAACAGTAAGGGAATGTTCCCACAGGACTGAAGTGCAGCAGAAAATGTAGCATTTTTGTCACAGATTTTGCTGCAGCAACGTTGCAGATTTTGTGTGATCAGCATCACCAGCTTATCTGGCAGCCACTTATCTACCTGAAGGTAAGAGAACAACTATCCTAAGTCTACAGCTAACTTTGCTAGATGTGTCATTTTCTGCAGAGTGTGCCAGTTCTGTCTCCTTCCTGCAGCATCATTGCCTCTATTTTGGCCTGTGAGCGGCGCGCCCTGCGTATTCTGCTCTTCTCCGGTTATATAACATTGTGTCTTCCTGTGTTTATTTATTGCAAAGCAACAAAACATATAAGTAAAGATGATGAAGATGAAACAACATAAATATTTCTGCAGCAAACCAAATGTTTCTGGCATATAAAGGAAAAATATACAAGAATCCTTCATAAATCATAGAGCGACGACAAGGCGAGGCGCCACATGTTATAGGGGCCACTGGCTGGGGGCACAGTCACAAAAATGGCAATTTGTCATCTGTTTTTCCCTCTAGAGAAATAGGACAATTATTATTAAAGGTGAAAAATTCTGAGATATATAAATCATTTGATACATTGTATATATCTGCCAGAAAGCAAAATGCTGCAAAATCGCTGCAAAATAAATTAATTGCTGTATCTGAACTAGATTAGGGTTGGTGGAGCAGGAAAAAGTACATTCATTGGAAAGTTGATATTTGTGTTTTAGATCAGCAAATCTTCTGCTTCTGCCCGTTACACTTTGTGTTACATCTTCTGACCATTGTAATATCTATTATGAATGCAAAGTGTCTAAAAAACTCTCCTGACCTAATATAGACAGCTGAGAGTTTTCTGCCAGTCAGAGGCGCAGAGGTAGCAGTAACACCCAGGTTCATGTACCCAAGGAGTCTCAAAGAGCCCTCTGCCACATAAGAAGGCTCTATGTGATCTTTTATAGGACTCTCCAGGATAAGTTGCTGTGTGTGTACATGAGGAGTAATGCTACTTTTAGCCATTATATGACTTGTATTTAGCATTTTAGCAGTTTTCCCCTCTGCAGACTCTATTTCTGATTCTCAGTTCTCCCCGAGCTTGTGGCTGGAGACTCCCATAGACAACACATGGAGAAAACAGATCCTGCTCCATAACTCTCACTCACTCAGGAGCAGCAGCATAAAGGACATTATAGAGAAGCACTGACCTGTAGTGATGTGAAGAAGTCACTAGGGTGAGATAGAAAACTTACTGTTAGTTGCAGTAGCATGTCTGTATGTCTCTGATTCTGTCTCACTGGTCTCTCTTCTTCCCAACCCCTTTCCTTAGACTTCTATGGGTTTATGGAATCTGATACTTCTGTGAGCTGAAAGTCCATCTGGGGAGACCAAGTCAGATTGAGCAATGATTTCAGCGTAAGTGAAAGTTTTTATTTACTTATTTTATTTCTAAAAAAGTTACTGAAGCTGACTGAAATGTCGCACTGCAGTCGAGGCGCTCTGTTACTAATTTTGCATTAGGGCTCATGATCTTTAAACTATCCCTTGTACCAGCCTAGGTAAGGGATTTCCAGGACTTAGAAATAGATGACTTACACTTAGGACAGGTTATCTGTATTAGATCGACATCTGGTTCCCCCACAGTTTTGAAAAAAAAAACGTAGTGCTAAGGATCCTGCTATCAGCTGATCGATGGGGGTGCTGGGTGTTGGACTGCAACCCATGTGATACTGACCTGTCCTAAGGATAGGTCAACCTCTAAACAGTGGCGTAACTAGGAATGGATGGGCTCCAAACTACTGCCCCCAACAGCCCCCCCCCCGGGCTGCCCCCTCCAACCCTGCCCCCACATACCGCATTCCTGCACACAGTGGCCCCTACACATACTATTATGCCCCATAGTGTCTCCTGCACACAGTATTATTCCCCATAGTGGCCCCTGCACACAGTATTATTCCCCATAGTGGCCCCTGCACACAGTATTATGCCCCATAGTGGCCCCTGCACACAGTATTATTCCCCATAGTGGCCCCTTCACACAGTATTATGCCCCATAGTGGTCCCTGCACACAGTATTATTCCCCATAGTGGCCCCTGCACACAGTATTATGCCCCATAGTGGCTCCTGCACACAGTATTATGCCCCATAGTGGCCTCTTCACACACTATTATTCCCCAATAGTGGCCCCTGCACACAGTATTATGCCCCATAGTGGCTCCTTCACATAGTATTATGCCCCATTGTGGACCACCCATGTACAATTATTATACTCTGGGGTCTTTTCAGACCCCAGAGTATAATGATCGGAGGCTCAGGGAAGGATACAATCATAAAAAACAATGCTACTTACCTCTCCCTGGCTCCGGAGCACTCCCTGCTACTTCGGCCCTCTTCAATGTTGGACCAGACGTGTGAGCCAGGCATGTCGTGGCGCATAATGACGTCACCAAACAGGCCCGAAGCCTGCCTCACCTTGTCTGAAAAGAGCCCGGAGTATAATGATAGCAGTGTTTGTGGGGTTCCCTGCTCCTGCTCACAGCCTCCTCCGCTGCCGCAGAATGGGAAACGCAGGTGGCCGTGAGCAGGTACGTGGATTGGTAAGTAAATAGGGCCCATTACCGGCTGCTGGGGTTATTCCAGCAGGTAACAGCCTATTTAAAAAAAAAGAAAGCATCCGAGGCTAATGTCCTGGGCCTTGTGGCAGCCGCTACTGCTGCTACCCCGGTATTTACGCCCCTGCCTCTAAATACTTGAAATCCCCTTTAACACATCAGCAGCAGAAATATATCTCCTGTTGTTAGTTACAATGTAACAGTGCAGGTAAAATGTATCCATCTAGATTGTAAGCATACATAGCATGGATACAGTTGTATCAAACAATCCGCTGTGAAGTGTTAGGTCTATACAGGGTCTTATAACAACTAGATGTAAATAAGAATGCTCCTATTTACTGCCAGCAAGCAGAGATCTTGAAAAAGAGAGGAATTGGTTTTTCCTCTTAGACTGTTTCAGAACCTTCCATCCCGCGATGACTGGCTTCATTTCTCTGTAATCTCTGCATATTCCTCAATTTGGCAAGTTCTTCGCTCCAGCATCATTCGGAGTTTCCCTGAAGGCGAATCGTTCTCTTTTACATCTACATTTCTATGTGACAACTTACTTACTGCCAACAGAGAACAATAGCGGAGCACAAATCCTGTTATCCAATATTATCTGCTGCCTGAAAATAGGACACATTACAAAACGCAGCGAAGGAAAGTCCATATTGTTCGCTGCTTGTAGGACTGTGTCTGTGCAGATTCCAAGCTGCTGTGAAGGGAAGTCTCCTTGCGGCCCTGCAGACACAAAGCCGCGCATTGTTACACCTGGCAGCATGAAAAAGGATTAACTTTACTAGAATTCGCCAGACAAAGCGCCCGCCTCGCCCAGCTAAAGCCTCTATGGAGATGAATGTGTTAAAAAGCATTCACACCGGCCGCTGGCTGCAAAAAAGAGGAGCAAAAATAATAAAAAACTGAGATTTCTGCCTTAAATCATAACGCCAACCGCCCCAGGGTCACTGCGCCATTGTGCAACCAGTATTAGCGGAAAATAGCCCCTCAGTGCACGAACAAATCTCTCACACACAAGACCAGCCCACAAAAACGAGCCGCGCTATTGTGTTATATCGCTTCAAGCGCAATTTCCACGGGTGACGGTTTGTGAAACCTACAAGGGGAGCGCGGCCCCTACATATGTAACACGGGGACATACAAGATGATATACCATAAATTATAACAACATGGATGCTATAGAGATGTTATAGAGCTCAGTCTGTCATGTTCTGTAACTCAAGAAGGTGTTACATAGGACTGCAGGTGACACCTACTACATTATCTGTACTCAGAGAGTTATCACTGTGTTATCTGTGGTGTTACATAGGACTGCAGGTGACATCTACTACATTATCTGTACTCAGAGAGTTATCACTGTGTTATCTGTGGTGTTACATAGGACTGCAGGTGACATCTACTACATTATCTGTACTCAGAGAGTTATCACTGTGTTATCTGTGGTGTTACATAGGACTGCAGGTGACACTACTACATTATCTGTACTCAGAGAGTTATCACTGTGTTATCTGTGGTGTTACATAGGACTGCAGGTGACACCTACTACATTATCTATACTCAGAGAGTTATCACTGTGTTATCTGTGGTGTTACATAGGACTGCAGGTGACATCTACTACATTATCTGTACTCAGAGAGTTATCACTGTGTTATCTGTGGTGTTACATAGGACTGCAGGTGACATCTACTACATTATCTGTACTCAGAGAGTTATCACTGTGTTATCTGTGGTGTTACATAGGACTGCAGGTGACACTACTACATTATCTGTACTCAGAGAGTTATCACTGTGTTATCTGTGGTGTTACATAGGACTGCAGGTGACATCTACTACATTATCTGTACTCAGAGAGTTATCACTGTGTTATCTGTGGTGTTACATAGGACTGCAGGTGACATCTACTACATTATCTGTACTCAGAGAGTTATCACTGTGTTATCTGTGGTGTTACATAGGACTGCAGGTGACATCTACTACATTATCTGTACTCAGAGAGTTATCACTGTGTTATCTGTGGTGTTACATAGGACTGCAGGTGACATCTACTACATTATCTGTCCTCAGAGAGTTATCACTGAGTTATCTGTGGTGTTACATAGGACTGCAGGTGACATCTACTACATTATCTGTACTCAGAGAGTTATCACTGTGTTATCTGTAGTGTTACATAGGACTGCAGGTGACATCTACTACATTATCTGTACTCAGAGGGTTATCACTGTGTGTTATCTGTGGTGTTACATAGGACTGCAGGTGACATCTACTACATTATCTGTACTCAGAGAGTTATCGCTGTGTTATCTGTGGTGTTACATAGGACTGCAGGTGACACCTACTACATTATCTGTACTCAGAGAGTTATCGCTGTGTTATCTGTAGTGTTACATAGGACTGCAGGTGACATCTACTACATTATCTGTACTCAGAGGGTTATCACTGTGTTATCTGTGGTGTTACATAGGACTGCAGGTGACATCTACTACATTATCTGTACTCAGAGGGTTATCACTGTGTGTTATCTGTGGTGTTACATAGGACTGCAGGTGACATCTACTACATTATCTGTACTCAGAGAGTTATCACTGTGTTATCTGTGGTGTTACATAGGACTGCAGGTGACATCTACTACATTATCTGTACTCAGAGAGTTATCACTGTGTTATCTGTGGTGTTACATAGGACTGCAGGTGACATCTACTATATTATCTGTACTCAGAGAGTTATCACTGTGTTATCTGTGGTGTTACATAGGACTGCAGGTGACACCTACTACATTATCTGTACTCAGAGAGTTATCGCTGTGTTATCTGTAGTGTTACATAGGACTGCAGGTGACACTACTACATTATCTGTACTCAGAGAGTTATCACTGTGTGTTATCTGTGGTGTTACATAGGACTGCAGGTGACATCTACTACATTATCTGTACTCAGAGGGTTATCACTCTGTGTTATCTGTGGTGTTACATAGGACTGCAGGTGACATCTACTACATTATCTGTACTCAGAGAGTTATCACTGTGTTATCTGTGGTGTTACATAGGACTGCAGGTGACATCTACTATATTATCTGTACTCAGAGAGTTATCACTGTGTTATCTGTGGTGTTACATAGGACTGCAGGTGACATCTACTACATTATCTGTACTCAGAGAGTTATCACTGTGTTATCTGTGGTGTTACATAGGACTGCAGGTGACATCTACTACATTATCTGTACTCAGAGAGTTATCACTGTGTTATCTGTGGTGTTACATAGGACTGCAGGTGACACCTACTACATTATCTGTACTCAGAAAGTTATCACTGTGTTATCTGTGGTGTTACATAGGACTGCAGGTGACATCTACTACATTATCTGTACTCAGAGAGTTATCACTGTATTATCTGTGGTGTTACATAGGACTGCAGGTGACATCTACTACATTATCTGTACTCAGAGAGTTATCACTGTTATCTGTGGTGTTACATAGGACTGCAGGTGACATCTACTACATTATCTGTACTCAGAGAGTTATCACTGTATTATCTGTGCTGTTACATAGGACTGCAGGTGACATCTACTACATTATATGTACTCAGAGAGTTATCACTGTGTTATCTGTGGTGTTACATAGGACTGCAGGTGACATCTACTACATTATCTGTACTCAGAGAGTTATCACTGTGTTATCTGTAGTGTTACATAGGACTGCAGGTGACATCTACTACATTATCTGTACTCAGAGAGTTATCACTGTGTGTTATCTGTGGTGTTACATAGGACTGCAGGTGACACCTACTACATTATCTGTACTCAGAGAGTTATCACTGTGTTATCTGTGGTGTTACATAGGACTGCAGGTGACACCTACTACATTATCTGTACTCAGAGAGTTATCACTGTGTGTTATCTGTGGTGTTACATAGGACTGCAGGTGACACCTACTACATTATCTGTGCTCAGAGAGTTATCACTGTGTTATCTGTGGTGTTACATAGGACTGCAGGTGACATCTACTACATTATCTGTACTCAGAGAGGTATCACTGTGTTATCTGTGGTGTTACATAGGACTGCAGGCGACATCTACTACATTATCTGTACTCAGAGAGTTATCACTGTGTTATCTGTGGTGTTACATAGGACTGCAGGTGACACTACTACATTATCTGTACTCAGAGAGTTATCACTGTGTTATCTGTAGTGTTACATAGGACTGCAGGTGACATCTACGACATTATCTGTACTCAGAGAGTTATCACTGTGTTATCTGTGGTGTTACATAGGACTGCAGGTGACATCTACTACATTATCTGCACTCAGAGAGTTATCATTGGAGCTGCTGTGGCCATAATATGGAGGATATAATGCAGCTCTATAACATAATATTGGGAAATTGGTATCTATAGGGGTTAGGACAAATCCCTATGTGACAAATCTATGTGACAACCTGGCATCAAATGTTCAATTTCCCTGCAGCACCCCCATAGGAGAAGTGAAGAATTGCACAATTGTTCCTGAAATCAATGGTCGGTGATTACGTGGACAAGGCGGATGCTCTGCAGCTCTGCTGATGCACTGAGGACCTCCCTCCTCTCTGTTACCTAACTTTTGACAATGGGTTTTCTATACCAGACATTTCCCTTAAGAAATCGCGTAATATTTTCTGCAGAGCGGAGCCGCAGTATGCAGGGCGTCAGCATATAAAGACACAGAAGCCTCAGCACTCCACAGGTCACTGATAAAGCTGTGCTTTGCCGCCGTCTTATTCCTGCTGATGTCATCAGACCCGTGTGTGAAAACGTTCCCATCTCTGGGGATTTATGCAGGATGTTTTATGAGGGCGACATAATGGAATATGACAGGACATGATAGGTGTTGCATAAGATGGGTGACATCAGTGTGCAGCCCCCTCCTGGCCGTGACTCATCCAAACACCAAGATTTCACACAGATTGCAAATATCCATGACGGCTGCTCAACCATTAACCAGGGCGAGCACCATTTACAGTGTCCGCCTCCTGCACTTACACACCTGACTGCACAGAGTCACATCTACTGTTACCGAAGGCGACTTATACAGAACCTATGAGAGGAGATCAGAAAACTACAGAAATAGCAAATATAGTAATAGATTGTGTTCACCTGTCCTAATATCAGCATCTCCCCAGCCTGAACTGGCTGATAACAGAGAGTAATCAATGTTCTCTCTAAGCCTCAGTAACTACTGAACAGAGCCGAGAAACTTCCCATCAAAGGTGGATGATCAGAATACCCAACAGGAGCCTTGGTGCATCTGCCGAAAAGCCAATACAGTATTGTAAATTGTCATAATCCTATTGGCAGAAAAATGTAATGATATAAAATATCTACAGCAGTCCCATGTAACAGCACAGATAGCACTATAATAAGTCTCCAAGTAGAGATAGTGGAGTAGATAGAGGCTGATGAATCTCTGAAGATTTGTTTCATTTTGGTTCGGGTGGATCGGTCCAAACAAACGAACCAGAGCTTAAATTGGATTAAAACATAGTGTATGACACTGTCAGGGCTCCGAGGACTATATATCTATAATACATAATATATGACACTGTCAGGGCTCCTAGGACTATATATCTATAATACATAGTGTATGACACTGTCAGGGCTCCTAGGACTATATCTATAATACATAGTGTATGACACTGTCAGGACTCCTAGGACTATATATCTATAATATATAGTGTATGACACTGTCAGGACTCCTAGGACTATATATATCTATAAAACATAGTGTATGACACTGTCAGAGCTCCTAGGACTATATATCTATAATACATAGTGTATGACACTGTCAGGACTCCTAGGACTATATATCTATAAAACATAGTGTATGACACTGTCAGGGCTCCGAGGACTATATATCTATAATACATAGTGTATGACACTGTCAGGGCTCCTAGGACTATATATTTATAATACATAGTGTATGACACTGTCAGGACTCCTAAGACTATATATCTATAATACATAGTGTATGACACTGTCAGGGCTCCTAGGACTATATATCTATAATACATAGTGTATGACACTGTCAGGACTCCTAGGACTATATATGTATAATACATAGTGTATGACACTGTCAGGACTCCTAGGACTATATATCTATAAAACATAGTGTATGACACTGTCAGGACTCCTAGGACTATATATCTATAAAACATAGTGTATGACACTGTCAGGGCTCCGAGGACTATATATCTATAATACATAGTGTATGACACTGTCAGGGCTCCTAGGACTATATATTTATAATACATAGTGTATGACACTGTCAGGACTCCTAAGACTATATATCTATAATACATAGTGTATGACACTGTCAGGGCTCCTAGGACTATATATCTATAATACATAGTGTATGACACTGTCAGGACTCCTAGGACTATATATGTATAATACATAGTGTATGACACTGTCAGGACTCCTAGGACTATATATCTATAAAACATAGTGTATGACACTGTCAGGGCTCCGAGGACTATATATCTATAATACATAGTGTATGACACTGTCAGGGCTCCTAGGACTATATATCTATAAAACATAGTGTATGACACAGTCAGGACTCCTAGGACTATATATCTATAATACATAGTGTATGACACTGCCAGGACTCCTAGGACTATATATCTATAATACATAGTGTATGACACTGCCAGGACTCCTAGGACTATATATCTATAAAACATAGTGTATGACACTGTCAGGGCTCCTAGGACTATATATCTATAATACATAGTGTATGACACTGTCAGGGTTCCTAGATCTGTATATCTATACCTGTCCTACAGTCAGCCTCTCCCCTCCCGACATGGCTGATAACAGAGAGTAATAGATAGTTTGGACCTTGGGCCGTCTCCCTTTCCTCCATCCTCATGAGATGTTCGTACCTTTAATTTTGGATTTTTTAGTGGGCCGGGGTTCCCCATAACGGTTTCTTTTTTAATCTATGTACATTAGTGTCTTTGTTCCTTAGATTAGGCAGAGGTGGCGCTCCGCCAAACACACTTGCTTGGCTCCCCCAGCGCTCCCCCAGCATGCCTATAGACCTCTTTAATTAACTCATCACATGCTGGCCACTCCACACAGCCGCCTCACATGGGGTATATTGCTTCCCTCACAATGTCAATATTAGTTTTTGGTGGCGGGGATGACTATGAGAAAACACTGAGCGCGAGTCAATAGGTGAACCCCTGGAATGTGCAAGGAGCAGCTGCTCCATTGTTACGCCGCAGCTCCTGTGTGAGCAGAAATCAGCCAGCTCTGCGTCCTGGACCAGTCACTTTCTGGCTATTACATATGGCACATTGGATAGAAATGTCAGATAGGCTACTCGCAGCAGGATGCAGGGCATTGGCATTCTGTCAGGCTTTCTGCTGCTGGTTAGGCCTAGATGAATAGACGGGGACAGCGGAGGTCTTGAGCCGCAGAATCCGTGGCATGTATTCAGTATTCAGTGTCCCATTGCAAACAATAGGAGGCAGAATCTGGGCGCAATCTGCAGCAAATTCCTCTGTGTGAACTTACCCTTATGTGTCAGGCAGATAAGTAAGTGATTACAGGTGTGGTCTGGTTAGATACTGGGTCTTGCCACAGAGGGAGTAAAAATGCTTCCCCCCTGACCTAAAAGGGGTTTTGTGAGGCTACTTTTTGGTAGTGTACCTTTTGGTGAGATTGTTCACTAGTGTGCAGCATCTGTGAGCAAAAGTGCTACAAAATACCGCACAGATCCTGTATACCTCCATGCCCATCCATATCTCATCTTGTATCCAGGCTAGAGGCGCCAACAGGGTCCTAGAGCCTCCTCCCAAATGTCCAGTTCCCCAATAACCTTCTCCTCTGGCTGTAATATTGTCATCACCTCCATAGATCTTCATCACATCACACAAAGCTTCCGGCCATTCCAACAACTCCTTCTTTGTGCGGGATATCTGAGCACAGAGCAGCGCCCCTGGTGGCCAGACTCAGAACAGCTACATAGAGGTCTATGAAAGAAGTTACCAATGCAAAACTCCTATTCAGATTCCTTTGTTACTGGTCAGTGGAATGTTCTGTGACTTTCTAATACACTTTTCATTTCATTCCTAACTTTTCTAGATTTCTGTTTGCTATGATTGACTGAGGACATGTACCGAGCTAATACTCTCACAGCTGAGTGTTTGTTACAAGTGTATCCAGCCTATACAATCTCCTCTAAGTCTCTCCTGTTCTGATACTTTCAATGTATCGGTGCAGGTAACATGTATCAGTCTGGAGTCCAGGATATTCACCTCATAGAGGATTATGTGGACTTGATAGAATTGTAGAAAACCTTCAGCTGTGATAAGTATTAGGTCAGAATTGGTTTTTAGGCAGTTTCTACAGCCATAGATATTGACAAC
Source organism: Leptodactylus fallax (assembly GCA_947044405.1). Lineage (NCBI taxonomy): Eukaryota > Metazoa > Chordata > Amphibia > Anura > Leptodactylidae > Leptodactylus > Leptodactylus fallax. The sequence continues at coordinate 718,398 of CAMRHE010000633.1, forward strand.
AGTGACATATTGGCATAAAAAGTCTGTAAGAAAAGCTGCAGAAGGTTTCTTATATAATGAAGGCTTCCTTTAAGTATGTGTCTAGGTTCCGCAGCATCTTCCCCGGTGACTCCATCCCTCCTCCTGCCACATCTAATCAGTGCCGTATTGTACAATGATTCACTGAAGTCAAGGAAAGTGTTCATAGACGTGGATGCTCGCGAAGCCTGGGAATAAAGCAGGGACACAAACCGTCTCCCCTAAACAGGGCAGGTTCTGGCTGCTCGGAGGGTGAGGAGGGCTGGCCCGCCGGAGGGAATGGCACAGTTATTCTGTGCGCTATTCACTGCGGGGTCAGAGGTCAGAGTCAAGTCACAGAAGGTTGTCACAGCATCCTGGACGACAATTTCATGCTCTGAATTCGTACTCTCTGTCCAGTTGCAGGCAAGCGAAACAAACCCCGCAGTTTTCCACTCTGATTAGCAGCGTCAATGGGACGTCCACTCCGTAAATACTTGTTGTTTTCTAATGTGTTTTCCCAAAAATAGTCCTGGTGCCTTAATGAGCTGCTTGTCGGAAGTGTCCACAACATATCCCCCCCTCACAAAGGATTCCCCAAGGACTGACTACAGACCGCAAGCCTACGAGGAGCTGCCGAACCAGCGGACAAACAATGGACATATAGAGACCATCTAGGGAGGCGACATGTCCTGCAATACTCACGAGAATAACAAGGGAATGATGTATATAGAGAGTTACAGGAATAGCTCTATGGACAGTCAGCTGCCTTGTCACTGTATCTAAGCCTATCATGTGTGATACTGTCTTTGGAGCTCTGTATCTAATCCTATCATGTGTGATACTGTCTGCTGAGCTGCTGTATCTAATTCTATCATGCGTGATACTGTCTTTGGAGCTCTGTATCTAATCCTATGATGTGTGATACTGTCTGCTGAGCCGCTGTATCTAATCCTATCATGTGTGATACTGTCTTTGGAGCTCTGTATCTAATCCTATCATGTGTGATACTGTCTGCTGAGCTGCTGTATCTAATCCTATCATGTGTGATACTGTCTTTGGAGCTCTGTATCTAAGCCTATCATGTGTGATACTTTCTGCTGAGCTGCTGTATACAGTGCCTTGCGAAATTATTCGTCCCCCTTGAACTTTTCAACCTTTTGCCACATTTCAGGCTTCAAACATAAAGATATAAAATTTTAATTTTTTGGTGAAGAATCAACAACAAGTGGGACACAATCGTGAAGTGGAACAAAATTTATTGGATATTTTAAACTTTTGTAAAAAATAAAAAACTGAAAAGTGGGGCGTGCAATATTATTCGGCCCCCTTAAGTTAATACTTTGTAGCGCCCCCTTTTGCTGCGATTACAGCTGCAAGTCGCTTGGGGTATGTCTCTATCAGTTCTTGCCCATTCTTCCTTGGAAAACAGCTGGAGCTCAGTGAGGTTGGATGGAGAGCGTTTGTGAACATCAGTTTTCAGCTCTTTCCACAGATTCTCGATTGGATTCAGGTCTGGACTTTGACTTGGCCATTCTAACACCTGGATACGTTTATTTGTCAACCATTCCAGTGTAGATTTGGCTTTATGTTTGGGATCATTGTCTTGTTGGAAGATAAATCTCCGTCCTGGTCTCAGGTCTTTTGCAGACTCCAACAGGTTTTCTTCCAGAATGGTCCTGTATTTGGCTCCATCCATCTTCCCATCAATTTTAACCATCGTCCCTGTCCCTGCTGAAGAAAAGCAGGCCCAAACCATGATGCTGCCCCCACCATGTGTGACAGTGGGGATGGTGTGTTCAGGGTGATCAGCTGTGTTGCTTTTACGCCAAACATATCGTTTTGCATTGTGGCCAAAAAGTTGGATTTTGGTTCCATCTGACCAGAGCACCTTCTTCCACATGTTTGGTGTCTCCCAGGTGACTTTTTATGGATCTCTTTGAGAAATGGCTTTCTTCTTGCCACTCTTCCATAAAGGCCAGATTTGTGCAGTGTACGACTGATTGTTGTCCTATGGACAGACTCTCCCACCTCAGCTGTAGATCTCTGCAGTTCATCCAGAGTGATCATGGGCCTCTTGGCTGCATCTCTGATCAGTCTTCTCCTTGTTTGAGATGAAAGTTTAGAGGGACGGCCGGGTCTTGGTAGATTTGCAGTGGCCTGATACTCCTTCCATTTCAATATGATCGCTTGCACAGAGCTCCTTGGGATGTTTAAAGTTTGGGAAATCTTTTTGTATCCAAATCCGGCTTTAAACTTCTCCACAACAGTATCACGGACCTGCCTGGTGTGTTCCTTGGTCTTCATGATGCTCTCTGCGCTTTAAACAGAACCCTGAGACTATCACAGAGCAGGTGCATTTATACGGAGACTTGATTACACACAGGTGGATTATATTTATCATCATCAGTCATTTAGGACAACATTGGATCATTCAGAGATCCTCACTGAACTTCTGGACTGAGTTTGCTGCACTGAAAGTAAAGAAGCCGAATAATATTGCACGCCCCACTTTTAAGTTTTAAATTTTTTACAAAAGTTTAAAAAAAACAATAAATTTCGTTCCACTTCACAATTGTGTCCCACTTGTTGTTGATTCTTCACCAAAAAATTAAAATGTTATATCCTTATGTTTGAAGCCTGAAATGTGGCAAAAGGTTGAAAGGTTCAAGGGGGCCGAATACTTTCACAAGGCACTGTATATTCCTATCATGTGTGATACTGTCTTGGTCTAGGTTCACATCTGCGTTCAGGTCTTCGTCGTTCCACTCTGGTGGCGGACCCAAATGACGAAGTGCCAGACCGCTAAAACAGGTTACCCACAGACATCTACACACCCCATAGACTATAATGGGGTCCGTCGAGTGTCTGTCAGGCCTCCACCATTTTTATACTCTATGCAGGACTTTTCTCTCCGCTGATTTTCGTGGTTCCTGCAGCAGATGTGGACCTAGCCTTACTGAGCTGTGTATCTAATTCTGTCATGTATGATACTTTGTGCTGAGCATCTGTAGCTAAACTATCATGTGTGCTGCGTTGCTGTATCTGAAGCTATTATGTATGATACATACTTTATTATTATGTGATACTGTTTGCCAAACTGCTGTATCCGATCATATCCGATACGGCCGACAGAAGGACTTACTTCCCTTTTAAATCCGCCATCATTCCAGCTCCCCACTCCAGTCTTCCCTACTGGTCTTTACTTTCCTGCAGCGATCATTTGGTGCGCACCAAAGCCAAGAGACTGGCAGGGAGAAGAGCAGAGCATAGCCCCGGAGTGCAAGAGAATGAATAGGAAATTATATTATTTCTCCCATGCCCGGCTCTTACACTACATTGTATAATACAGGACCTGCTAGAGATCTCCTGACGCTCATTCCTCTGCTCTGAATATTTCCTGCCAGGTCATCTTCTACTAATCTGGAAAGCACAATCTGAGTCTCTCAAATCTGCAGAATTTCCCATGTTCTGATTTAGGCAGTGGACGGGAGCCTCACATGAGGGTAACGTGGACTTCCTGGTCCAGATGAAAACAATGTTCACCTTCTCACATGACACCTGCGCCTCTCACGTCTCGTGTCACCTTCACTCCAGTGTAAACTACAGAAATCTACAGAGCTGGAATCGCTGCACACAGTAGTAATAGCCAAGCAAACAGCAAGGATTTACATAGTGAGCAGAAGGATTTACTAAAGCAAACAGCTGCCATATTATAGCATTTTATTCAGAAATGACGCAGGTCACATAAATTCTAGGAATGTTATGGAAGAAAATCTGCTGTATGTCTGCACCAAATACATGAGACTGACACCATAGTGCAAAGATAACAGACAAGAGTTCATACAGATACAGCATTGAGACTATAAGTGAAATTTATTAAATACTCCAGAGCTGCACTCACTATTCTGCTGGTGCAGTCACTGTGTACATACATTACATTACTTATCCTGTACTGATCCTGAGTTACATCCTGTATTATACTCCAGAGCTGCGCTCACTATTCTGCTGGTACAGTCACTGTGTACATACACTACATTACTTATCCTGTACTGATCCTGAGTTACATCCTGTATTATACTCCAGAGCTGCGCTCACTATTCTGCTGGTACAGTCACTGCGTACATACATTACATTACTTATCCTGTACTGATCCTGAGTTACATCCTGTATTATACTCCAGAGCTGCACTCACTATTCTGCTGGTACAGTCACTGTGTACATACATTACATTACTTATCCTGTACTGATCTTGAGTTACATCCTGTATTATACTCCAGAGCTGCGCTCACTATTCTGCTGGTACAGTCACTGTGTACATACATTACATTACTTATCCTGTACTGATCTTGAGTTACATCCTGTATTATACTCCAGAGCTGCGCTCACTATTCTGCTGGTACAGTCACTGTGTACATACATTACATTACTTATCCTGTACTGATCCTGAGTTACATCCTGTATTATACTCCAGAGCTGCGCTCACTATTCTGCTGGTACAGTCACTGTGTACATACATTACATTACTTATCCTGTACTGATCCTGAGTTACATCCTGTATTATACTCCAGAGCTGCGCTCACTATTCTGCTGGTACAGTCACTGTGTACATACATTACATTACTTATCCTGTATTATACTCCAGAGCTCACCACTATTCTGCTGGTACAGTCACTGTGTACATACATTACATTACTTATCCTGTATTATACTCCAGAGCTGCGCTCACTATTCTGCTGGTACAGTCACTGTGTACATACATTATATTACTTATCCTGTACTGATCCTGAGTTACATCCTGTATTATACTCCAGAGCTGCGCTCACTATTCTGCTGGTACATGCACTGTGTACATACATTACATTACTTATCTTGTACTGATCCTGAGTTACATCCTGTATTATACTCCAGAGCTGCGCTCACTATTCTGCTGGTGCAGTCACTGTGTACATACATTTATCCTGTACTGTTATAGCTATAATGCTAGGAGTTCCTCTCCCGGCTTGAGGTGCAGGCTGGTAAATCCTAGTTTTGCGGCTGAAGCTCTGTTGTGTGAATGCAGCCTTACTCCATTACTTACACTAATACATTGTAACAAACTTTCCTCTCTGTCAGAAGGATCTATGTCAGGACCCTAAATGGTGAGAGACTGAAAGTATATTTGAAAACTGCTAAAGAAGACGAATGAGTGGAAACCCCCTTTATAACTGGTCACCCCTGGTGTGGGGGGGGGCTGCTAAGTAAAAGCTTATTATATATGGCACATAGTAGGTGGGATCATTGGTACAGATTCTGTATTGGGTCCGGGAGCGACAAGTTACGCCATAGTATTAGGACTCAATGATGCTACCAGAGCGGCAGGACAGGAGCTGTGGGGTCAGCAGAAGATCCTCATGAGCGTCCCCGGTTGGGAGGCTTTGACGCTTTGCAGATGCATTCAGTGTCTTTGTGTGCAGCGTAAGGAATGCAAAACTCTTCATGCTGTATTATGGTGAATGTGCATCTCCCGGGCAGGAGCGTACGGCCTTTCACGGCTTCGGCGCTCTCCACTTTCATCCTTCAGTCAGGACTTTCTGCTCCATTTGAACTCTTACATCGTCCCCATTGTGCCGACACATTGTGAGGTTTTTCTTCAGATTTTACCAGGTTGAGGGGATCTGGACTCCTGCCACACGCCATCATTGCCTGTCAGCGTGTAAACGTTTATTTACATCAAGCGTTTCGGTGGCAGAGGGGTCACTACTCACTTACAATACGGCTGACGTGCGCAGCCACGGTGAACCGTCAGATCTTAGATACAGGATGAGATCAAGTGTAATCCCGTGGACCCCAACGGAAAAGTCAGAACTGAGCCGACATCAAATCTTCAATGAGAATCCATGCTACCAGTGACATCACACCTTATGTATATATATATATATATACTGTATATACAGACTAGGAAGGCGAGAGCTGGGGGATATGTGCCCAGGCTGCTGGGTATTGAGGGTGAAGCCAACAATTCACACTTCTCTGGGTGAACTGGACTCCTGAACTAGTGATGTCATCACTGCTGCTTGTAGTGACATCACCAGTATACTGTATAGGTCCTTTGTACAGACTAGCTGGGTGAGAGCCGAGGGCTATGTGTCTGGGTGCTAGGTATGGGGGGTGAAGTCAACAAGTCACACTGCTCTGGGTGAACTGGACTCCTGGACTAGTGATGTCATCAGTACTGTGGATGACTTTAGTATACCATATAGGACCTACATGCAGACTAGCTAGGTGAAAGATGGTGGGCTAAGTGTCCTAGGTGCTGAGTATGGGGGGGTGAAACCAGTAATTCACAATACTCCAGGTGAACTGGGGCCCTGAACTAGTGATGTCATCAGTGCCACCTATTGGATGCCCGCTACACCAGGGAGACCCCACTTCTACCTCCTCCATTCTATCATCAGCCGTTACTCCAAACCAGATAACACTGCAGAATCCGTCTAGCGCTGGCCCTTTAAGCAGGCTCTGTATACACCTTTACACCTATATAATATCTGCACTTACAGAAGGTGCTGTATCTCCCCCTCCCGAACCATGAGGGGACTAATATACTGCTCTGTGTGAATAATAGGGGCTGCAGTTAATGATGTTGAGGGTTTTACTGCCGCCGTTAACACGTTCCCCTCGTATAAAGACATTGGGTGTTTTGTCTCAGTTGGTGCCTGGTTTTTATAATGTGTGGATGGGGAGGTTTATGGGGGCTTTGTGGTGGTCTCTGCTCTGCCAGCTTGTAGGGAAACATTTACAGAGGAGTGTGGTCTGCCGGCAGACGCGGTTTATAGCGCGATTCCCGTACCTTTACTTTATTTATTAGCCCAAGAGCACAAATCTCACAGACCAAATGTCTCTTGTCCGCCCACTGGCAGGAAAATGGTTAAACCCATTAAGGCAGCCATAGACGTCATGATGTCATCACGATCAAAGACGTATCCAGATATGAGACACGTCCCGATATGAATTCGTGAGCAGATATTTAGCTGCAATCTGGAAACATTTCTAGGTAAAATCTGATCAGAATCTTCAGTAACTTTACAGATACTTTGTATCACGTACAGATTGTGAATGACATCATGTCTCTAGTCACAGCCAGAGCTGCATTCACATCTATGCTGGCTGTCAGGTGGAATCTGTCAACATTAGATAACCACTTTTCTGAGCTTTCCTGACTACATTCTGCCTCACTGTGTTCTGGAAGAAGTCGCTTTCCACGACTAGTGATAAATAAGATTTCTGATATTATGGTATTGACTAATCATCCATCTCAGATTAGTGGGGTCTGACACCTGGGACCCCCAGTGATCACTTGTTGGGTGAGTGCTGCAGCCTCGTCACTAACATTATATAGTGACTCTGCCTGGCATTGCAGCTCAGCTCCTTTCACTAAAATGGGACTGAGCTGCCAACACGTCATGTGACCGATGAATTTGATGCCACTGGGCTATGACACAGAAACTGCACTTGCTCGAGTAGTTGATCACTGGGGTCTTGTGTATCCAATGATGACCTATCCTAAGGATATGACATTTTTTGTAGATAAAAAAGGACTTTAAAATAGCTTAGTAGAAATTAAGTAATTTATTAAAAAATAAAGTACAAGAAAAAATACAACTATAAAGACAACGCGTTTCGGCAGTGAGCAATTGCCTTTGTCAAGCCTGTATACATCCCACAAACTAAAGCTTTATATACAATCCATGCTAAAAGGGAAACCCCTCAGGGGGAGGGTAACAGAATTAACTCTAAACATGCTTGAACATATTCACATTCATACATATGGAGAGACCTTGCAACATAATAGTGATACAATAGTGATATACTAGTGATATATTAGTGACAATCTAGTGATATACTAATGATATATTAGTGATATAATAGTGATATATTAGTGATATATTAGTGATATAATAGTGATATATTAGTGATATATTAGTGATATAATAGTGATATAATAGTGATATATTAGTGATATATTAGTGATATAATAGTGATATATTAGTGACATACTAGTGATATACTAATGATATATTAGTGATATAATAGTGATATATTAGTGATATAATAGTGATATATTAGTGATATATTAGTGATATAATAGTGATATATTAGTGATATATTAGTGATATAATAGTGATATATTAGTGATATAATAGTGATATATTAGTGATATATTAGTGATATAATAGTGATATATTAGTGACATACTAGTGATATACTAATGATATATTAGTGATATAATAGTGATACAATGGTGATATATTAGTGACATACTAGTGATATACTAATGATATATTAGTGATATAATAGTGATATATTAGTAATATACTAGTGATATATTAGTGATATAATAGTGATACAATGGTGATATATTAGTGATATACTAGTGATATATTAGTGATATAATAGTGATACAATGGTGATATATTAGTGACATACTAGTGATATACTAATGATATATTAGTGATATACTAGTGATATGTTAGTGGTTAGTACTGCAGCAGTCTTGCAGCGCTGGAGTCCTGGGTTCAAATCCTGTCAGGAACAAAATCTGCAAGGAGTTTGTATGTTCTCCCTGTGTTTGCTTGGGTTTCCACTCACACTCCAAAGACATCCTGAGAGAGAATTGTGAGCCCTATATGGGACAGTGACTGACAATGTCTGTAAAGCGCTGCGGAGTATGATGGTGCTATATAAGTAACCGTAATGATATAATGGTGATATATTAGTGATATAAGTGTCCAAACAAAAAATAACTTGCTATGGAAACCCTATCCAGATATTACAATAGTGACAAACATTAGAATAACTGATACGATTAGACATAAAACGTTAGATCTTCATCTGCTGATATCAATGACCACACAGTGCGAGGAGATCGGCAGTCGCACAATCGAACCAGGAGTGAACCGAAGTCACCGTCCGCCTAACACACCTCACTGATGGATTAGGGGTATGGGCAGGCGACACTAGGCCGGGGATCGAGGACTGAGCGAAGCAGATTCAGTTATAGAAGGGATGCGGCGTCCATATTCAACTCCTGAAAACCCCTTTAAACTTTCATCTCCCACAAGAGGCTACAAAAAAAGGGCCTGAATCTATTTTAGTGGGGGCCTCATCCTCACAGCATCTGGTGGTATACTGTGTGAGGATTCTTCTGTCCCACGGCGTAGCTATAGGGGCGTAGCTATAGGGGCGTAGCTATAGGGACGTAGCTATAGGGGCGTAGCTATAGGGGCTGCTGCAGTCTCTACTGGGCCATGCACCATCTAATAGGAAAATCCCTGCTACATAAAATCTGCCACTATTCTAAATGCCATAGGCTAGGTAGGGGCCCCCTTGCAGATTTTGTATGGGGGCTTTGGGGCTTCCAGTTACACCTCTGACTGCCCCCTAGTGTCTGCTTTGGGAAACACAGGGTTGAGCTGTAATTTCATCACCCAGGAGATCCATCGGTTGCTTCTCCATCCCTCTCTATGACCTTACAGGTCAGTAAGTAGTAGACTGAGCTCCAGCACTTCATCCTAGCCCCCTCCCCAAGGGTAGGAAGGGGCGCAACCTTGACTTTGGCACCTTGGTAAAGATTGGGGAGGAGGTGGCCAGGCTGAATGAGGCCATCGACCTCAGACCCTTGTAGGATCTTTTTGTTCAGAAATTGGAGAAGGTTTGCAGGAGTCCTTGTCATTTAGAAGAGGGTCTACAGCCCATCACATCCTGCTGCACTTTGTGTGGCTCCAACTCCCCTAGTGATAGATAATAGTGAACAAATAACTTTATTAATGTTGGCTATTTTAACAACTTTACATATTTTATCTCGGGCAGAGCCCACAACATGGTGGAGACCCCTCCCCAAATGTCCCTGTTACCTTTCCTATAATCCACCCCTGAAAATAGGACAAGTCCAGCAGCAAGAAGCAATAATGTACAGCCATGCCTTGCAGCTTCGGTGCTACCAGGAGTGGACGAAAACAATACTGAATGCAGCTTTGGATGTGATTGGAGATATGATTCAATTCAAGAGAAATAAAGCCCAAGACTCCTTCCTTCCCTTCCTCCCAAAATAGATTCAAGCTGCAAAATAAAAACCTGAAAAACCTGAAGCGGCCCTTTGTTAGGTAAGAACCTTTTTTCCCTTTATTTTTGCCGGTCACGTGGGAGATTCCAGAGCTGTTCATATATTCTAGAATTGGTTTTGAAGATTGGAGACAATAAGAGTCTTAGCTGAAGAAGTCATTGACACTTTAATTAATGACCCGAGGATTATGCTGGAACTGTGGGAACCGACTCGGATGGAATAAGAGGGACCGTGGCACTGAGCCGGCCAAAGACAAGTGCTGCGGGCCCATGACAACCTCTCCAGATGAACCGCACATCTGAGGACAGGCTGCGTGCACCGCTTCCTTCCTGTCCTTGACCATGGAAATGCAATATATAGATTCATACGTGTGCGCAGGGGACATCACAGTGAGACTCTGTTAATATTTGACACAGAGCCAGGGGACGCCCTTTGTTCCCAACCTGAAGGACTGAACCAAAGGGGCGAAATAAATGACTTTACAGGAACATCCATCAGTGGAAGCCGCTATTTACTTTCCCTTGTCCTTAAGCAACCCCGATAGCAAGAATCTGATTGAATGGAGACGGGGCAGAGACGCGCAGGGTCATCCGCATATAGCAGCTCTGTCAGCACCATTCAGATGTCCACACAACAGGATGGAAATGGAGGAAGTGATACATAATGGACAACGATAGACAATGATAGAGCCCCCCCATCAAATCAAAGACCCCAAGTCTGGAGCTCCCAATATAAACTGTATATAGACTGTAATGAATGTGGAGCTGTCACTAAACCCAGATGTATTATGTAATATCTATAAGTACAACACAATATCAAAGCATCATACAAAGAACTAATCTACACATACACTCATACCTCTAATGGTTACTATAGGAAACAGTCAGCAAGCTTTCAGATAGACACAGTAACTCTACCAGCAGAATAGTGAGCGCAGCTCTGGGGTATAATACAGGATGTAACTCAGGATCAGTACAGGATAAGTAATGTAATGTATGTACACAGTGACTGTACCAGCAGAATAGTGAGCGCAGCTCTGGAGTATAATACAGGATAAGTAATGTAATGTATGTACACAGTGACTGCACCAGCAGAATAGTGAGCGCAGCTCTGGAGTCAGGTTAACGCAGGATCAGTACAGGATAAGTAATGTAATGTTTGTACACAGTGGCTGTTCCAGCAGAATTGTGGGGGCGGCTTTGGGGTTTTATATAGGATTAATAATTTAATTTTTTTTTATAGTTGCTGGCCCGGGGAAAAGGGGGGCAGCTCTGGAGTATAATACAGGATGTAACTCAGGATCAGTACAGGATAAGTAATGTAATGTATGTACACAGTGACTGTACCAGCAGAATAGTGAGCGCAGCTCTGGAGTATAATACAGGATGTAACTCAGGATCAGTACAGAATAAGTAATGTAATGTATGTACACAGTGACTGCACCAGCAGAATAGTGAGCGCAGCTCTGGAGTATAATACAGGATGTAACTCAGGATCAGTACAGAATAAGTAATGTAATGTATGTACACAGTGACTGCACCAGCAGAATAGTGAGCGCAGCTCTGGAGTATAATACAGGATATAACTCAGGATCAGTACAAGATAAGTAATGTAATGTATGTACACAGTGACTGTACCAGCAGAGTAGTGAGGCAGCCTGGAGTATAATACAGGATAAGTAATGTAATGAATGAAAAAAGGATTGTACCGCAGTATGAGTGCAGCTCTGGAGTATAATACAGGATAAGTAATGTAATGTATGTACACAGTAACTGTACCAGCAGAATAGTGAGCGCAGCTCTGGAGTATAATACAGGATATAACTCAGGATCAGTACAAGATAAGTAATGTAATGTATGTACACAGTGACTGTACCAGCAGAGTAGTGAGTGCAGCTCTGGAGTATAATACAGGGGACGGAGTACAGGATAAGTAATGTAATGTATGTACACAGTGACTGTACCAGCAGAATAGTGAGTGCAGCTCTGGAGTATAATACAGGATGTAACTCAGGATCAGTACAGGATAAGTAATGTAATGTATGTACACAGTGACTGCACCAGCAGAATAGTGAGTGCAGCTCTGGAGTATAAACAAGATAATACAGGATAAGTAATGTAATGTATGTACACAGTGACTGCACCAGCAGAATAGTGCGCGCAGCTCTGGAGTATAATACAATAAAACACCACTACAGGATAAGTAATGTAATGTATGTACACAGTGACTGTGCCAGCAGAATAGTGAGTGCAGCTCTGGAGTATAATACAGGATATAACACAGGATCAGTACAGGATAAGTAATGTAATGTATGTACACAGTGACTGCACCAGCAGAATAGTAAGCGCAGCTCTGGAGTATAATACAGGATGTAACTCAGGATCAGTACAGGATAAGTAATGTAATGTATGTACACAGTGACTGCACCAGCAGAATAGTGAGTGCAGCTCTGGAGTATAATACAGGATAAGTAATGTAATGTATGTACACAGTGACTGTACCAGCAGAATAGTGAGCGCAGCTCTGGAGTATAATACAGGATGTAACTCAGGATCAGTACAGGATAAGTAATGTAATGTATGTACACAGTGACTGTACTAGCAGAATAGTGAGCGCAGCTCTGGAGTATAATACAGGATGTAACTCAGGATCAGTACAGGATAAGTAATGTAATGTATGTACACAGTGACTGTACCAGCAGAATAGTGAGCGCAGCTCTGGAGTATAATACAGGATGTAACTCGGGATCAGTACAGGATAAGTAATGTAATGTATGTACACAGTGACTGCACCAGCAGAATAGTGAGCGCAGCTCTGGAGTATAATACAGGATAAGTAATGTAATGTATGTACACAGTGACTGTGCCAGCAGAATAGTGAGTGCAGCTCTGGAGTATAATACAGGATATAACACAGGATCAGTACAGGATAAGTAATGTAATGTATGTACACAGTGACTGTACCAGCAGAATAGTGAGCACAGCTCTGGAGTATAATACAGGATGTAACTCAGGATCAGTACAGGATAAGTAATGTAATGTATGTACACAGCGACTGCACCAGCAGAATAGTGAGTGCAGCTCTGGAGTATAATACAGGATGTAACTCAGGATCAGTACAGGATAAGTAATGTAATGTATGTACACAGTGACTGCACCAGCAGAATAGTGAGCGCAGCTCTGGAGTATAATACAGGATAAGTAATGTAATGTATGTACACAGTGACTGTGCCAGCAGAATAGTGAGTGCAGCTCTGGAGTATAATACAGGATATAACACAGGATCAGTACAGGATAAGTAATGTAATGTATGTACACAGTGACTGTACCAGCAGAATAGTGAGCGCAGCTCTGGAGTATAATACAGGATATAACTCAGGATCAGTACAGGATAAGTAACGTAATGTATGTACACAGTGACTGTACCAGCAGAATAGTGAGCGCAGCTCTGGAGTATAATACAGGATATAACTGAGGATCAGTACAGGATAAGTCATGTAATGTATGTACACAGTGACTGTACCAGCAGAATAGTGAGCGCAGCTCTGGAGTATAATACAGGATATAACTCAGGATCAGTACAGGATAAGTAATGTAATGTATGCACACAGTGACTGTACCAGCAGAATAGTGAGCGCAGCTCTGGAGTATAATACAGGATAAGTAATGTAATGTATGTACACAGTGACTGCACCAGCAGAATAGTGAGCGCACTCGGAGTTAATGCAGGACTAACTGGTAGTAATGTAATGTATTACACAGTGACTGTAACACAGGATATGAGCGCAGCTCAGGAGAAATACAGGATAAGTAATGTAATGTATGTACACAGTGACTGTACCAGCAGAATAGTGAGTGCAGCTCTGGAGTATAATACAGGATGTAACACAGGATCAGTACAGGATAAGTAATGTAATGTATGTACACAGTGACTGCACCAGCAGAATAGTGAGCGCAGCTCTGGAGTATAATACAGGATGTAACTCAGGATCAGTACAGGATAAGTAATGTAATGTATGTACACAGTGACTGCACCAGCAGAATAGTGAGTGCAGCTCTGGAGTATAATACAGGATGTAAATCAGATAGTACAGGATAAGTAATGTAATGTATGTACACAGCGACTGCACCAGCAGAATAGTGAGTGCAGCTCTGGAGTATAATACAAGATATGAATGTATAGCAGGATTTGTAATGTATTATATGTACACACTGGCTCTGCTTTATTTGGACCATTTTCCTCTTGGATATAGCTGTTGCTATCGGTGATGGTCTGGAGACATGATATAACATTGTACAGTATATAATTATTAATACTTGCTATATGTAGATTGGTTTTTATTAGATTTCTCTTTGTTTTATCATCCGCCAAGAATAACCTAATTTATTCATTTTCTTTACTTGGCAGGAGGAGAAATCTTTGGACTCTTCATTGTCCATCCTCTTTTTCTTCAGATTACATTTTGGCATTGGCCGGTCCTTCCATATATTTCTGGAGGAAAGAGACGCTCCTGGTTCTTTCCTCTCCTATTTGTCCTGACAACCGCAGGGATTCTGACAACTTCATCCAAAGTTAAGCCAAAAAAATCAACAAAATATAAAATATCTAAAGGAGGAATTTTTTCCATTAACTAATTGACTTTTCTAAAGGGGATTTCTGTATTTTTATAAATGAAGCTTCATCTTTGTATAATAAGACTTTCTGACAACTTTCTTGTGAACTTTATGTATTTGTCACCATTTTCTATATTCCTGCTTGTTCTCAGTGAATGGAAACACTCGTGTTACATGCAGAGACTTTAATAATAATAATAATAATAATAATAATAATAATAATAATAATAGTCTTTTAATAGTCCCACAATGGGGAAATTCAGTGTGTTACAGCAGCAAAGATAAGCAGATACAAATACAACATGTACAGGAATGTTCCAAGGTGAGAGGCATTACATTAATAGCAGACAGACAGATAGGACGTAGCAGAGGGGGGGGGGGATATAACAGGCAGAGAGATATTTCAGTTCTCTGTATGTAATGATCTCCGCTTAGGTCAGTGTTGGTTGTACAGCCTAACCGCGGTGGGGAGGAAAGACTTCCGATAGCGCTCCTTCTCACACCTAGGGTGGAGCAGTCGGTCACTGACAGTACTGCCCAGCGCGATCACAGTCTCATGCATGGGATGGGACTTCTTCTTCTGCATGGAGCTCACCACGGACAGTATCCTTCTGTCACCCACCACCTGCACTGGGTCCAGTGGGCTCCCCAGGACAGAGCTGGCCCTTCTAATCAGCTTGTCAAGTCTATTCCTATCCCTGGTTGATATACTGCTCCCCCAGCAGGCCACTCCAAAGAAGATGGCTGATGCCACTACCGAGTTGAAGAAAGTCCTATGAAGTGTCCCCCGGATTCCAAAGACTCTCAGCTTCCTAAGCAGGTAGAGCCTGCTGTGGCCCTTCCTGTACAGGGCCTCCATATGATCTGCCCAGTCCAGCTTATTATTAAGGAGCAGACCCAGGTACTTATAGGTGTTCACAATCTCGATGCCCGTCCCCAGGATGTCCACTGGATTTGGAGGGCATCTGCCTTTGCGGAAGTCCACCACCATCTCCTTGGTCTTCCCCGCGTTAATCTTCAGGTGGTTCCGGTGGCACCAGTCCACAAAATCCTGGTTCAGTTCTCTGTACTCCTTGTCATCATCATCTGTGATGAGACCCACTATTGCAGAGTCGTCAGAATACTTCTGTAGGTAGCAGCTGGATGAGTTGCACCTAAAATCTGCAGTGTACAGTGTGAAGAGGAAAGGGGCGAGAGCCGTACCCTGAGGTGCCCCCGTATTACAGATCACGGTACCTGACACACAGTCTTGGGCTCTCACGTATTGAGGTCGATTTGTGAGGAAGTCTAGGATCCAGTTGGAGAGGTGGTGGTCCACTCCAGCAAGGCCCAGCTTGTCTCTCAGTAACCTGGGCTGTATGGTGTTAAAAGCACTGGAGAAATCAAAGAACATTATTCTCACTGTGTTCCCTGGTTTCTCCAGGTGAGACAGAGCCCTGTGCAGAAGGTGGATGATGGCATCATCTACCCCAATGCCCGGCCGATAAGCAAACTGGAGAGGGTCCATAGCGGGGCTCACTAGAGGGCGGAGATGTGTGAGAACCAATCTCTCTAAGATCTTCATCAAGTGGGATGTCAGTGCTACAGGTCTGTAGTCGTTGAGGTCCATAGGGTGAGGTTTCTTTGGAACTGGTACCACACAAGAAGATTTCCATAATTCAGGGACTATTTCCTGCCTCAGGCTCATATTATACATATATGTAATTATACCACACAGCTGGTCCCCACAAGTCTTAATTAGCCTTGCACTGATGTCATCTGGCCCTGCGGCTTTCCTCGCCTTGATCTTTTTCATCTCCTTCCTCACCTGGGCCCGTGTGAAGGTCAGACTGTGGTCAGATAAAGACGGATTTCTGGATTTACTGGTCTGTTGGGAAGTGGCCGCATGGGGTGAAGTCATTGTGGTGGGGGGAGCTGAAGGACATGCTGGGGTGGGAGGAGCTGGTGTGTGATCAAATCTGTTGAAGAATAGGTTTAGTTCATTAAGCCAATTAACATCTGCCTCAATCTGGCAGACAGACTGTTTATGACCCGAAATTGACTTAAGCCCCTCCCAGACCCCCCCTTATGTCTTTTCTTTCCATTTGCTTTTCCATTTTTTCCTTATAACTGGCTTTTCCCTGCCTGATTTGATTCCTCAGCTCCTTTTGTACTTCCCTCAACCCCTCCTTATCTCTTGTCCTGAATGCCATCTTTTTCTCCTTAAGTAGTGTTTTTATATCAGAGTTAATCCATGGTTTGTTGTTGGAGAGCACCTCACCACTTTTGTGGGTACTGTGTTGTCCACACAAAAATTAATGTAGTCCGTTATGCAGTGTGTGAGTCCTTCTATATCTTCTCCATAAGAATCCTGCAAAACTTCCCATGCGGTTGTGTCAAAACAATCCCTCAGAGCCTCATCACTCTCCTCGGACCATATCCTCACTGTGCGGGTGACAGCTGGTTCTCTACGTATAAGTGGCTTGTACACAGGTCGGAGATGTACTAGGTTGTGAACCCAAATAAGCTAAACATTTGTCATAGATAAGCTTTTGGCTTTTTCTCTAGTGCACTTCTGGTCAGTACAGACAGAAAAAGAACAGAAGATCCAATGCCCAGAAATGAAGGTCCTCAGAAGGTGCAGATTGTTCTTTTCGGTAAGGCCGGTTGCAGACGACCATGCTGCAACCGACTGGCCGTGAACTAAAGGCACGGGCGGCACACGGGGGATACGGGGATGTCCCCCGTGTCCAGCTCGTGCATGGGCCGTGCTTCCTTTCTTTAAATGAATAGGAGCCACGGAAGCACAGGCCACAAATAGGATAGGAATAGGACTTGTTCTATCTGATGCGGCCTGGACTGTCGGCCCGCACATGAGAGCGTGAAAATTACGGTTGTGTGTACAGGCCCATAGAAAAGAATGGGTCAGTGTGCTATCCAGGAAAAACACGGATAGCACACTGACCACGGCCACGGTCGTCTGCAAACAGAAGGAACCCAATTTAGGAATCCCCTCCAATGCAATGCTAGGTATATCACTGTATATCATTACAACAGACTCTTTGGCGAGTGTCCATTCATTTGGGATCTGTACTGCAGAATTATTAGGTAACCGATGATTCCTCTGTGTCTATGACTCGGTGTGCGGACATTACATCAGCGTGTTATATAATCCAGCTTTGCCTACTGACCTGCATGTGGCTGCTTTACCCTCTGTTTCCCCGCACAGATCCCGGTGTCTAGACTTCACAGCAACGTTAATAAGATCCCAATGACTTTACATAAGTCCCTGGCCGGCCGCCCGCTCGCCTCGCACGTCATCATGTTTCCATATACCTCCTACTGAATCCTGCCTTCCATGAGTATATTGGCTCCTCTGCTATTCAGGGGTCTGGGAAAGTTGGGTGACTTTTCATATGAGAACCCTAATGATCATTGGTGAGGATGGTCATAGTCACACAGCTTTCCTAGTAACTGATCCTCAAACCAAACAGCAGCCTATTGGAATGTTTTTGTATTAACTATTTATTGCCCCCAACCTCTATCTGCTGCTTGTCGCCGCTGATCTGCAGGTGACGCTGCTCATGTTCTTGCCTCCTTGGTATTTATATTGTGTCTGGTTCACAGCAGAAGATTACGGAGGAGAACACAGATTTCTGGATGGTGATGTGTTATGACTGGCGTCAGATTATATTTACTAGAGAAGAAGAAAGCCTGACGATAGGAACAACAAATATTATTAGGAGCAGGTCCTGGGGCTACAGCACATGGCCAAAAGTATGTGAACCCCCCAGACATCACCCCTGCCTGGTGAAGAACAGTGGCCATTACCATGCAGTTGTCCCCCTCTGCTGGGAATACAGGTGTAGCCCTATTTGGGGGGGGTATGAGTATTATCCCTCCCGCAACAGACTCTGGCGCTGACCTGTGTGTATAATGGGACCTGAAGCCTTCGCTGAAGGGAAGAGTGGGAACATATATGAAATATATCAGTGCCTCCACCCAGGATAGAGCCTCTGTATTACAGGGAGGATCTCTTCCTGGGACTTACCCATGAAGTACAGTTAGTAGCCTTAACAAGGATCACTGTACTAATCTCACAGTCTGAAGAATACATACAGATACCACATAAGGTTATAACAGTAGCTTTATAAGAATCAACAGGGTAATAATACATACATACAATATACTCTGAACACAGCAATACTACAACAACCAGCAAGTCCTCAACCGTCTTAGGTTATATACCCGGGTATATATATAGATATATAGCAAGAGTCCAGTGCACAATACCTCCAGGCAACAGAAGAGATGCAGGGGCCCCTGTGGATGACTGTGGATCCTCGGATTCTTCCAGGAGATGACAGACAGCCGATCAGGAGATGATGATGATGATGGTGAGATTCTTCACAGGCAGCAAACAGGGCGACGGTGACGGCAGTAGATGCAGGCCTGACTACCCTAACACTGAGTCCTTAACCTGCCAGCTAAACTACTAGTGCCACCGGGCCTCTAACTAGCTAGTTGGCCTTCGGAAGCCTAACCTATCACTGCCCTGAACTATATATATATATATGGATCCCTAACTACGGTTACTAGCTAGGTCCTGTGAGTATATAGGGGGTAACACATACCTAACTATATACTGTGAAGTAAAGAGGAACAAGTGGCTCTTAGACTCCCCCAGACATAACATGTCTGTCTCAGCAGCTCTGCTCACATCTCTCCCCCCAGCAGCTCTGCCTCACATGTGTCTGACTCATTGTATTTACAAAACAAAACTTGCACTAAATGCCTGGGGTCTCTGAAGCCAAACTGCAGGGGCAAAGAAGCCAGATACATTATATACTAGTAGAAATGGCAGTTCCCTACACAGGTTTATTCACACACAGCAAAATATTCTCTGATTGAACATAAATTCCTTGCAGCAGGTGCACAGATTCCTGCAAACCCCTCTAGATTTCCTCTAGATGGCCCAGACCCCTCCAGACCCCCCAGACCCGCGTACGGCAATACACATAAAAATCCACCAAACCCAAATTCTTCATTCAGAGTTAGAGAGTGAAACTTGATTCCAGGATTTTTCCTCTTTACCAGCCTTGATGTGTAACTGTTCGGCCGGGAGACCCCATTAAATAGTGTTCACCATGAGCGGCCTTTATGCTGATGTTACCCCAAACTTGTAGCCCCAGGGGCTCCGCTCTGTGCTCTTCACAGCTGAGGTGTTGTTACTACATGATGCTCTAAGGTGTATGGGGGCAGTAGATGTTGGGGGAAGGAAGCATTTTATTCACTTCAGTATCCATGGTTACAGACTACAAACTAAGCCTGTGTGTAGTCGGATGTTTGTCTATATACATTTTGTGTCTAAGTATATTTATGTTGACTCCAATACTGGGGGGTTCTTGTGAGATTTTCTAAATGGGTTCACAATTTTGTTTCATTTCTTAATGTTTTGGCAATTGTTTCTTGGCACTTTGATGAAGCTCCAAATCCTCTTCTTAGACATAGATTTAGGCTAAGGCCCCACATAGCGGGCTGCTGCAAAGAAAAAGTGAGGTGAGAAAAAACATGACGGAATCGCGGTTTTTCCCGTAGCGCTTTTCACAAAAGACTGCAGATGTTTCCTGTGTGGACTTTCTGCTTGCATTATAGCTATAGGGAAACCGCCGGCGTGTCCGTAAGTATAATTGACATGCTGAGATTTACAAAATCACGGCGGTTTTGTAAATCACAGCGTTTCCGCTTCTCATATTTTTCTGCAAAGTGTGGATGGGATTCACTAGAATCTCATCCACTTTGTAGTGACTGTAAAATGCGGAGTCTTTTGCCGCGGAGTTTCTGCCACATGGGGCCCCAGCCTTAAAGGGGTTCTCTAGTACTATGATAATGAATTGTGTGTCCTCTTCACTACTTACCATTGTGAGCCCTACAAGGGAATGTGTTGACAATATCTGTAGAATATGATGGCGCTATAGAAGTAATAGAAACAAGTTACCGTACGCATCACCTTACATTGTATAGTGGCCGTGCTTGGTATTGCAGCGCCCCATTCATTTCCATGGCCACCTGACCTATGGATGGGATATCTCTGGCTTGAGAAGAAGAGCCAGGGGCGCACCACTAATGAGGCGAGGTGAGGCCAGGGGCGCACCGCTAATGAGGCGAGGTGAGGCCAGGGGCGCACCGCTAATGAGGCGAGGTGAGGCCAGGGGCGCACCGCTAATGAGGCGAATTGAGGCGGCCGCCTCGGGCGGCACTGTCCGGGGGGGCGGCATTTTTACTATTTAATGTAAACCAGCCCAGGACAGGCCGCTTTAAAAAAAAAAAAAAAAACCAGAGCTGAGCGCGGCCTGTCCTGGGCTGGTTTACAAGACGTCGCATCTCAGCACAGGCGGCGATACAATGACGTCATCACGCCGCCTACGCTGAGACACAGACGTCGCGGACAAGAGGAGGAGGCGGCGGCTGCATCAAGGCATCGCAGGTGAGTATAGCTTTTTTTTATCTATATAAATAGGCCGTAACCTGTTGGAGTATCCCCGGCAGGTAACGGCCTATTTATTTACCTACCCCGCGTCTGCTCGTGGCCGCCCCCGCTTCCCCTTCTGCTATGGGCCGCAGAAAGGGAAGCGGATGCCGCTGTGAGTGGCCGCGGGCATCGATAAGTTAGGTCGCGGGCCGCAAATACTACTATTATTATACTCTGGGGTCTATTCAGACCCCGGAGTATAATAATCAGAGGCCTAGGGTTGGTGAGGGAACATAAAAACCAGTGTTACTCACCTCCTGCGATCCGATGTAACTCCGAGCAGGCTTGGGGCCTCTGGTGACGTCATCAGGTCGCGTCGCCGGCCTGATCACGTGACGTGTGTGCGCAATTAAACAGGGCCGAAAGCTGCAAGGAGTGCACCGGTGTCCAGGATAGGTAAGTAACTCTGATTTTTATGTTTGTATTCTCCCCTGGGTCTCCAATCATTATACTCTGGGGTCTGAAAAGACTCCAGAGTATAATAATAGTTCATGGGTCGGCCACTATGGGGCATAATACCCTGTGCAGGGACCACTGTAGAGCATAATACCCTGTACAGGGGTCACTATGGAGCATAATACAAGTGCAGGGGCCACTATGGAGCATAATACCAGTGCAAGGGCCACTATGGAGGATAATACCAGTGCAGGGGCCACTATGGAGCATAATACCAGTGCAAGGGCCACTATAGAGCATAATACCAGTGCAGGGGCCACTATGGAGCATAATACCGTGTGCTGGGGCCACTGTGGAGCATAATACCGTGTGCAGGGGCCAATATGGAGCATAATACCGTGTGCAGGGGCCAATATGGGGCATAAAACTGTGTGCAGGAGTTGCTGTGGAACATAATACCGTGTGCAGTGGCCAATGTGGGGCATAATACCCTGTGCAGGGGCCACTATGGAGCATAATACTGTGTGCAGGGGCCGCTGCGGGCCATAACACTGTGTAATACTGTGTGCAGGGGCTGCTGTGGAACATTATAGTGTGTGTAAATGGGGCGCTTTAAACATGGGCTATGGCACCTGTTTATATTATACGCTGTCTGTTTATAGTGACCGTGTGATTTAATTGTAGCCTTGTCACATACTGTAGACATGTACAGGACGAGGCTGCAGTTACATTACATGGCCGCTATGAGATGAATGACACTATGTAAACAGAGAAGCGGTCACGGCGCTTACACAGGTACCATTCAAACAGCTGATCAGTGGGGGTTCTGGGTTTTTGAACCCCACTGATTAGTTTATTAATGACCTGGAAAACCTTTTAATTAGTTAACACCTGGGGTATTATTAATAAGGGGCACTATTTATACAGGGTACACACGGACATTATTAATAAGGGGCACTATTTATACAGGGCACACACGGACATTATTAATAAGGGGCACTATTTATACAGGGCACACACGGACATTATTAATAAGGGGCACTATTTATACAGGGTACACACGGACATTATTAATAAGGGGCACTATATATACAGGGGCACACATGGACATTATTAATAAGGGGCACTATTTATACAGGGCACACACGGACATTATTAATAAGGGGCACTAATTATACAGGGTACACACGGACATTATTAATAAGGGGCACTATTTATACAGGGTACACACGGACATTATTAATAAGGAGCACTATTTATACAGGGCACACATGGACATTATTAATAAGGGGCACTATATATACAGGGCACACATGGACATTATTAATAAGGGGCACTAATTATACAGGGTACACACGGACATTATTAATAAGGGGCACTATTTATACAGGGTACACACGGACATTATTAATAAGGGGCACTATTTATACAGGGTACACACGGACATTATTAATAAGGGGCACTATTTATACAGGGTACACACGGACATTATTAATAAGGGGCACTATTTATACAGGGTACACACGGACATTATTAATAAGGGGCACTATTTATACAGGGTACACACGGACATTATTAATAAGGGGCACTATTTATACAGGGTACACACGGACATTATTAATAAGGGGCACTATTTATACAGGGTACACACGGACATTATTAATAAGGGGCACTATTTATACAGGGCACACACAGACATTATTAATAAGGGGCACTATTTATACAGGGTACACACGGACATTATTAATAAGGGGCACTATTTATACAGGGTACACACGGACATTATTAATAAGGGGCACTATTTATACAGGGTACACACGGACATTATTAATAAGGGGCACTATTTATACAGGGTACACGGACATTATTAATAAGGGGCACTATTTATACAGGGTACACACGGACATTATTAATATAAAGATGCACTTGGGGGTATTATTCATTATGGGGGGTTATATCATATATTATATAATTGGGGGTAGCAGCAGGATGGGGGCTTTGTGTAGGTGAGGACAATGTGGGTCGGTGCCTGGAAAAGTGAGGAGCCAAAGATGTCTGTGCTGCAACCTTTACAGAGACAAGTCACAGCTGGAAGAAGTGGTCATGGCGGTCCAGAGGGAAGAGAAGGGAAATGTGACCGATTAGTCAGAGACGTCACCTGTAAGTCACAGAATGTTACTGCCCTGTATTCACCTAAATGATAGAGGATAAATACCTGAGTGATGGGGGTCTGTCTGCTGAGACCCCCACTGAGCCTGAGAATTGGGTTTTTTCCCCCACTAGGTGGGAATTCAGCCTGACCGCAGCCATATATATAGGTGTCACTAGGTGGATGGACGAACCCGCGTGGCTCTCATTCACTTCAATGGGAGTGCCAAAGATACCCGAAGTCCAGTCCTCAGCTATCTGCGGGGCTCCTATTATAGAGAATGGGGGCCACGTGGGCTCGTCCATCCACCAAGCAGAAGATGTGTGACGTTACTCTCATTGTTAATGCCGTGTTGTTGATCTGATACTGAAGTAATACAGGAAGAAGAATTCTTAAAAACTGTTTTATAACTTTGTGTATTGTGTATATTGTGCGATGATAACAGTGTGTTAAACTAGTAGCATGAAAACTCAGTTTTTTGGGGTTTTTTTTGGGGGGGGCGTCTTTCTATAGTCCGCCTCAGGCAGCAAAGAGGCTAGGGTCACCACTGAGAAGAGCCATAAACTCTTCACACAGCTGAGATCAGACATTGCTATCTCGCAGATCATTTACTGTATATCCTGTAGGATTCTGCTCTCGGTCCTCGCTATGGTCAGAGATTTTAGCGCTTGCATCATTCTCAATTCTGCTGCAAACAAAGACATGTTGAAATAGGTTTCCAATTTTTTTTACATTTGATTTTTCATGAATTTCCACATTTTTTTCAGATCTGAGGGATTTTTTGTGCCCGCAGCCGCCGATATCCAGGGCATTAATCTTACTATTTGCATCGATGTCACCGATCCGCCTCCGTTTCTGCCGCCAGTGAATGTATCATCTGTGTGGGGTCTTTCTGCAGGTCCTGGAGGATTCAGAGCACAAACCTCTTCTCTTCTGCTTCTAAAGTCCTTTTTTTAGATGCTTTGAGCGCAATTCTCAGACTTCCCAACTTAACAGGGATAAATAAGGAAGGGAAAAAAAAGAGAAAAGAACATCGTTTGATAATGACCGGTGACTGCTGGGTACTGTAGGGGTGTGTTTTGTTCCACCAATGACACACTGGCGCGGTGCCCGCTGGATCGCAGCCCTGCTCTGCCTTGGGTACATCTTTTCATCAGTAAATGCATTGGTCGGCTTCAAATGGCAGCACAGAAGAGCCATGAATAGCCTAAAATAAATTAGACCACTGTGCAAAGCAAGCAAAGGGTTTTGTCACCGAGTCCTGCAAGGAACATTAAGGGGAGGGGGATGGGGAGGAGGGGGGTTCCACTGACTTAAACCTGCCTGGAGGTTCCCTGAGGTAACACTGTGACAAGGTGAGGCTCTGCTGGAAGTCGCTTTATCTATAGATTTTCTTCCCTATTGCTATAGACAGTGTTTTATTGTGAAACTTCCTTCTATATAGGACACAAGTGTATTAGTGTAATCTCCCGATCGCCGGAACGCCCCAGTCGAAGTGTCGTTCCCCTCACCCCGAGGATTATTGTTTTCTTCACATTTGGATTCTTAAATGAACTCAAGCCCAAGACCAAATGACCACAGATACCACCTGCAACCGAACTGAGGGCCCTGGTGGCCCGGTGATCTATGGTTTGGTCCCTGGTGGCCCAATACCCATAATAACCTCCTCTTCATGTCTACTCCTAATAATCCAGCTTCTTAAAGGGGTTCTCTGAGATAAAAAAAATTTTCAATCAAGGCCAGGGAAGGTGAAAAAAAAAAACAACTACCCACCCTCATCTGTCCCCGATGCTCCGGTGCCTCCCAGCACAGTCCGGTCCTGCTGCTCCGGTGTCTTTTTCCGACACAAGTCCCTGCCACACGTGACCACTGAGACCAATCAACAGCCTAAGGAATGGACATGGGACGTCGCAGGTAGTGACGTAATTTTGGGGTTTTTTTTCACCTTCCTTGGCCTAATAGAAAAAAAAAATGTTTATCCCAGACAACCCCTTTAATTTAACCCCTGGTGATCCTGGAGGTCCCGGGCTTCTGTAACTATTGTCCCTTGATGTCTATTGCTCATGGTCTGTCAGTGCTGGAGCCTAAATAAACCTTCAAACAACTTTTGATTTTCTGGCAGTATTTGTCACATTATTAGTTTGTAGAGTACATTATTAAGGGATATTGGCTCAATTATGTGGCTTCTTCATTCTCTGGCTTCTTCATTCTTTGGCTTCTTCATTATTTGGCTTCTTCATTCCTTGGCTTCTTCATTCTTTGGCTTCTTCATTATTTGGCTTCTTCATTCTTTGGCTTCTTCATTACTTGGCTTCTTCATTCTTTGGCTTCTTCATTATTTGGCTTCTTCATTCTTTGGCTTCTTCATTATTTGGCTTCTTCATTCCTTGGCTTCTTCATTATTTGGCTTCTTAATTCTTTGGCTTCTTCATTCCTTGGCTTCTTCATTCTTTGGCTTCTTCATTCCTTGGCTTCTTCATTCCTTGGCTTCTTCATTCCTTGGCTTCTTCATTCTTTGGCTTCTTCATTCCTTGGCTTCTTCATTCCTTGGCTTCTTCATTCTTTGGCTTCTTCATTCCTTGGCTTCTTCATTATTTGGCTTTTTCATTCCTTGGCTTCTTCATTCCTTCACTTCATCATTCCTTGACGTCTTCATTCTTTTGCTTCTCCATTCTTTTTCTTCTTCATTATTTGTCTTCTTCATTCTTTTGTTTGTTTCGGTTTTGCTGAGCTCTGTGCTCTGCATCTCCCTGGAATATGAATGTAAAGTTCTTGCATAATGCAGGGAAGCCGAGGCCGGCAGTCACTTCAGACTGTGTTATCTTGAGCATTATAAACCTAGACCAACAGGAGTGTTAAAGTTTACCTACATCTTCAAACAAATTTTTACCTTCTGGCAGCGTCTTTGCCATTATTAAAGTTTGTAACTATATTAAGAAAATATGGTTCCATTCTGTGAAAACCTCTGCTTCTTATTCTCTGCCTTGTTTCTCAGATCTGTACTTGTCTCACTGGATTATGGGGGTGCACAGGCTCTCGTACATTGCAAGAAAGTTAAGACGGGGGGGACACTTCAAAAAGTTATATCTTGGGCATTTTAAAACATTAAACCTAGAACAGCGTCTTTGGTGTCATATGAAGAATAAGAGTCTCAGCTTTCATATGACACTAAGATCACAGTTCTAGCTGTAAAAGTTCCATAGATATCACCAGTTGAAAACACAGTCGGAGCAGCTGCATATAAACATGTCGATCCTGACTGTGTTTCTGTGTTTTCAACTGCTGATTCCTCTGGGAATTTTACTGTTAGAATTGCTCATACGTGTATGACACCAAAAACACTGTTCTAAGTTTTATGCTCTAAATGCCTAAGATATAACCTAAGATATGCAGCTTCTATGCATTATACAAGAACCCATATGCCCCCATACTTAAGTGAGAAGCAGTATACAGATATCAGCCTGCAATACAGAAACAGAGGGAAAATAAGAAGGAAATGTAACATTATTCCTGGTGGCATAGGAATTCATAGAATAGAGTCAGATTATGTTAATAGAGTTGCAAAATGCCAGTATATTAGGTAGACTGTAACACTCCTGGTGGTCTGGTGTATAATAACAGATAATATTGTGGTGTGTATCAGGTAATGGTTGATATGACCCTATTACATCAGTTGTCTATAAACCAATACTAACCTTGGTGTGCGAATAAATAAAGCCCTGACTGTTTCTGAATGACGATTATTCATTGGATTATTCCAATTCTAATGTGTCATGTTTATTCTGCTATCTCTTATGTCTATCTGTGATAATAAGTAATATCTCTGGTGTCTACTGGACTAGTACTATCCCTGTTGATCTATTGGCTGGTGTATTTCTCATCCCTGGTGGTCCATTGGATATATATATAATACATTGTAGCTGTTCAGTTTGTTAGTAAATGACGATATCTCTGTTAATGAATATTTTCCCTTCTGTCTAGTGGGTTAATATTCTTATCATGTAGTATATTTGGATCAATATGTAATCTCTCCAATGTTTGGTGTCCTTGTTAACTGGGTTGTGGATAAATGCTATGGATGGACTAGATCCCTGTGGGTCAAAAAAATCGTATTGCTGATGCGATAAAAATATCCCTGGTGGACTAGAGGATATGTAACATTATTCCTGGTGGCATAGGATTTCATGATAACATCCCTAATTGCTTAGGGGGTTTTGAAGCAAAATTGGTGACATAGGGTGTCAGGGTAAAATGCTTGGTGGGTTAGAGGTTATGTAACATTATTTTTGGTGGTATATGCTTCTATGACAATATCCCTGTGGCTTAGGGGTGTGTACAGTAACATTATTTCTGGTGGCCTAGGATTTCATGATAATATCTCTGATGACTTAGAGGATATGTAGCATTATTTGTAATGTTATAGATTTTATAATAACATCCCTGGTGGGTTAGTGATTATATAACATTACTCTTGGTGGTTACACAGGGTTTCATGACAATGTCCCTGGTGGCCTAGGAGTTGTATAATATTATTACTGGTGCTAAGTTGTAGCTTACATACACCGGCACATCATGATCAATCTTCAAGCCTGGACAGTCCCAATAAGGGATTTCAGGATCACCAATTTCAGGCCTGGTATAGGACCTGGGGGGATGGGGGGGCATTTTCCAATAGATGCGGATACACCCGGGTGTAAATACTTTGTGTCGGTTCACACTCTTCTATAATTCACTTTCTCATTGAATCCTCAGCGGTGAACAGATTTCCTTTTATTTTCCATTTACTCATTTTGTGAGATCATCCGAGCACAAGGTAAAGACCAAGTCAGGAGATAAAGTCTCATGACGGACACTGGGAACCAGAAGAAACGACCTTCACCTTATCTGCTGGAGATGTGAGAATGAATGGATGAGCAGCGCGGCGGCCTTGTCACAGCCGACCTCACCATGAATTCTGTATGTTATCAGCGACAAGTGAAACATCACACCTGGCCCAGGACACGAGGCCTCCGACCCGCTGGGGTCACTGATGGGTAATGATGGGGGTTCTGGTCTTACATGCTCATTCATTGGGGCAGATATGGGATAGGATTGTTCATATGTATCAGGGATTTGGCTTCTGCATGTTCTGATGCTGATGGATGAAAGAGCGGAAGAGCCAAAGAAACTAATTATAGATAAGATTAAGGGGAACCCTTCCTATATAATGTCTGATCTATAGGCGACATGATATAGAGAAGGGGGCGTAGCTGATCTGTGCTTAGTTCTCCAAGATGGCGGCGGAAAAAAACTCCCACCTGAGTTCTGCCAAAAACTGTTTGTACTGAGAAGGCAAAGGGCAAAGGTCACACCAAATATTAATGGGATTTACATTTCTCTTTCCTCCATTCACTTTGTTAATTGACAAAAATAAACTATTAACCCTTTCATTTCTTAAAGCATTCTTTACTTTACAGCATTTTTACATACTTGTATAAAACTTCTGCACAGTACTATAGCATTGACCAAACCCACCCATTTCAGGAGCATCAGTCAACTGCCTAAACTATGGGGTATGACTGTCTCGCAGGGTCGATGGGTGATCAGCAGATGTCAGGGCAGAGGAACTTGAGTTGGATCTCAACTGCTTGACCTATATAGGGAAACCACTACCAGAAGAGCCAGGTGTGCATGTGTATGGAAGAGCAGGACAAGAACGCTGACCACTATCCAATGTGTATGGAAGAGCAGGACAAGAACGCTGACTGCTATCCAATGTGTATAGGAGAGCAGGACAAGAACGCTGACCACTATCCAATGTGTATGGAAGAGAGGACAAGAACGCTGACCACTATATAATGTGTATGGAAGACAAGAACAAGAACGCTGACCTCTATCCAATGTGATTTGGAAGAGAGTACAAGAACGCTGACCACTATCCAATGTGTATGGAAGAGAGGACAAGAATGCTGACCACTATCCAATGTGTATGGGAGAGCAGGACAAGAACGCTGACCACTATCCAATGTGTATGGAAGAGAGGACAAGAACACTGACCACTATCCAATGTTTACGGAAGAGAGGACAAGAACGCTGACCACTATCCAATGTGTATAGGAGAGCAGGACAAGAACGCTGACCATTATCCAATGTGTATGGAAGAGAGGACAAGAACGTTGACCACTATCCAATGTGTATGGAAGAGAGGACAAGAACGCTGACCACTATATAATGTGTATGGAAGACAAGGACAAGAACGCTGACCTCTATCCAATGTGATTTGGAAGAGAGTACAAGAACGCTGACCACTATCCAATGTGTATGGAAGAGAGGACAAGAATGCTGACCACTTTCCAATGTGTATGGGAGAGCAGGACAAGAACGCTGACCACTATCCAATGTGTATGGAAGAGAGGACAAGAACGCTGACCACTATCCAATGTGTATGGAAGAGAGGACAAGAACACTGACCACTATCCAATGTTTACGGAAGAGAGGACAAGAACGCTGACCACTATCCAATGTGTATAGGAGAGCAGGACAAGAACGCTGACCATTATCCAATGTGTATGGAAGAGAGGACAAGAACGTTGACCACTATCCAATGTGTATGGAAGAGCAGGACAAGAACGCTGACCACTATATAATGTGTATGGAAGACAAGGACAAGAACACTGACCTCTATCCAATGTGATTTGGAAGAGAGTACAAGAACGCTGACCACTATCCAATGTGTATGGAAGAGAGGACAAGAATGCTGACCACTTTCCAATGTGTATGGGAGAGCAGGACAAGAACGCTGACCACTATCCAATGTGTATGGAAGAGAGGACAAGAACGCTGACCACTATCCAATGTCTATGGAAGAGCAGGACAAGAACGCTGACCACTATCCAATGTGTATGGGAGAGCAGGACAAGAACGCTGACCACTATCCAATGTGTATGGAAGAGAGGACAAGAACGCTGACCACTATCCAATGTGTATGGAAGAGAGGACAAGAACGCTGACCACTATCCAATGTGTATGGAAGAGAGGACAAGAACGCTGACCACTATCCAATGTGTATGGAAGAGAGGACAAGAACACTGACCACTATCCAATGTTTACGGAAGAGAGGACAAGAACGCTGACCACTATCCAATGTGTATGGGAGAGCAGGACAAGAACGCTGACCACTATCCAATGTGTATGGAAGAGAGGACAAGAACGCTGACCACTATCCAATGTGTATGGAAGAGTAGGACAAGAACGCTGACCACTATCCAATGTGTATGGAAGAGCAGGACAAGAACGCTGACCGCTATCCAATGTGTATGGAAGAGCAGGACAAGAACGCTGACCACTATCCAATGTGTATGGAAGAGCAGGACAATAACGCTGACCACTATCCAATGTGTATGGAAGAGCAGGACAAGAACGCTGACCGCTATCCAATGTGTATGGGAGAGCAGGACAAGAACGCTGACCACTATCCAATGTGTATGGAAGAGAGGACAAGAACGCTGACCACTATCCAATGTGTATGGAAGAGCAGGACAAGAACGCTGACCGCTATCCAATGTGTATGGTAGAGAGGACAAGAACACTGACCACTATCCAATGTGTATGGAAGAGAGGACAAGAACGCTGACCACTATCCAATGTGTATGGAAGAGAGGACAAGAACGCTGACCGCTATCCAATATGTATGGAAGAGCAGGACAAGAACGCTGACCACTATCCAATGTGTATGGAAGAGAGGGCAAGAACACTGACCACTATCCAATGAGTATGGAAGAGAGGACAAGAACACTGACCACTATCCAATGTGTATGGAAGAGAGGACAAGAACGCTGACCACTATCCAATGTGTATGGAAGAGAGGACAAGAATGCTGACCACTATCCAATGTGTATGGAAGAGAAGGACAAGAACGCTGACCACTATCCAATGTGTATGGAAGAGCAGGACAAGAACGCTGAGCACTATCCAATGTGTATGGAAGAGAAGGACAAGAACACTGACCACTATCCAATGTGTATGGAAGGAAGAACAAGAACGCTGACCACTATCCAATGTGTATGGGAGAGCAGGACAAGAATGCTGACCACTATCCAATGTGTATGGAAGAGCAGGACAAGAACGCTGACCACTATCCAATGTGTATGGAAGAGAGGACAAGAACGCTGACCACTATCCAATATGTATGGGAGAGCAGGACAAGAACGTTGACCACTATCCAATGTGTATGGAAGAGAGGACAAGAACACTGACCACTATCCAATGTTTACGGAAGAGAGGACAAGAACGCTGACCACTATCCAATGTGTATAGGAGAGCAGGACAAGAACGCTGACCACTATCCAATGTGTATGGAAGAGAGGACAAGAACGCTGACCACTATCCAATGTGTATGGAAGAGCAGGACAAGAATGCTGACCACTATCCAATGTGTATGGAAGAGAGGACAAGAACGCTGACCACTATCCAATGTGTATGGAAGAGCAGGGCAATAACGCTGACCACTATCCAATGTGTATGGAAGAGCAGGACAAGAACGCTGACCACTATCCAATGTGTATGGGAGAGCAGGACAAGAACACTGACCACTATCCAATGTGTATGGAAGAGAGGACAAGAACGCTGACCACTATCCAATGTGTATGGAAGAGCAGGACAAGAACGCTGACCGCTATCCAATGTGTATGGTAGAGAGGACAAGAACACTGACCACTATCCAATGTGTATGGAAGAGAGGACAAGAACGCTGACCACTATCCAAGTGTATGGAAGAGAGGACAAGAACACTGACCACTATCCAATGTGAATGGAGAGAGGACAAGAACGCTGACCACTATCCAATGTGTATGGAAGAGAGGACAAGAACGCTGACCACTATCCAATGTGTATGGAAGAGCAGGACAAGAACGCTGACCACTATCCAATGTGTATGGAAGAGAGGACAAGAACGCTGACCACTATCCAATGTGTATGGAAGAGCAGGGCAATAACGCTGACCACTATCCAATGTGTATGGAAGAGCAGGACAAGAACGCTGACCACTATCCAATGTGTATGGAAGAGAGGACAAGAACGCTGACCACTATCCAATGTGTATGGAAGAGCAGGACAAGAACGCTGACCACTATCCAATGTGTATGGAAGAGAGGACAAGAACACTGACCACTATCCAATGTGAATGGAGAGAGGACAAGAACGCTGACCACTATCCAATGTGTATGGAAGAGAGGACAAGAACACTGACCACTATCCAATGTGAATGGAGAGAGGACAAGAACGCTGACCACTATCCAATGTGTATGGAAGAGCAGGACAAGAACGCTGACCACTATCCAATGTGTATGGAAGAGAGGACAAGAACACTGACCACTATCCAATGTGTATGGAAGAGCAGGACAAGAACACTGACCACTATCCAATGTGTATGGAAGAGCAGGACAAGAACGCTGACCACTATCCAATGTGTATGGAAGAGAAGGACAAGAACGCTGACCACTATCCAATGTGTATGGAAGAGAGGACAAGAACGCTGACCACTATCCAATGTGTATGGAAGAGAAGGACAAGAACGCTGACCACTATCCAATGTGTATGGAAGAGAGGACAAGAACGCTGACCACTATCTAATGTGTATGGAAGAGCAGGACAAGAACGCTGACCGCTATCCAATGTGTATGTGCGGTGACCAGATGGAAGGTAACGCTGCAGTTGGGATTGCGGGGGTGCAAACAGCGCAGACTTGTCACGGTCTGTGGGCACGAGGGCGCAGCGCTGGTGCTGTCCCACGTTACCACCACTGGTACCGGTGATGAGGGGGCTGCACAAATGTTGGTGGTGATTGTTCCCCCCGGGGCGCTTCCCCTATACTGTGCCGACTGGTGGTGTTTGGGGGCGCCCTGATGTTGTCGGTGCAGAGTCAGACACAGAAACGGTTGTAAAGTTGAACTTTTACTTCCATGGGTGTGGAGGCACAAATGCTTAAACAGTTTCTTCAATACAAAACAACGGGGTACGCCTGGTGACACAGCAAAGTCCTGGGGTGCAGGGTGGACTTGATGAAAGGTGTTCCTAGCCCTTATACTTCAGTGTTACAGCCCTAAGGTGCGTCTGGGTTCCTATTTGGCACATAGGAGGATGCCCACCATGATACTAGTACATAATATTCCCCACTCACGTTATGTGGTCCTGATAGCTCAGAGTTTCGGGGTGCAATAGTCAGGGTGGCAGGATATTCCACAGGTCTGGCCTTGGCCCCTGGATCCTGTGATACTTGCTATGGAGCACGTGTTCCAGAATGTTCTCTCCACAGTCTCATGCTGACAAGATGATGATGCTTGACTTCCTTCAGGGCGATGGCTAGGCAGACAGGGGACAGGATCTTCTGAATAGCTGGAGTATGTCAGCTCTCCAACCTTCCTGGTCCTGTCTAGGACTTGAGATTCCTGCACTAAACTCACTGCTTTCTTCACAGGACATCACACTTATCTCCTCACCTCCTCCTCCTAACACTCCACACTTCTAACTCCTCACACGCAGGACCTTCCTGCAGGGGTGTTACCATGGGGACCCAGTGATCAGCTGACTCCTCCCCTTTTCCCAGGCGATGTCCTCCCATTGGACATTTGGTTACTATTCAATCCTATGGGAGGTGTAATGCATGTGTGAGGCTCACTAGGTGGCGCTGTGTTGTGTGAGACTCAGGACCCCCTGCTATGTCACACAGGCTATGAAGCAACAGGAAATAATACAATGCACAGAGATCACCCTCAGCCCAGCCATAGCCAGCTCTGGGATGCCACATACTCCCCCTCTTTCACTGAGCCGACCTCGGCGACGGGCTGGGGTGAAGGTGAGAAATGTAACATAACGTTAATAAATACGAATAAAGTAAAAATGTCACTAACAGTTTAGAAAAATATAATACTTAGAAACTTGAGGTAAGACCTCCCGGCATAGTCCTGGAATGTCCATGAGAAGTCTGAAGGGTAACGGAGAGATAATTAAACTCAGACTTATGGAACCTTTTGGCGGTACCATCAGACAGTCCATATAGAAACAACAGTAGTGCAAATGGGTCCAGAGGCTCTCTGGTACAAATTTCGTGAGTGTCCATTATCATGAGAGTCTCTCTGAGAAACAATAAACAGTCCTTTCTGTAAGGAAGAGTAGGCACTCTAGCACGAATGTCCATACCGCAATGGGGTAACAGAACTTCCTTGGCTCGGTGAGCCAGGCACTATGGCTTGGATTGTTGCATATAAGTGTAAATACTATATTACA
>CAMRHE010000636.1:0-162500 GCA_947044405.1 Leptodactylus fallax
CAGGATGGGACTGTTCTGTATGTGAGTGTATTAGGGCTACGTGTCATTGTATGTAGGGTACACAGTGCTGGGTATAGTGTGGGCACGGGGCGGTAGTATTAGTACTAGAGGTGCGGAGCTGGGCAGTACAGGATAGGACTGTTCTGTATGTGAGTGTATTAGGGGCTACGTGTCATTGTATGTAGGGTACACAGTGCTGGGTATAGTGTGGGCACGGGGCGGTAGTATTAGTACTAGAGGTGCGGAGCTGGGCAGTACAGGATGGGACTGTTCTGTATGTGAGTGTATTAGGGGCTACGTGTCATTGTATGTAGTGTACACAGTGCTGGGTATAGTGTGGGCACGGGGCGGTAGTATTAGTACTAGAGGTGCGGAGCTGGGCAGTACAGGATAGGACTGTTCTGTATGTGAGTGTATTAGGGTTACGTGTCATTGTATGTAGGGTACACAGTGCTGGGTATAGTGTGGGCACGGGGCGGTAGTATTAGTACTAGAGGTGCGGAGCTGGGCAGTACAGGATAGGACTGTTCTGTATGTGAGTGTATTAGGGGCTACGTGTCATTGTATGTAGGGTACACAGTGCTGGGTATAGTGTGGGCACGGGGCGGTAGTATTAGTACTAGAGGTGCGGAGCTGGGCAGTACAGGATGGGACTGTTCTGTATGTGAGTGTATTAGGGGCTACGTGTCACTGTATGTAGGGTACACAGTGCTGGGTATAGTGTGGGCACGGGGCAGTACTATTAGTACTAGAGGTGCGGAGCTGGGCAGTGCGGGATAGGACTGTTCTGTATGTGAGTGTATTAGGGCTACGTGTCATTGTATGTAGGGCACACAGTGCTGGGTATAGTGTGGGCACGGGGCGGTAGTATTAGTACTAGAGGTGCGGAGCTGGGCAGTACAGGATGGGACTGTTCTGTATGTGAGTGTATTAGGGGCTACGTGTCATTGTATGTAGGGTACACAGTGCTGGGTATAGTGTGGGCACGGGGCGGTAGTATTAGTACTAGAGGTGCGGAGCTAGGCAGTACAGGATAGGACTGTTCTGTATGTGAGTGTATTAGGGCTACGTGTCATTGTATGTAGGGCACACAGTGCTGGGTATAGTGTGGGCACGGGGCGGTAGTATTAGTACTAGAGGTGCGGAGCTGGGCAGTACAGGATGGGACTGTTCTGTATGTGAGTGTATTAGGGGCTACGTGTCATTGTATGTAGTGTACACAGTGCTGGGTATAGTGTGGGCACGGGGCGGTAGTATTAGTACTAGAGGTGCGGAGCTGGGCAGTACAGGATGGGACTGTTCTGTATGTGAGTGTATTAGGGGCTACGTGTCATTGTATGTAGGGTACACAGTGCTGGGTATAGTGTGGGCACGGGGCGGTAGTATTAGTACTAGAGGGTGCGGAGCTGGGCAGTACAGGATGGGACTGTTCTGTATGTGAGTGTATTAGGGGCTACGTGTCATTGTATGTAGGGTACACAGTGCTGGGTATAGTGTGGGCACGGGGCGGTAGTATTAGTACTAGAGGTGCGGAGCTGGGCAGTACAGGATAGGACTGTTCTGTATGTGAGTGTATTAGGGCTACGTGTCATTGTATGTAGGGTACACAGTGCTGGGTATAGTGTGGGCACGGGGCGGTAGTATTAGTACTAGAGGTGCGGAGCTGGGCAGTACAGGATGGGACTGTTCTGTATGTGAGTGTATTAGGGGCTACGTGTCATTGTATGTAGGGTACACAGTGCTGGGTATAGTGTGGGCACGGGGCGGTAGTATTAGTACTAGAGGTGCGGAGCTGGGCAGTACAGGATGGGACTGTTCTGTATGTGAGTGTATTAGGGCTACGTGTCATTGTATGTAGGGTACACAGTGCTGGGTATAGTGTGGGCACGGGGCGGTAGTATTAGTACTAGAGGTGCGGAGCTGGGCAGTACAGGATAGGACTGTTCTGTATGTGAGTGTATTAGGGGCTACGTGTCATTGTATGTAGGGTACACAGTGCTGGGTATAGTGTGGGCACGGGGCGGTAGTATTAGTACTAGAGGTGCGGAGCTGGGCAGTACAGGATAGGACTGTTCTGTATGTGAGTGTATTAGGGGCTACGTGTCATTGTATGTAGGGTACACAGTGCTGGGTATAGTGTGGGCACGGGGCGGTAGTATTAGTACTAGAGGTGCGGAGCTGGGCAGTACAGGATAGGACTGTTCTGTATGTGAGTGTATTAGGGGCTACGTGTCATTGTATGTAGGGTACACAGTGCTGGGTATAGTGTGGGCACGGGGCGGTAGTATTAGTACTAGAGGTGCGGAGCTGGGCAGTACAGGATGGGACTGTTCTGTATGTGAGTGTATTAGGGCTACGTGTCATTGTATGTAGGGTACACAGTGCTGGGTATAGTGTGGGCACGGGGCGGTAGTATTAGTACTAGAGGTGCGGAGCTGGGCAGTACAGGATAGGACTGTTCTGTATGTGAGTGTATTAGGGCTACGTGTCATTGTATGTAGGGTACACAGTGCTGGGTATAGTGTGGGCACGGGGCGGTAGTATTAGTACTAGAGGTGCGGAGCTGGGCAGTACAGGATAGGACTGTTCTGTATGTGAGTGTATTAGGGCTACGTGTCATTGTATGTAGGGTACACAGTGCTGGGTATAGTGTGGGCACGGGGCGGTAGTATTAGTACTAGAGGTGCGGAGCTGGGCAGTACAGGATAGGACTGTTCTGTATGTGAGTGTATTAGGGCTACGTGTCATTGTATGTAGGGTACACAGTGCTGGGTATAGTGTGGGCACGGGGCGGTAGTATTAGTACTAGAGGTGCGGAGCTGGGCAGTACAGGATGGGACTGTTCTGTATGTGAGTGTATTAGGGGCTACGTGTCATTGTATGTAGGGTACACAGTGCTGGGTATAGTGTGGGCACGGGGCGGTAGTATTAGTACTAGAGGTGCGGAGCTGGGCAGTACAGGATAGGACTGTTCTGTATGTGAGTGTATTAGGGGCTACGTGTCATTGTATGTAGGGTACACAGTGCTGGGTATAGTGTGGGCACGGGGCGGTAGTATTAGTACTAGAGGTGGGGAGCTGGGCAGTACAGGATAGGACTGTTCTGTATGTGAGTGTATTAGGGGCTACGTGTCATTGTATGTAGGGTACACAGTGCTGGGTATAGTGTGGGCACGGGGCGGTAGTATTAGTACTAGAGGTGCGGAGCTGGGCAGTACAGGATGGGACTGTTCTGTATGTGAGTGTATTAGGGGCTACGTGTCATTGTATGTAGGGTACACAGTGCTGGGTATAGTGTGGGCACGGGGCGGTAGTATTAGTACTAGAGGTGCGGAGCTGGGCAGTACAGGATAGGACTGTTCTGTATGTGAGTGTATTAGGGCTACGTGTCATTGTATGTAGGGTACACAGTGCTGGGTATAGTGTGGGCACGGGGCGGTAGTATTAGTACTAGAGGTGCGGAGCTGGGCAGTACAGGATGGGACTGTTCTGTATGTGAGTGTATTAGGGCTACGTGTCATTGTATGTAGGGTACACAGTGCTGGGTATAGTGTGGGCACGGGGCGGTAGTATTAGTACTAGAGGTGCGGAGCTGGGCAGTACAGGATGGGACTGTTCTGTATGTGAGTGTATTAGGGGCTACGTGTCATTGTATGTAGGGTACACAGTGCTGGGTATAGTGTGGGCACGGGGCGGTAGTATTAGTACTAGAGGTGCGGAGCTGGGCAGTACAGGATAGGACTGTTCTGTATGTGAGTGTATTAGGGGCTACGTGTCATTGTATGTAGGGTACACAGTGCTGGGTATAGTGTGGGCACGGGGCGGTAGTATTAGTACTAGAGGTGCGGAGCTGGGCAGTACAGGATAGGACTGTTCTGTATGTGAGTGTATTAGGGGCTACGTGTCACTGTATGTAGGGTACACACTGCTGGGTATAGTGTGGGCACGGGGCGGTAGTATTAGTACTAGAGGTGCGGAGCTGGGCAGTACAGGATGGGACTGTTCTGTATGTGAGTGTATTAGGGGCTACGTGTCATTGTATGTAGGGTACACAGTGCTGGGTATAGTGTGGGCACGGGGCGGTAGTATTAGTACTAGAGGTGCGGAGCTGGGCAGTACAGGATGGGACTGTTCTGTATGTGAGTGTATTAGGGCTACGTGTCATTGTATGTAGGGTACACAGTGCTGGGTATAGTGTGGGCACGGGGCGGTAGTATTAGTACTAGAGGTGCGGAGCTGGGCAGTACAGGATGGGACTGTTCTGTATGTGAGTGTATTAGGGGCTACGTGTCATTGTATGTAGGGTACACAGTGCTGGGTATAGTGTGGGCACGGGGCGGTAGTATTAGTACTAGAGGTGCGGAGCTGGGCAGTACAGGATGGGACTGTTCTGTATGTGAGTGTATTAGGGGCTACGTGTCATTGTATGTAGGGTACACAGTGCTGGGTATAGTGTGGGCACGGGGCGGTAGTATTAGTACTAGAGGTGCGGAGCTGGGCAGTACAGGATAGGACTGTTCTGTATGTGAGTGTATTAGGGCTACGTGTCATTGTATGTAGGGTACACAGTGCTGGGTATAGTGTGGGCACGGGGCGGTAGTATTAGTACTAGAGGTGCGGAGCTGGGCAGTACAGGATAGGACTGTTCTGTATGTGAGTGTATTAGGGGCTACGTGTCATTGTATGTAGGGTACACAGTGCTGGGTATAGTGTGGGCACGGGGCGGTAGTATTAGTACTAGAGGTGCGGAGCTGGGCAGTACAGGATGGGACTGTTCTGTATGTGAGTGTATTAGGGGCTACGTGTCACTGTATGTAGGGTACACAGTGCTGGGTATAGTGTGGGCACGGGGCGGTAGTATTAGTACTAGAGGTGCGGAGCTGGGCAGTACAGGATAGGACTGTTCTGTATGTGAGTGTATTAGGGGCTACGTGTCATTGTATGTAGGGCACACAGTGCTGGGTATAGTGTGGGCACGGGGCGGTAGTATTAGTACTAGAGGTGCGGAGCTGGGCAGTACAGGATGGGACTGTTCTGTATGTGAGTGTATTAGGGGCTACGTGTCATTGTATGTAGGGTACACAGTGCTGGGTATAGTGTGGGCACGGGGCGGTAGTATTAGTACTAGAGGTGCGGAGCTGGGCAGTACAGGATAGGACTGTTCTGTATGTGAGTGTATTAGGGCTACGTGTCATTGTATGTAGGGTACACAGTGCTGGGTATAGTGTGGGCACGGGGCGGTAGTATTAGTACTAGAGGTGCGGAGCTGGGCAGTACAGGATGGGACTGTTCTGTATGTGAGTGTATTAGGGGCTACGTGTCATTGTATGTAGGGTACACAGTGCTGGGTATAGTGTGGGCACGGGGCGGTAGTATTAGTACTAGAGGTGCGGAGCTGGGCAGTACAGGATAGGACTGTTCTGTATGTGAGTGTATTAGGGCTACGTGTCATTGTATGTAGGGTACACAGTGCTGGGTATAGTGTGGGCACGGGGCGGTAGTATTAGTACTAGAGGTGCGGAGCTGGGCAGTACAGGATGGGACTGTTCTGTATGTGAGTGTATTAGGGGCTACGTGTCATTGTATGTAGGGTACACAGTGCTGGGTATAGTGTGGGCACGGGGCGGTAGTATTAGTACTAGAGGTGCGGAGCTGGGCAGTACAGGATGGGACTGTTCTGTATGTGAGTGTATTAGGGCTACGTGTCATTGTATGTAGGGTACACAGTGCTGGGTATAGTGTGGGCACGGGGCGGTAGTATTAGTACTAGAGGTGCGGAGCTGGGCAGTACAGGATGGGACTGTTCTGTATGTGAGTGTATTAGGGGCTACGTGTCACTGTATGTAGGGTACACAGTGCTGGGTATAGTGTGGGCACGGGGCGGTAGTATTAGTACTAGAGGTGCGGAGCTGGGCAGTACAGGATAGGACTGTTCTGTATGTGAGTGTATTAGGGGCTACGTGTCATTGTATGTAGTGTACACAGTGCTGGGTATAGTGTGGGCACG
The DNA here is from genome assembly GCA_947044405.1 of Leptodactylus fallax. Taxonomy (NCBI): domain Eukaryota; kingdom Metazoa; phylum Chordata; class Amphibia; order Anura; family Leptodactylidae; genus Leptodactylus; species Leptodactylus fallax. The sequence continues at coordinate 6,007 of CAMRHE010000636.1, forward strand.
GGGCGGTAGTATTAGTACTAGAGGTGCGGAGCTGGGCAGTACAGGATGGGACTGTTCTGTATGTGAGTGTATTAGGGCTACGTGTCATTGTATGTAGGGTACACAGTGCTGGGTATAGTGTGGGCACGGGGCGGTAGTATTAGTACTAGAGGTGCGGAGCTGGGCAGTACAGGATAGGACTGTTCTGTATGTGAGTGTATTAGGGGCTACGTGTCATTGTATGTAGGGTACACAGTGCTGGGTATAGTGTGGGCACGGGGCGGTAGTATTAGTACTAGAGGTGCGGAGCTGGGCAGTACAGGATGGGACTGTTCTGTATGTGAGTGTATTAGGGGCTACGTGTCATTGTATGTAGGGTACACACTGCTGGGTATAGTGTGGGCACGGGGCGGTAGTATTAGTACTAGAGGTGCGGAGCTGGGCAGTACAGGATGGGACTGTTCTGTATGTGAGTGTATTAGGGGCTACGTGTCATTGTATGTAGGGTACACAGTGCTGGGTATAGTGTGGGCACGGGGCGGTAGTATTAGTACTAGAGGTGCGGAGCTGGGCAGTACAGGATGGGACTGTTCTGTATGTGAGTGTATTAGGGCTACGTGTCATTGTATGTAGGGTACACAGTGCTGGGTATAGTGTGGGCACGGGGCGGTAGTATTAGTACTAGAGGTGCGGAGCTGGGCAGTACAGGATGGGACTGTTCTGTATGTGAGTGTATTAGGGGCTACGTGTCATTGTATGTAGGGTACACAGTGCTGGGTATAGTGTGGGCACGGGGCGGTAGTATTAGTACTAGAGGTGCGGAGCTGGGCAGTACAGGATAGGACTGTTCTGTATGTGAGTGTATTAGGGCTACGTGTCATTGTATGTAGGGTACACAGTGCTGGGTATAGTGTGGGCACGGGGCGGTAGTATTAGTACTAGAGGTGCGGAGCTGGGCAGTACAGGATAGGACTGTTCTGTATGTGAGTGTATTAGGGCTACGTGTCATTGTATGTAGGGTACACACTGCTGGGTATAGTGTGGGCACGGGGCGGTAGTATTAGTACTAGAGGTGCGGAGCTGGGCAGTACAGGATAGGACTGTTCTGTATGTGAGTGTATTAGGGCTACGTGTTATTGTATGTAGGGTACACAGTGCTGGGTATAGTGTGGGCACGGGGCGGTAGTATTAGTACTAGAGGTGCGGAGCTGGGCAGTACAGGATGGGACTGTTCTGTATGTGAGTGTATTAGGGGCTACGTGTCATTGTATGTAGGGTACACAGTGCTGGGTATAGTGTGGGCACGGGGCGGTAGTATTAGTACTAGAGGTGCGGAGCTGGGCAGTACAGGATAGGACTGTTCTGTATGTGAGTGTATTAGGGGCTACGTGTCATTGTATGTAGGGTACACAGTGCTGGGTATAGTGTGGGCACGGGGCGGTAGTATTAGTACTAGAGGTGGGGAGCTGGGCAGTACAGGATAGGACTGTTCTGTATGTGAGTGTATTAGGGGCTACGTGTCATTGTATGTAGGGTACACAGTGCTGGGTATAGTGTGGGCACGGGGCGGTAGTATTAGTACTAGAGGTGCGGAGCTGGGCAGTACAGGATAGGACTGTTCTGTATGTGAGTGTATTAGGGGCTACGTGTCATTGTATGTAGGGTACACGTGCTGGGTATAGTGTGGGCACGGGGCGGTAGTATTAGTACTAGAGGTGCGGAGCTGGGCAGTACAGGATAGGACTGTTCTGTATGTGAGTGTATTAGGGCTACGTGTCATTGTATGTAGGGTACACAGTGCTGGGTATAGTGTGGGCACGGGGCGGTAGTATTAGTACTAGAGGTGCGGAGCTGGGCAGTACAGGATAGGACTGTTCTGTATGTGAGTGTATTAGGGCTACGTGTCATTGCATGTAGGGTACACAGTGCTGGGTATAGTGTGGGCACGGGGCGGTAGTATTAGTACTAGAGGTGCGGAGCTGGGCAGTGCAGGATGGGACTGTTCTGTATGTGAGTGTATTAGGGGCTACGTGTCACTGTATGTAGGGTACACACTGCTGGGTATAGTGTGGGCACGGGGCGGTAGTATTAGTACTAGAGGTGCGGAGCTGGGCAGTACAGGATAGGACTGTTCTGTATGTGAGTGTATTAGGGCTACGTGTCATTGTATGTAGGGTACACAGTGCTGGGTATAGTGTGGGCACGGGGCGGTAGTATTAGTACTAGAGGTGCGGAGCTGGGCAGTACAGGATAGGACTGTTCTGTATGTGAGTGTATTAGGGGCTACGTGTCACTGTATGTAGGGTACACACTGCTGGGTATAGTGTGGGCACGGGGCGGTAGTATTAGTACTAGAGGTGCGGAGCTGGGCAGTACAGGATGGGACTGTTCTGTATGTGAGTGTATTAGGGGCTACGTGTCATTGTATGTAGGGTACACAGTGCTGGGTATAGTGTGGGCACGGGGCGGTAGTATTAGTACTAGAGGTGCGGAGCTGGGCAGTGCAGGATGGGACTGTTCTGTATGTGAGTGTATTAGGGCTACGTGTCACTGTATGTAGGGCACACAGTGCTGGGTATAGTGTGGGCACGGGGCGGTAGTATTAGTACTAGAGGTGCGGAGCTGGGCAGTACAGGATGGGACTGTTCTGTATGTGAGTGTATTAGGGGCTACGTGTCATTGTATGTAGGGTACACAGTGCTGGGTATAGTGTGGGCACGGGGCGGTAGTATTAGTACTAGAGGTGCGGAGCTGGGCAGTACAGGATGGGACTGTTCTGTATGTGAGTGTATTAGGGGCTACGTGTCATTGTATGTAGGGTACACAGTGCTGGGTATAGTGTGGGCACGGGGCGGTAGTATTAGTACTAGAGGTGCGGAGCTGGGCAGTACAGGATGGGACTGTTCTGTATGTGAGTGTATTAGGGGCTACGTGTCACTGTATGTAGGGTACACAGTGCTGGGTATAGTGTGGGCACGGGGCGGTAGTATTAGTATTAGAGGTGCGGAGCTGGGCAGTGCAGGATGGGACTGTTCTGTATGTGAGTGTATTAGGGGCTACGTGTCACTGTATGTAGGGTACACAGTGCTGGGTATAGTGTGGGCACGGGGCGGTAGTATTAGTACTAGAGGTGCGGAGCTGGGCAGTACAGGATGGGACTGTTCTGTATGTGAGTGTATTAGGGCTACGTGTCATTGTATGTAGGGTACACATGCTGGGTATAGTGTGGGCACGGGGCGGTAGTATTAGTACTAGAGGTGCGGAGCTGGGCAGTACAGGATAGGACTGTTCTGTATGTGAGTGTATTAGGGCTACGTGTCACTGTATGTAGGGTACACACTGCTGGGTATAGTGTGGGCACGGGGCGGTAGTATTAGTACTAGAGGTGCGGAGCTGGGCAGTACAGGATGGGACTGTTCTGTATGTGAGTGTATTAGGGGCTACGTGTCATTGTATGTAGGGTACACAGTGCTGGGTATAGTGTGGGCACGGGGCGGTAGTATTAGTACTAGAGGTGCGGAGCTGGGCAGTACAGGATGGGACTGTTCTGTATGTGAGTGTATTAGGGCTACGTGTCATTGTATGTAGGGTACACAGTGCTGGGTATAGTGTGGGCACGGGGCGGTAGTATTAGTACTAGAGGTGCGGAGCTGGGCAGTACAGGATGGGACTGTTCTGTATGTGAGTGTATTAGGGGCTACGTGTCATTGTATGTAGGGTACACAGTGCTGGGTATAGTGTGGGCACGGGGCGGGAGTATTAGTACTAGAGGTGCGGAGCTGGGCAGTACAGGATGGGACTGTTCTGTATGTGAGTGTATTAGGGGCTACGTGTCATTGTATGTAGGGTACACAGTGCTGGGTATAGTGTGGGCACGGGGCGGTAGTATTAGTACTAGAGGTGCGGAGCTGGGCAGTACAGGATGGGACTGTTCTGTATGTGAGTGTATTAGGGCTACGTGTCACTGTATGTAGGGTACACACTGCTGGGTATAGTGTGGGCACGGGGCGGTAGTATTAGTACTAGAGGTGCGGAGCTGGGCAGTACAGGATGGGACTGTTCTGTATGTGAGTGTATTAGGGGCTACGTGTCATTGTATGTAGGGTACACAGTGCTGGGTATAGTGTGGGCACGGGGTGGTAGTATTAGTACTAGAGGTGCGGAGCTGGGCAGTACAGGATGGGACTGTTCTGTATGTGAGTGTATTAGGGGCTACGTGTCATTGTATGTAGGGTACACAGTGCTGGGTATAGTGTGGGCACGGGGCGGTAGTATTAGTACTAGAGGTGCGGAGCTGGGCAGTACAGGATGGGACTGTTCTGTATGTGAGTGTATTAGGGGCTACGTGTCATTGTATGTAGGGTACACAGTGCTGGGTATAGTGTGGGCACGGGGCGGTAGTATTAGTACTAGAGGTGCGGAGCTGGGCAGTGCAGGATAGGACTGTTCTGTATGTGAGTGTATTAGGGCTACGTGTCATTGTATGTAGGGTACACAGTGCTGGGTATAGTGTGGGCACGGGGCGGTAGTATTAGTACTAGAGGTGCGGAGCTGGGCAGTACAGGATAGGACTGTTCTGTATGTGAGTGTATTAGGGGCTACGTGTCATTGTATGTAGGGTACACAGTGCTGGGTATAGTGTGGGCACGGGGCGGTAGTATTAGTACTAGAGGTGCGGAGCTGGGCAGTACAGGATAGGACTGTTCTGTATGTGAGTGTATTAGGGCTACGTGTCACTGTATGTAGGGTACACAGTGCTGGGTATAGTGTGGGCACGGGGCGGTAGTATTAGTACTAGAGGTGCGGAGCTGGGCAGTACAGGATGGGACTGTTCTGTATGTGAGTGTATTAGGGGCTACGTGTCATTGTATGTAGGGTACACAGTGCTGGGTATAGTGTGGGCACGGGGCGGTAGTATTAGTACTAGAGGTGCGGAGCTGGGCAGTACAGGATGGGACTGTTCTGTATGTGAGTGTATTAGGGGCTACGTGTCATTGTATGTAGGGTACACAGTGCTGGGTATAGTGTGGGCACGGGGCGGTAGTATTAGTACTAGAGGTGCGGAGCTGGGCAGTACAGGATAGGACTGTTCTGTATGTGAGTGTATTAGGGGCTACGTGTCATTGTATGTAGGGTACACAGTGCTGGGTATAGTGTGGGCACGGGGCGGTAGTATAAGTACTAGAGGTGCGGAGCTGGGCAGTGCAGGATAGGACTGTTCTGTATGTGAGTGTATTAGGGCTACGTGTCATTGTATGTAGTGTACACAGTGCTGGGTATAGTGTGGGCACGGGGCGGTAGTATTAGTACTAGAGGTGCGGAGCTGGGCAGTGCAGGATGGGACTGTTCTGTATGTGAGTGTATTAGGGCTACGTGTCATTGTATGTAGGGTACACAGTGCTGGGTATAGTGTGGGCACGGGGCGGTAGTATTAGTACTAGAGGTGCGGAGCTGGGCAGTACAGGATAGGACTGTTCTGTATGTGAGTGTATTAGGGCTACGTGTCATTGTATGTAGGGTACACAGTGCTGGGTATAGTGTGGGCACGGGGCGGTAGTATTAGTACTAGAGGTGCGGAGCTGGGCAGTACAGGATAGGACTGTTCTGTATGTGAGTGTATTAGGGCTACGTGTCATTGTATGTAGGGTACACAGTGCTGGGTATAGTGTGGGCACGGGGCGGTAGTATTAGTACTAGAGGTGCGGAGCTGGGCAGTACAGGATAGGACTGTTCTGTATGTGAGTGTATTAGGGGCTACGTGTCATTGTATGTAGGGTACACTGCTGGGTATAGTGTGGGCACGGGGCGGTAGTATTAGTACTAGAGGTGCGGAGCTGGGCAGTACAGGATAGGACTGTTCTGTATGTGAGTGTATTAGGGCTACGTGTCATTGTATGTAGGGTACACAGTGCTGGGTATAGTGTGGGCACGGGGCGGTAGTATTAGTACTAGAGGTGCGGAGCTGGGCAGTGCAGGATGGGACTGTTCTGTATGTGAGTGTATTAGGGGCTACGTGTCATTGTATGTAGGGTACACAGTGCTGGGTATAGTGTGGGCACGGGGCGGTAGTATTAGTACTAGAGGTGCGGAGCTGGGCAGTACAGGATAGGACTGTTCTGTATGTGAGTGTATTAGGGCTTCGTGTCATTGTATGTAGGGTACACAGTGCTGGGTATAGTGTGGGCACGGGGCGGTAGTATTAGTACTAGAGGTGCGGAGCTGGGCAGTACAGGATAGGACTGTTCTGTATGTGAGTGTATTAGGGCTACGTGTCATTGTATGTAGGGTACACACTGCTGGGTATAGTGTGGGCACGGGGCGGTAGTATTAGTACTAGAGGTGCGGAGCTGGGCAGTACAGGATGGGACTGTTCTGTATGTGAGTGTATTAGGGGCTACGTGTCATTGTATGTAGGGTACACAGTGCTGGGTATAGTGTGGGCACGGGGCGGTAGTATTAGTACTAGAGGTGCGGAGCTGGGCAGTGCAGGATAGGACTGTTCTGTATGTGAGTGTATTAGGGCTACGTGTCATTGTATGTAGGGTACACAGTGCTGGGTATAGTGTGGGCACGGGGCGATAGTATTAGTACTAGAGGTGCGGAGCTGGGCAGTGCAGGATGGGACTGTTCTGTATGTGAGTGTATTAGGGGCTACGTGTCATTGTATGTAGGGTACACTGCTGGGTATAGTGTGGGCACGGGACGGTAGTATTAGTACTAGAGGAGCGGAGCTGGGCAGTACAGGATAGGACTGTTCTGTATGTGAGTGTATTAGGGGCTACGTGTCATTGTATGTAGTGTACACAGTGCTGGGTATAGTGTGGGCACGGGGCGGTAGTATTAGTACTAGAGGTGCGGAGCTGGGCAGTACAGGATGGGACTGTTCTGTATGTGAGTGTATTAGGGCTACGTGTCATTGTATGTAGGGTACACAGTGCTGGGTATAGTGTGGGCACGGGGCGGTAGTATTAGTACTAGAGGTGCGGAGCTGGGCAGTACAGGATAGGACTGTTCTGTATGTGAGTGTATTAGGGCTACGTGTCATTGTATGTAGGGTACACAGTGCTGGGTATAGTGTGGGCACGGGGCGGTAGTATTAGTACTAGAGGTGCGGAGCTGGGCAGTACAGGATGGGACTGTTCTGTATGTGAGTGTATTAGGGGCTACGTGTCATTGTATGTAGTGTTACAGTGCTGGGTATAGTGTGGGCACGGGGCGGTAGTATTAGTACTAGAGGTGCGGAGCTGGGCAGTACAGGATGGGACTGTTCTGTATGTGAGTGTATTAGGGGCTACGTGTCATTGTATGTAGGGTACACTGCTGGGTATAGTGTGGGCACGGGGCGGTAGTATTAGTACTAGAGGTGCGGTGCTGGGCAGTACAGGATGGGACTGTTCTGTATGTGAGTGTATTAGGGGCTACGTGTCATTGTATGTAGGGTACACACTGCTGGGTATAGTGTGGGCACGGGGCGGTAGTATTAGTACTAGAGGTGCGGAGCTGGGCAGTACAGGATGGGACTGTTCTGTATGTGAGTGTATTAGGGGCTACGTGTCATTGTATGTAGGGTACACACTGCTGGGTATAGTGTGGGCACGGGGCGGTAGTATTAGTACTAGAGGTGCGGAGCTGGGCAGTGCAGGATAGGACTGTTCTGTATGTGAGTGTATTAGGGGCTACGTGTCATTGTATGTAGGGTACACAGTGCTGGGTATAGTATGGGCACGGGGCAGTAGTATTAGTACTAGAGGTGCGGAGCTGGGCAGTACAGGATAGGACTGTTCTGTATGTGAGTGTATTAGGGCTACGTGTCACTGTATGTAGGGTACACAGTGCTGGGTATAGTGTGGGCACGGGGCGGTAGTATTAGTACTAGAGGTGCGGAGCTGGGCAGTACAGGATGGGACTGTTCTGTATGTGAGTGTATTAGGGGCTACGTGTCATTGTATGTAGGGCACACAGTGCTGGGTATAGTGTGGGCACGGGGCGGTAGTATTAGTACTAGAGGTGCGGAGCTGGGCAGTGCAGGATAGGGCTGTTCTGTATGTGAGTGTATTAGGGGCTACGTGTCATTGTATGTAGGGTACACAGTGCTGGGTATAGTGTGGGCACGGGGCGGTAGTATTAGTACTAGAGGTGCGGAGCTGGGCAGTGCAGGATGGGACTGTTCTGTATGTGAGTGTATTAGGGCTACGTGTCATTGTATGTAGGGCACACAGTGCTGGGTATAGTGTGGGCACGGGGCGGTAGTATTAGTACTAGAGGTGCGGAGCTGGGCAGTACAGGATAGGACTGTTCTGTATGTGAGTGTATTAGGGGCTACGTGTCATTGTATGTAGGGTACACTGCTGGGTATAGTGTGGGCACGGGGCAGTACTATTAGTACTAGAGGTGCGGAGCTGGGCAGAGCGGGATAGGACTGTTCTGTATGTGAGTGTATTAGGGGCTACGTGTCATTGTATGTAGGGTACACAGTGCTGGGTATAGTGTGGGCACGGGGCGGTAGTATTAGTACTAGAGGTGCGGAGCTGGGCAGTGCGGGATAGGACTGTTCTGTATGTGAGTGTATTAGGGGCTACGTGTCATTGTATGTAGGGCACACAGTGCTGGGTATAGTGTGGGCACGGGGCGGTAGTATTAGTACTAGAGGTGCGGAGCTGGGCAGTACAGGATAGGACTGTTCTGTATGTGAGTGTATTAGGGGCTACGTGTCATTGTATGTAGGGTACACAGTGCTGGGTATAGTGTGGGCACGGGGCGGTAGTATTAGTACTAGAGGTGCGGAGCTGGGCAGTACAGGATAGGACTGTTCTGTATGTGAGTGTATTAGGGCTACGTGTCATTGTATGTAGGGTACACAGTGCTGGGTATAGTGTGGGCACGGGGCGGTAGTATTAGTACTAGAGGTGCGGAGCTGGGCAGTACAGGATAGGACTGTTCTGTATGTGAGTGTATTAGGGCTACGTGTCATTGTATGTAGGGTACACTGCTGGGTATAGTGTGGGCACGGGGCGGTAGTATTAGTACTAGAGGTGCGGAGCTGGGCAGTACAGGATAGGACTGTTCTTTATGTGAGTGTATTAGGGCTACGTGTCATTGTATGTAGGGTACACTGCTGGGTATAGTGTGGGCACGGGGCGGTAGTATTAGTACTAGAGGTGCGGAGCTGGGCAGTACAGGATAGGACTGTTCTGTATGTGAGTGTATTAGGGCTACGTGTCATTGTATGTAGGGTACACTGCTGGGTATAGTGTGGGCACGGGGCGGTAGTATTAGTACTAGAGGTGCGGAGCTGGGCAGTACAGGATAGGACTGTTCTGTATGTGAGTGTATTAGGGCTACGTGTCATTGTATGTAGGGTACACAGTGCTGGGTATAGTGTGGGCACGGGGCGGTAGTATTAGTACTAGAGGTGCGGAGCTGGGCAGTACAGGATAGGACTGTTCTGTATTTTAGTGTATTAGGGCTACGTGTCACTGTATGTAGGGTACACAGTGCTGGGTATAGTGTGGGCACGGGGCGGTAGTATTAGTACTAGAGGTGCGGAGCTGGGCAGTGCGGGATAGGACTGTTCTGTATGTGAGTGTATTAGGGGCTACGTGTCATTGTATGTAGGGTACACACTGCTGGGTATAGTGTGGGCACGGGGCGGTAGTATTAGTACTAGAGGTGCGGAGCTGGGCAGTACAGGATAGGACTGTTCTGTATGTGAGTGTATTAGGGGCTACGTGTCATTGTATGTAGGGTACACAGTGCTGGCTATAGTGTGGGCACGGGGCAGTAGTATTAGTACTAGAGGTGCGGAGCTGGGCAGTACAGGATAGGACTGTTCTGTATGTGAGTGTATTAGGGGCTACGTGTCACTGTATGTAGGGTACACAGTGCTGGGTATAGTGTGGGCACGGGGCGGTAGTATTAGTACTAGAGGTGCGGAGCTGGGCAGTACAGGATAGGACTGTTCTGTATGTGAGTGTATTAGGGGCTACGTGTCATTGTATGTAGGGTACACTGCTGGGTATAGTGTGGGCACGGGGCGGTAGTATTAGTACTAGAGGTGCGGAGCTGGGCAGTACAGGATAGGACTGTTCTGTATGTGAGTGTATTAGGGCTACGTGTCATTGTATGTAGGGTACACAGTGCTGGGTATAGTGTGGGCACGGGGCGGTAGTATTAGTACTAGAGGTGCGGAGCTTGGCAGTACAGGATGGGACTGTTCTGTATGTGAGTGTATTAGGGGCTACGTGTCATTGTATGTAGGGTACACTGCTGGGTATAGTGTGGGCACGGGGCGGTAGTATTAGTACTAGAGGTGCGGAGCTGGGCAGTGCAGGATGGGACTGTTCTGTATGTGAGTGTATTAGGGGCTACGTGTCATTGTATGTAGGGTACACAGTGCTGGGTATAGTGTGGGCACGGGGCGGTAGTATTAGTACTAGAGGTGCGGAGCTGGGCAGTGCAGGATGGGACTGTTCTGTATGTGAGTGTATTAGGGGCTACGTGTCATTGTATGTAGGGTACACAGTGCTGGGTATAGTGTGGGCACGGGGAGGTAGTATTAGTACTAGAGGTGCGGAGCAGGGTAGTACAGGATGGGACTGTTCTGTATGTGAGTGTATTAGGGGCTACGTGTCATTGTATGTAGGGTACACAGTGCTGGGTATAGTGTGGGCACGGGGCGGTAGTATTAGTACTAGAGGTGCGGAGCTGGGCAGTACAGGATAGGACTGTTCTGTATGTGAGTGTTATAGGGGCTACGTGTCATTGTATGTAGGGTACACAGTGCTGGGTATAGTGTGGGCACGGGGCGGTAGTATTAGTACTAGAGGTGCGGAGCTGGGCAGTGCAGGATGGGACTGTTCTGTATGTGAGTGTATTAGGGGCTACGTGTCATTGTATGTAGGGTACACAGTGCTGGGTATAGTGTGGGCACGGGGCGGTAGTATTAGTACTAGAGGTGCGGAGCTTGGCAGTACAGGATGGGACTGTTCTGTATGTGAGTGTATTAGGGGCTACGTGTCATTGTATGTAGGGTACACAGTGCTGGGTATAGTGTGGGCACGGGGCGGTAGTATTAGTACTAGAGGTGCGGAGCTGGGCAGTGCAGGATGGGACTGTTCTGTATGTGAGTGTATTAGGGGCTACGTGTCATTGTATGTAGGGTACACAGTGCTGGGTATAGTGTGGGCACGGGGCGGTAGTATTAGTACTAGAGGTGCGGAGCTGGGCAGTGCAGGATGGGACTGTTCTGTATGTGAGTGTATTAGGGGCTACGTGTCATTGTATGTAGGGTACACAGTGCTGGGTATAGTGTGGGCACGGGGCGGTAGTATTAGTACTAGAGGTGCGGAGCTGGGCAGTACAGGATAGGACTGTTCTGTATGTGAGTGTATTAGGGGCTACGTGTCATTGTATGTAGGGTACACAGTGCTGGGTATAGTGTGGGCACGGGGCGGTAGTATTAGTACTAGAGGTGCGGAGCTGGGCAGTACAGGATAGGACTGTTCTGTATGTGAGTGTATTAGGGGCTACGTGTCACTGTATGTAGGGTACACAGTGCTGGGTATAGTGTGGGCACGGGGCGGTAGTATTAGTACTAGAGGTGCGGAGCTGGGCAGTACAGGATGGGACTGTTCTGTATGTGAGTGTATTAGGGGCTACGTGTCATTGTATGTAGGGTACACAGTGCTGGGTATAGTGTGGGCACGGGGCGGTAGTATTAGTACTAGAGGTGCGGAGCTGGGCAGTACAGGATAGGACTGTTCTGTATGTGAGTGTATTAGGGGCTACGTGTCATTGTATGTAGGGTACACAGTGCTGGGTATAGTGTGGGCACGGGGCGGTAGTATTAGTACTAGAGGTGCGGAGCTGGGCAGTACAGGATAGGACTGTTCTGTATGTGAGTGTATTAGGGGCTACGTGTCATTGTATGTAGGGTACACAGTGCTGGGTATAGTGTGGGCACGGGGCGGTAGTATTAGTACTAGAGGTGCGGAGCTGGGCAGTACAGGATGGGACTGTTCTGTATGTGAGTGTATTAGGGGCTACGTGTCACTGTATGTAGGGTACACAGTGCTGGGTATAGTGTGGGCACGGGGCGGTAGTATTAGTACTAGAGGTGCGGAGCTGGGCAGTACAGGATGGGACTGTTCTGTATGTGAGTGTATTAGGGGCTACGTGTCATTGTATGTAGGGTACACGTGCTGGGTATAGTGTGGGCACGGGGCGGTAGTATTAGTACTAGAGGTGCGGAGCTGGGCAGTACAGGATGGGACTGTTCTGTATGTGAGTGTATTAGGGGCTACGTGTCATTGTATGTAGGGTACACTGCTGGGTATAGTGTGGGCACGGGGCGGTAGTATTAGTACTAGAGGTGCGGAGCTGGGCAGTACAGGATAGGACTGTTCTGTATGTGAGTGTATTAGGGCTACGTGTCATTGTATGTAGGGTACACAGTGCTGGGTATAGTGTGGGCACGGGGCGGTAGTATTAGTACTAGAGGTGCGGAGCTGGGCAGTACAGGATGGGACTGTTCTGTATGTGAGTGTATTAGGGGCTACGTGTCATTGTATGTAGGGTACACGTGCTGGGTATAGTGTGGGCACGGGGCGGTAGTATTAGTACTAGAGGTGCGGAGCTGGGCAGTGCAGGATGGGACTGTTCTGTATGTGAGTGTATTAGGGGCTACGTGTCATTGTATGTAGGGTACACAGTGCTGGCTATAGTGTGGGCACGGGGAGGTAGTATTAGTACTAGAGGTGCGGTGCTGGGCAGTACAGGATGGGACTGTTCTGTATGTGAGTGTATTAGGGGCTACGTGTCATTGTATGTAGGGTACACACTGCTGGGTATAGTGTGGGCACGGGGCGGTAGTATTAGTACTAGAGGTGCGGAGCTGGGTAGTACAGGATGGGACTGTTCTGTATGTGAGTGTATTAGGGGCTACGTGTCATTGTATGTAGGGTACACAGTGCTGGGTATAGTGTGGGCACGGGGCGGTAGTATTAGTACTAGAGGTGCGGAGCTGGGCAGTGCAGGATAGGACTGTTCTGTATGTGAGTGTATTAGGGCTACGTGTCATTGTATGTAGGGTACACAGTGCTGGGTATAGTGTGGGCACGGGGCGATAGTATTAGTACTAGAGGTGCGGAGCTGGGCAGTGCAGGATGGGACTGTTCTGTATGTGAGTGTATTAGGGGCTACGTGTCATTGTATGTAGGGTACACTGCTGGGTATAGTGTGGGCACGGGACGGTAGTATTAGTACTAGAGGAGCGGAGCTGGGCAGTACAGGATAGGACTGTTCTGTATGTGAGTGTATTAGGGGCTACGTGTCATTGTATGTAGTGTACACAGTGCTGGGTATAGTGTGGGCACGGGGCGGTAGTATTAGTACTAGAGGTGCGGAGCTGGGCAGTACAGGATGGGACTGTTCTGTATGTGAGTGTATTAGGGCTACGTGTCATTGTATGTAGGGTACACAGTGCTGGGTATAGTGTGGGCACGGGGCGGTAGTATTAGTACTAGAGGTGCGGAGCTGGGCAGTGCAGGATGGGACTGTTCTGTATGTGAGTGTATTAGGGGCTACGTGTCATTGTATGTAGGGTACACAGTGCTGGGTATAGTGTGGGCACGGGGCGGTAGTATTAGTACTAGAGGTGCGGAGCTGGGCAGTACAGGATGGGACTGTTCTGTATGTGAGTGTATTAGGGGCTACGTGTCATTGTATCTAGGGTACACAGTGCTGGGTATAGTGTGGGCACGGGGCGGTAGTATTAGTACTAGAGGTGCGGAGCTGGGCAGTACAGGATAGGACTGTTCTGTATGTGAGTGTATTAGGGCTACGTGTCATTGTATGTAGGGTACACAGTGCTGGGTATAGTGTGGGCACGGGGCGGTAGTATTAGTACTAGAGGTGCGGAGCTGGGCAGTACAGGATAGGACTGTTCTGTATGTGAGTGTATTAGGGGCTACGTGTCATTGTATGTAGGGTACACAGTGCTGGGTATAGTGTGGGCACGGGGCGGTAGTATTAGTACTAGAGGTGCGGAGCTGGGCAGTACAGGATAGGACTGTTCTGTATGTGAGTGTATTAGGGCTACGTGTCATTGTATGTAGGGTACACAGTGCTGGGTATAGTGTGGGCACGGGGCGGTAGTATTAGTACTAGAGGTGTGGAGCTGGGCAGTGCGGGATAGGACTGTTCTGTATGTGAGTGTATTAGGGGCTACGTGTCATTGTATGTAGGGTACACAGTGCTGGGTATAGTGTGGGCACGGGGCGGTAGTATTAGTACTAGAGGTGCGGAGCTGGGCAGTACAGGATAGGACTGTTCTGTATGTGAGTGTATTAGGGACTACGTGTCATTGTATGTAGGGTACACACTGCTGGGTATAGTGTGGGCACGGGGCGGTAGTATTAGTACTAGAGGTGCGGAGCTGGGCAGTACAGGATAGGACTGTTCTGTATGTGAGTGTATTAGGGCTACGTGTCATTGTATGTAGGGTACACAGTGCTGGGTATAGTGTGGGCACGGGGCGGTAGTATTAGTACTAGAGGTGCGGAGCTGGGCAGTACAGGATAGGACTGTTCTGTATGTGAGTGTATTAGGGCTACGTGTCATTGTATGTAGGGTACACTGCTGGGTATAGTGTGGGCACGGGGCGGTAGTATTAGTACTAGAGGTGCGGAGCTGGGCAGTACAGGATAGGACTGTTCTGTATGTGAGTGTATTAGGGCTACGTGTCATTGTATGTAGGGTACACAGTGCTGGGTATAGTGTGGGCACGGGGCGGTAGTATTAGTACTAGAGGTGCGGAGCTGGGCAGTACAGGATAGGACTGTTCTGTATGTGAGTGTATTAGGGCTACGTGTCATTGTATGTAGGGTACACTGCTGGGTATAGTGTGGGCACGGGGCGGTAGTATTAGTACTAGAGGTGCGGAGCTGGGCAGTACAGGATAGGACTGTTCTGTATGTGAGTGTATTAGGGCTACGTGTCATTGTATGTAGGGTACACAGTGCTGGGTATAGTGTGGGCACGGGGCGGTAGTATTAGTACTAGAGGTGCGGAGCTGGGCAGTACAGGATAGGACTGTTCTGTATGTGAGTGTATTAGGGCTACGTGTCATTGTATGTAGGGTACACTGCTGGGTATAGTGTGGGCACGGGGCGGTAGTATTAGTACTAGAGGTGCGGAGCTGGGCAGTACAGGATAGGACTGTTCTGTATGTGAGTGTATTAGGGCTACGTGTCACTGTATGTAGGGTACACAGTGCTGGGTATAGTGTGGGCACGGGGCGGTAGTATTAGTACTAGAGGTGCGGAGCTGGGCAGTGCGGGATAGGACTGTTCTGTATGTGAGTGTATTAGGGGCTACGTGTCATTGTATGTAGGGTACACACTGCTGGGTATAGTGTGGGCACGGGGCGGTAGTATTAGTACTAGAGGTGCGGAGCTGGGCAGTACAGGATAGGACTGTTCTGTATGTGAGTGTATTAGGGCTACGTGTCATTGTATGTAGGGTACACAGTGCTGGGTATAGTGTGGGCACGGGGCGGTAGTATTAGTACTAGAGGTGCGGAGCTGGGCAGTACAGGATAGGACTGTTCTGTATGTGAGTGTATTAGGGGCTACGTGTCATTGTATGTAGGGTACACAGTGCTGGGTATAGTGTGGGCACGGGGCGGTAGTATTAGTACTAGAGGTGCGGAGCTGGGCAGTACAGGATAGGACTGTTCTGTATGTGAGTGTATTAGGGGCTACGTGTCATTGTATGTAGGGTACACAGTGCTGGGTATAGTGTGGGCACGGGGCGGTAGTATTAGTACTAGAGGTGCGGAGCTGGGCAGTACAGGATAGGACTGTTCTGTATGTGAGTGTATTAGGGGCTACGTGTCATTGTATGTAGGGTACACAGTGCTGGGTATAGTGTGGGCACGGGGCGGTAGTATTAGTACTAGAGGTGCGGAGCTGGGCAGTACAGGATAGGACTGTTCTGTATGTGAGTGTATTAGGGGCTACGTGTCATTGTATGTAGGGTACACAGTGCTGGGTATAGTGTGGGCACGGGGCGGTAGTATTAGTACTAGAGGTGCGGAGCTGGGCAGTACAGGATAGGACTGTTCTGTATGTGAGTGTATTAGGGGCTACGTGTCATTGTATGTAGGGTACACAGTGCTGGGTATAGTGTGGGCACGGGGCGGTAGTATTAGTACTAGAGGTGCGGAGCTGGGCAGTACAGGATAGGACTGTTCTGTATGTGAGTGTATTAGGGGCTACGTGTCATTGTATGTAGGGTACACTGCTGGGTATAGTGTGGGCACGGGGCGGTAGTATTAGTACTAGAGGTGCGGAGCTGGGCAGTACAGGATAGGACTGTTCTGTATGTGAGTGTATTAGGGCTACGTGTCATTGTATGTAGGGTACACAGTGCTGGGTATAGTGTGGGCACGGGGCGGTAGTATTAGTACTAGAGGTGCGGAGCTTGGCAGTACAGGATGGGACTGTTCTGTATGTGAGTGTATTAGGGGCTACGTGTCATTGTATGTAGGGTACACTGCTGGGTATAGTGTGGGCACGGGGCGGTAGTATTAGTACTAGAGGTGCGGAGCTGGGCAGTGCAGGATGGGACTGTTCTGTATGTGAGTGTATTAGGGGCTACGTGTCATTGTATGTAGGGTACACAGTGCTGGCTATAGTGTGGGCACGGGGAGGTAGTATTAGTACTAGAGGTGCGGAGCTGGGCAGTACAGGATGGGACTGTTCTGTATGTGAGTGTATTAGGGGCTACGTGTCATTGTATGTAGGGTACACACTGCTGGGTATAGTGTGGGCACGGGGCGGTAGTATTAGTACTAGAGGTGTGGAGCTGGGCAGTACAGGATGGGACTGTTCTGTATGTGAGTGTATTAGGGGCTACGTGTCATTGTATGTAGGGTACACAGTGCTGGGTATAGTGTGGGCACGGGGCGGTAGTATTAGTACTAGAGGTGCGGAGCTGGGCAGTACAGGATGGGACTGTTCTGTATGTGAGTGTATTAGGGGCTACGTGTCATTGTATGTAGGGTACACAGTGCTGGGTATAGTGTGGGCACGGGGCGGTAGTATTAGTACTAGAGGTGCGGAGCTGGGCAGTGCAGGATGGGACTGTTCTGTATGTGAGTGTATTAGGGCTACGTGTCATTGTATGTAGGGTACACAGTGCTGGGTATAGTGTGGGCACGGGGCGGTAGTATTAGTACTAGAGGTGCGGAGCTGGGCAGTGCAGGATGGGACTGTTCTGTATGTGAGTGTATTAGGGGCTACGTGTCATTGTATGTAGGGTACAGTGCTGGGTATAGTGTGGGCACGGGGCGGTAGTATTAGTACTAGAGGTGCGGAGCTGGGCAGTACAGGATGGGACTGTTCTGTATGTGAGTGTATTAGGGGCTACGTGTCATTGTATGTAGTGTACACACTGCTGGGTATAGTGTGGGCACGGGGCGGTAGTATTAGTACTAGAGGAGCGGAGCTGGGCAGTACAGGATGGGACTGTTCTGTATGTGAGTGTATTAGGGGCTACGTGTCATTGTATGTAGGGTACACAGTGCTGGGTATAGTGTGGGCACGGGGCGGTAGTATTAGTACTAGAGGTGCGGAGCTGGGCAGTGCAGGATGGGACTGTTCTGTATGTGAGTGTATTAGGGGCTACGTGTCATTGTATGTAGGGTACACTGCTGGGTATAGTGTGGGCACGGGGCGGTAGTATTAGTACTAGAGGTGCGGAGCTGGGCAGTACAGGATAGGACTGTTCTGTATGTGAGTGTATTAGGGGCTACGTGTCATTGTATGTAGGGTACACAGTGCTGGGTATAGTGTGGGCACGGGGCGGTAGTATTAGTACTAGAGGTGCGGAGCTGGGCAGTACAGGATGGGACTGTTCTGTATGTGAGTGTACTAGGGGCTACGTGTCACTGTATGTAGTGTACACAGTGCTGGGTATAGTGTGGGTACGCGGCGGTAGTATTAGTACTAGAGGTGCGGAGCTGGGCAGTACAGGATGGGACTGTTCTGTATGTGAGTGTATTAGGGCTACGTGTCATTGTATGTAGGGTACAGTGCTGGGTATAGTGTGGGCACGGGGCGGTAGTATTAGTACTAGAGGTGCGGAGCTGGGCAGTGCAGGATAGGACTGTTCTGTATGTGAGTGTATTAGGGGCTACGTGTCATTGTATGTAGGGTACACAGTGCTGGGTATAGTGTGGGCACGGGGCGGTAGTATTAGTACTAGAGGTGCGGAGCTGGGCAGTACAGGATAGGACTGTTCTGTATGTGAGTGTATTAGGGGCTACGTGTCACTGTATGTAGGGTACACTGCTGGGTATAGTGTGGGCACGGGGCGGTAGTATTAGTACTAGAGGTGCGGAGCTGGGCAGTACAGGATAGGACTGTTCTGTATGTGAGTGTATTAGGGGCTACGTGTCATTGTATGTAGGGCACACAGTGCTGGGTATAGTGTGGGCACGGGGCGGTAGTATTAGTACTAGAGGTGCGGAGCTGGGCAGTACAGGATGGGACTGTTCTGTATGTGAGTGTATTAGGGCTACGTGTCATTGTATGTAGGGTACACAGTGCTGGGTATAGTGTGGGCACGGGGCGGTAGTATTAGTACTAGAGGTGCGGAGCTGGGCAGTACAGGATAGGACTGTTCTGTATGTGAGTGTATTAGGGGCTACGTGTCATTGTATGTAGGGTACACAGTGCTGGGTATAGTGTGGGCACGGGGCGGTAGTATTAGTACTAGAGGTGCGGAGCTGGGCAGTACAGGATAGGACTGTTCTGTATGTGAGTGTATTAGGGCTACGTGTCATTGTATGTAGGGTACACACTGCTGGGTATAGTGTGGGCACGGGGCGGTAGTATTAGTACTAGAGGTGCGGAGCTGGGCAGTACAGGATGGGACTGTTCTGTATGTGAGTGTATTAGGGGCTACGTGTCATTGTATGTAGGGTACACTGCTGGGTATAGTGTGGGCACGGGGCGGTAGTATTAGTACTAGAGGTGCGGAGCTAGGCAGTACAGGATAGGACTGTTCTGTATGTGAGTGTATTAGGGACTACGTGTCATTGTTTGTAGGGTACACAGTGCTGGGTATAGTGTGGGCACGGGGCGGGAGTATTAGTACTAGAGGTGCGGAGCTGGGCAGTACAGGATAGGACTGTTCTGTATGTGAGTGTATTAGGGGCTACGTGTCATTGTATGTAGGGTACACAGTGCTGGGTATAGTGTGGGCACGGGGCGGTAGTATTAGTACTAGAGGTGCGGAGCTGGGCAGTGCAGGATGGGACTGTTCTGTATGTGAGTGTATTAGGGGCTACGTGTCACTGTATGTAGGGTACACAGTGCTGGGTATAGTGTGGGCACGGGGCGGTAGTATTAGTACTAGAGGTGCGGAGCTTGGCAGTACAGGATGGGACTGTTCTGTATGTGAGTGTATTAGGGTTACGTGTCATTGTATGTAGGGTACACAGTGCTGGGTATAGTGTGGGCACGGGGCGGTAGTATTAGTACTAGAGGTGCGGAGCTGGGCAGTACAGGATGGGACTGTTCTGTATGTGAGTGTATTAGGGCTACGTGTCATTGTATGTAGTGTACACAGTGCTGGGTATAGTGTGGGCACGGGGCGGTAGTATTAGTACTAGAGGTGCGGAGCTGGGCAGTACAGGATAGGACTGTTCTGTATGTGAGTGTATTAGGGGCTACGTGTCATTGTATGTAGGGTACACAGTGCTGGGTATAGTGTGGGCACGGGGCGGTAGTATTAGTACTAGAGGTGCGGAGCTGGGCAGTACAGGATAGGACTGTTCTGTATGTGAGTGTATTAGGGGCTACGTGTCATTGTATGTAGGGTACACTGCTGGGTATAGTGTGGGCACGGGGCGGTAGTATTAGTACTAGAGGTGCGGAGCTGGGCAGTACAATATGGGACTGTTCTGTATGTGAGTGTATTAGGGGCTACGTGTCATTGTATGTAGGGTACACAGTGCTGGGTATAGTGTGGGCACGGGGCGGTAGTATTAGTACTAGAGGTGCGGAGCTGGGCAGTACAGGATGGGACTGTTCTGTATGTGAGTGTATTAGGGGCTACGTGTCATTGTATGTAGGGTACACAGTGCTGGGTATAGTGTGGGCACGGGGCGGTAGTATTAGTACTAGAGGTGCGGAGCTGGGCAGTACAGGATGGGACTGTTCTGTATGTGAGTGTATTAGGGGCTACGTGTCATTGTATGTAGGGTACACAGTGCTGGGTATAGTGTGGGCACGGGGCGGTAGTATTAGTACTAGAGGTGCGGAGCTGGGCAGTACAGGATAGGACTGTTCTGTATGTGAGTGTATTAGGGCTACGTGTCATTGTATGTAGGGTACACAGTGCTGGGTATAGTGTGGGCACGGGGCGGTAGTATTAGTACTAGAGGTGCGGAGCTGGGCAGTACAGGATGGGACTGTTCTGTATGTGAGTGTATTAGGGGCTACGTGTCATTGTATGTAGGGTACACAGTGCTGGGTATAGTGTGGGCACGGGGCGGTAGTATTAGTACTAGAGGTGCGGAGCTGGGCAGTGCAGGATGGGACTGTTCTGTATGTGAGTGTATTAGGGGCTACGTGTCATTGTATGTAGGGTACACAGTGCTGGGTATAGTGTGGGCACGGGGCGGTAGTATTAGTACTAGAGGTGCGGAGCTGGGCAGTACAGGATGGGACTGTTCTGTATGTGAGTGTATTAGGGGCTACGTGTCATTGTATGTAGGGTACACAGTGCTGGGTATAGTGTGGGCACGGGGCGGTAGTATTAGTACTAGAGGTGCGGAGCTGGGCAGTACAGGATAGGACTGTTCTGTATGTGAGTGTATTAGGGGCTACGTGTCATTGTATGTAGGGTACACAGTGCTGGGTATAGTGTGGGCACGGGGCGGTAGTATTAGTACTAGAGGTGCGGAGCTGGGCAGTACAGGATGGGACTGTTCTGTATGTGAGTGTATTAGGGGCTACGTGTCATTGTATGTAGGGTACACAGTGCTGGGTATAGTGTGGGCACGGGGCGGTAGTATTAGTACTAGAGGTGCGGAGCTGGGCAGTACAGGATGGGACTGTTCTGTATGTGAGTGTATTAGGGGCTACGTGTCATTGTATGTAGGGTACACAGTGCTGGGTATAGTGTGGGCACGGGGCGGTAGTATTAGTACTAGAGGTGCGGAGCTGGGCAGTACAGGATGGGACTGTTCTGTATGTGAGTGTATTAGGGGCTACGTGTCATTGTATGTAGGGTACACACTGCTGGGTATAGTGTGGGCACGGGGCGGTAGTATTAGTACTAGAGGTGCGGAGCTGGGCAGTACAGGATAGGACTGTTCTGTATGTGAGTGTATTAGGGGCTACGTGTCATTGTATGTAGGGTACACAGTGCTGGGTATAGTGTGGGCACGGGGCGGTAGTATTAGTACTAGAGGTGCGGAGCTGGGCAGTACAGGATGGGACTGTTCTGTATGTGAGTGTATTAGGGGCTACGTGTCATTGTATGTAGGGTACACAGTGCTGGGTATAGTGTGGGCACGGGGCGGTAGTATTAGTACTAGAGGTGCGGAGCTGGGCAGTACAGGATGGGACTGTTCTGTATGTGAGTGTATTAGGGGCTACGTGTCATTGTATGTAGGGTACACAGTGCTGGGTATAGTGTGGGCACGGGGCGGTAGTATTAGTACTAGAGGTGCGGAGCTGGGCAGTGCAGGATGGGACTGTTCTGTATGTGAGTGTATTAGGGGCTACGTGTCATTGTATGTAGGGTACACAGTGCTGGGTATAGTGTGGGCACGGGGCGGTAGTATTAGTACTAGAGGTGCGGAGCTGGGCAGTACAGGATGGGACTGTTCTGTATGTGAGTGTATTAGGGGCTACGTGTCATTGTATGTAGGGTACACACTGCTGGGTATAGTGTGGGCACGGGGCGGTAGTATTAGTACTAGAGGTGCGGAGCTGGGCAGTACAGGATGGGACTGTTCTGTATGTGAGTGTATTAGGGGCTACGTGTCATTGTATGTAGGGTACACACTGCTGGGTATAGTGTGGGCACGGGGCGGTAGTATTAGTACTAGAGGTGCGGAGCTGGGCAGTACAGGATAGGACTGTTCTGTATGTGAGTGTATTAGGGGCTACGTGTCATTGTATGTAGGGTACACAGTGCTGGGTATAGTGTGGGCACGGGGCGGTAGTATTAGTACTAGAGGTGCGGAGCTGGGCAGTACAGGATGGGACTGTTCTGTATGTGAGTGTATTAGGGGCTACGTGTCATTGTATGTAGGGTACACAGTGCTGGGTATAGTGTGGGCACGGGGCGGTAGTATTAGTACTAGAGGTGCGGAGCTGGGCAGTACAGGATGGGACTGTTCTGTATGTGAGTGTATTAGGGGCTACGTGTCATTGTATGTAGGGTACACAGTGCTGGGTATAGTGTGGGCACGGGGCGGTAGTATTAGTACTAGAGGTGCGGAGCTGGGCAGTACAGGATGGGACTGTTCTGTATGTGAGTGTATTAGGGGCTACGTGTCATTGTATGTAGGGTACACAGTGCTGGGTATAGTGTGGGCACGGGGCGGTAGTATTAGTACTAGAGGTGCGGAGCTGGGCAGTACAGGATGGGACTGTTCTGTATGTGAGTGTATTAGGGGCTACGTGTCATTGTATGTAGGGTACACAGTGCTGGGTATAGTGTGGGCACGGGGCGGTAGTATTAGTACTAGAGGTGCGGAGCTGGGCAGTACAGGATGGGACTGTTCTGTATGTGAGTGTATTAGGGGCTACGTGTCATTGTATGTAGGGTACACAGTGCTGGGTATAGTGTGGGCACGGGGCGGTAGTATTAGTACTAGAGGTGCGGAGCTGGGCAGTGCAGGATAGGACTGTTCTGTATGTGAGTGTATTAGGGGCTACGTGTCATTGTATGTAGGGTACACAGTGCTGGGTATAGTGTGGGCACGGGGCGGTAGTATTAGTACTAGAGGTGCGGAGCTGGGCAGTACAGGATGGGACTGTTCTGTATGTGAGTGTATTAGGGGCTACGTGTCATTGTATGTAGGGTACACAGTGCTGGGTATAGTGTGGGCACGGGGCGGTAGTATTAGTACTAGAGGTGCGGAGCTGGGCAGTACAGGATAGGACTGTTCTGTATGTGAGTGTATTAGGGCTACGTGTCATTGTATGTAGGGTACACAGTGCTGGGTATAGTGTGGGCACGGGGCGGTAGTATTAGTACTAGAGGTGCGGAGCTGGGCAGTACAGGATAGGACTGTTCTGTATGTGAGTGTATTAGGGGCTACGTGTCATTGTATGTAGGGTACACAGTGCTGGGTATAGTGTGGGCACGGGGCGGTAGTATTAGTACTAGAGGTGCGGAGCTGGGCAGTACAGGATAGGACTGTTCTGTATGTGAGTGTATTAGGGGCTACGTGTCATTGTATGTAGGGTACACAGTGCTGGGTATAGTGTGGGCACGGGGCGGTAGTATTAGTACTAGAGGTGCGGAGCTGGGCAGTACAGGATGGGACTGTTCTGTATGTGAGTGTATTAGGGGCTACGTGTCATTGTATGTAGGGTACACAGTGCTGGGTATAGTGTGGGCACGGGGCGGTAGTATTAGTACTAGAGGTGCGGAGCTGGGCAGTACAGGATAGGACTGTTCTGTATGTGAGTGTATTAGGGGCTACGTGTCATTGTATGTAGGGTACACAGTGCTGGGTATAGTGTGGGCACGGGGCGGTAGTATTAGTACTAGAGGTGCGGAGCTGGGCAGTACAGGATAGGACTGTTCTGTATGTGAGTGTATTAGGGGCTACGTGTCATTGTATGTAGGGTACACAGTGCTGGGTATAGTGTGGGCACGGGGCGGTAGTATTAGTACTAGAGGTGCGGAGCTGGGCAGTACAGGATAGGACTGTTCTGTATGTGAGTGTATTAGGGGCTACGTGTCATTGTATGTAGGGTACACAGTGCTGGGTATAGTGTGGGCACGGGGCGGTAGTATTAGTACTAGAGGTGCGGAGCTGGGCAGTGCAGGATAGGACTGTTCTGTATGTGAGTGTATTAGGGGCTACGTGTCATTGTATGTAGGGTACACAGTGCTGGGTATAGTGTGGGCACGGGGCGGTAGTATTAGTACTAGAGGTGCGGAGCTGGGCAGTACAGGATGGGACTGTTCTGTATGTGAGTGTATTAGGGCTACGTGTCATTGTATGTAGGGTACACAGTGCTGGGTATAGTGTGGGCACGGGGCGGTAGTATTAGTACTAGAGGTGCGGAGCTGGGCAGTACAGGATAGGACTGTTCTGTATGTGAGTGTATTAGGGCTACGTGTCATTGTATGTAGGGTACACAGTGCTGGGTATAGTGTGGGCACGGGGCGGTAGTATTAGTACTAGAGGTGCGGAGCTGGGCAGTACAGGATAGGACTGTTCTGTATGTGAGTGTATTAGGGCTACGTGTCATTGTATGTAGGGTACACAGTGCTGGGTATAGTGTGGGCACGGGGCGGTAGTATTAGTACTAGAGGTGCGGAGCTGGGCAGTACAGGATAGGACTGTTCTGTATGTGAGTGTATTAGGGGCTACGTGTCATTGTATGTAGGGTACACAGTGCTGGGTATAGTGTGGGCACGGGGCGGTAGTATTAGTACTAGAGGTGCGGAGCTGGGCAGTACAGGATAGGACTGTTCTGTATGTGAGTGTATTAGGGCTACGTGTCATTGTATGTAGGGTACACAGTGCTGGGTATAGTGTGGGCACGGGGCGGTAGTATTAGTACTAGAGGTGCGGAGCTGGGCAGTACAGGATAGGACTGTTCTGTATGTGAGTGTATTAGGGGCTACGTGTCATTGTATGTAGGGTACACAGTGCTGGGTATAGTGTGGGCACGGGGCGGTAGTATTAGTACTAGAGGTGCGGAGCTGGGCAGTACAGGATAGGACTGTTCTGTATGTGAGTGTATTAGGGGCTACGTGTCATTGTATGTAGGGTACACAGTGCTGGGTATAGTGTGGGCACGGGGCGGTAGTATTAGTACTAGAGGTGCGGAGCTGGGCAGTACAGGATGGGACTGTTCTGTATGTGAGTGTATTAGGGGCTACGTGTCATTGTATGTAGGGTACACAGTGCTGGGTATAGTGTGGGCACGGGGCGGTAGTATTAGTACTAGAGGTGCGGAGCTGGGCAGTACAGGATGGGACTGTTCTGTATGTGAGTGTATTAGGGGCTACGTGTCATTGTATGTAGGGTACACAGTGCTGGGTATAGTGTGGGCACGGGGCGGTAGTATTAGTACTAGAGGTGCGGAGCTGGGCAGTACAGGATGGGACTGTTCTGTATGTGAGTGTATTAGGGGCTACGTGTCATTGTATGTAGGGTACACAGTGCTGGGTATAGTGTGGGCACGGGGCGGTAGTATTAGTACTAGAGGTGCGGAGCTGGGCAGTACAGGATAGGACTGTTCTGTATGTGAGTGTATTAGGGGCTACGTGTCATTGTATGTAGGGTACACAGTGCTGGGTATAGTGTGGGCACGGGGCGGTAGTATTAGTACTAGAGGTGCGGAGCTGGGCAGTACAGGATGGGACTGTTCTGTATGTGAGTGTATTAGGGGCTACGTGTCATTGTATGTAGGGTACACAGTGCTGGGTATAGTGTGGGCACGGGGCGGTAGTATTAGTACTAGAGGTGCGGAGCTGGGCAGTACAGGATGGGACTGTTCTGTATGTGAGTGTATTAGGGGCTACGTGTCATTGTATGTAGGGTACACAGTGCTGGGTATAGTGTGGGCACGGGGCGGTAGTATTAGTACTAGAGGTGCGGAGCTGGGCAGTACAGGATGGGACTGTTCTGTATGTGAGTGTATTAGGGGCTACGTGTCATTGTATGTAGGGTACACAGTGCTGGGTATAGTGTGGGCACGGGGCGGTAGTATTAGTACTAGAGGTGCGGAGCTGGGCAGTACAGGATGGGACTGTTCTGTATGTGAGTGTATTAGGGGCTACGTGTCATTGTATGTAGGGTACACAGTGCTGGGTATAGTGTGGGCACGGGGCGGTAGTATTAGTACTAGAGGTGCGGAGCTGGGCAGTACAGGATGGGACTGTTCTGTATGTGAGTGTATTAGGGGCTACGTGTCATTGTATGTAGGGTACACAGTGCTGGGTATAGTGTGGGCACGGGGCGGTAGTATTAGTACTAGAGGTGCGGAGCTGGGCAGTACAGGATGGGACTGTTCTGTATGTGAGTGTATTAGGGGCTACGTGTCATTGTATGTAGGGTACACAGTGCTGGGTATAGTGTGGGCACGGGGCGGTAGTATTAGTACTAGAGGTGCGGAGCTGGGCAGTACAGGATGGGACTGTTCTGTATGTGAGTGTATTAGGGGCTACGTGTCATTGTATGTAGGGTACACAGTGCTGGGTATAGTGTGGGCACGGGGCGGTAGTATTAGTACTAGAGGTGCGGAGCTGGGCAGTACAGGATGGGACTGTTCTGTATGTGAGTGTATTAGGGGCTACGTGTCATTGTATGTAGGGTACACAGTGCTGGGTATAGTGTGGGCACGGGGCGGTAGTATTAGTACTAGAGGTGCGGAGCTGGGCAGTACAGGATAGGACTGTTCTGTATGTGAGTGTATTAGGGGCTACGTGTCATTGTATGTAGGGTACACAGTGCTGGGTATAGTGTGGGCACGGGGCGGTAGTATTAGTACTAGAGGTGCGGAGCTGGGCAGTACAGGATAGGACTGTTCTGTATGTGAGTGTATTAGGGGCTACGTGTCATTGTATGTAGGGTACACAGTGCTGGGTATAGTGTGGGCACGGGGCGGTAGTATTAGTACTAGAGGTGCGGAGCTGGGCAGTACAGGATGGGACTGTTCTGTATGTGAGTGTATTAGGGGCTACGTGTCATTGTATGTAGGGTACACAGTGCTGGGTATAGTGTGGGCACGGGGCGGTAGTATTAGTACTAGAGGTGCGGAGCTGGGCAGTACAGGATAGGACTGTTCTGTATGTGAGTGTATTAGGGGCTACGTGTCATTGTATGTAGGGTACACAGTGCTGGGTATAGTGTGGGCACGGGGCGGTAGTATTAGTACTAGAGGTGCGGAGCTGGGCAGTACAGGATAGGACTGTTCTGTATGTGAGTGTATTAGGGGCTACGTGTCATTGTATGTAGGGTACACAGTGCTGGGTATAGTGTGGGCACGGGGCGGTAGTATTAGTACTAGAGGTGCGGAGCTGGGCAGTACAGGATGGGACTGTTCTGTATGTGAGTGTATTAGGGGCTACGTGTCATTGTATGTAGGGTACACAGTGCTGGGTATAGTGTGGGCACGGGGCGGTAGTATTAGTACTAGAGGTGCGGAGCTGGGCAGTACAGGATAGGACTGTTCTGTATGTGAGTGTATTAGGGCTACGTGTCATTGTATGTAGGGTACACAGTGCTGGGTATAGTGTGGGCACGGGGCGGTAGTATTAGTACTAGAGGTGCGGAGCTGGGCAGTACAGGATAGGACTGTTCTGTATGTGAGTGTATTAGGGGCTACGTGTCATTGTATGTAGGGTACACAGTGCTGGGTATAGTGTGGGCACGGGGCGGTAGTATTAGTACTAGAGGTGCGGAGCTGGGCAGTACAGGATAGGACTGTTCTGTATGTGAGTGTATTAGGGGCTACGTGTCATTGTATGTAGGGTACACAGTGCTGGGTATAGTGTGGGCACGGGGCGGTAGTATTAGTACTAGAGGTGCGGAGCTGGGCAGTACAGGATAGGACTGTTCTGTATGTGAGTGTATTAGGGGCTACGTGTCATTGTATGTAGGGTACACAGTGCTGGGTATAGTGTGGGCACGGGGCGGTAGTATTAGTACTAGAGGTGCGGAGCTGGGCAGTACAGGATGGGACTGTTCTGTATGTGAGTGTATTAGGGGCTACGTGTCATTGTATGTAGGGTACACAGTGCTGGGTATAGTGTGGGCACGGGGCGGTAGTATTAGTACTAGAGGTGCGGAGCTGGGCAGTACAGGATAGGACTGTTCTGTATGTGAGTGTATTAGGGGCTACGTGTCATTGTATGTAGGGTACACAGTGCTGGGTATAGTGTGGGCACGGGGCGGTAGTATTAGTACTAGAGGTGCGGAGCTGGGCAGTACAGGATAGGACTGTTCTGTATGTGAGTGTATTAGGGGCTACGTGTCATTGTATGTAGGGTACACAGTGCTGGGTATAGTGTGGGCACGGGGCGGTAGTATTAGTACTAGAGGTGCGGAGCTGGGCAGTACAGGATGGGACTGTTCTGTATGTGAGTGTATTAGGGGCTACGTGTCATTGTATGTAGGGTACACAGTGCTGGGTATAGTGTGGGCACGGGGCGGTAGTATTAGTACTAGAGGTGCGGAGCTGGGCAGTACAGGATAGGACTGTTCTGTATGTGAGTGTATTAGGGGCTACGTGTCATTGTATGTAGGGTACACAGTGCTGGGTATAGTGTGGGCACGGGGCGGTAGTATTAGTACTAGAGGTGCGGAGCTGGGCAGTACAGGATGGGACTGTTCTGTATGTGAGTGTATTAGGGGCTACGTGTCATTGTATGTAGGGTACACAGTGCTGGGTATAGTGTGGGCACGGGGCGGTAGTATTAGTACTAGAGGTGCGGAGCTGGGCAGTACAGGATAGGACTGTTCTGTATGTGAGTGTATTAGGGGCTACGTGTCATTGTATGTAGGGTACACAGTGCTGGGTATAGTGTGGGCACGGGGCGGTAGTATTAGTACTAGAGGTGCGGAGCTGGGCAGTACAGGATGGGACTGTTCTGTATGTGAGTGTATTAGGGGCTACGTGTCATTGTATGTAGGGTACACAGTGCTGGGTATAGTGTGGGCACGGGGCGGTAGTATTAGTACTAGAGGTGCGGAGCTGGGCAGTACAGGATAGGACTGTTCTGTATGTGAGTGTATTAGGGCTACGTGTCATTGTATGTAGGGTACACAGTGCTGGGTATAGTGTGGGCACGGGGCGGTAGTATTAGTACTAGAGGTGCGGAGCTGGGCAGTACAGGATGGGACTGTTCTGTATGTGAGTGTATTAGGGGCTACGTGTCATTGTATGTAGGGTACACAGTGCTGGGTATAGTGTGGGCACGGGGCGGTAGTATTAGTACTAGAGGTGCGGAGCTGGGCAGTACAGGATGGGACTGTTCTGTATGTGAGTGTATTAGGGGCTACGTGTCATTGTATGTAGGGTACACAGTGCTGGGTATAGTGTGGGCACGGGGCGGTAGTATTAGTACTAGAGGTGCGGAGCTGGGCAGTACAGGATGGGACTGTTCTGTATGTGAGTGTATTAGGGGCTACGTGTCATTGTATGTAGGGTACACAGTGCTGGGTATAGTGTGGGCACGGGGCGGTAGTATTAGTACTAGAGGTGCGGAGCTGGGCAGTACAGGATGGGACTGTTCTGTATGTGAGTGTATTAGGGGCTACGTGTCATTGTATGTAGGGTACACAGTGCTGGGTATAGTGTGGGCACGGGGCGGTAGTATTAGTACTAGAGGTGCGGAGCTGGGCAGTACAGGATGGGACTGTTCTGTATGTGAGTGTATTAGGGGCTACGTGTCATTGTATGTAGGGTACACAGTGCTGGGTATAGTGTGGGCACGGGGCGGTAGTATTAGTACTAGAGGTGCGGAGCTGGGCAGTACAGGATAGGACTGTTCTGTATGTGAGTGTATTAGGGGCTACGTGTCATTGTATGTAGGGTACACAGTGCTGGGTATAGTGTGGGCACGGGGCGGTAGTATTAGTACTAGAGGTGCGGAGCTGGGCAGTACAGGATGGGACTGTTCTGTATGTGAGTGTATTAGGGGCTACGTGTCATTGTATGTAGGGTACACAGTGCTGGGTATAGTGTGGGCACGGGGCGGTAGTATTAGTACTAGAGGTGCGGAGCTGGGCAGTACAGGATAGGACTGTTCTGTATGTGAGTGTATTAGGGGCTACGTGTCATTGTATGTAGGGTACACAGTGCTGGGTATAGTGTGGGCACGGGGCGGTAGTATTAGTACTAGAGGTGCGGAGCTGGGCAGTACAGGATGGGACTGTTCTGTATGTGAGTGTATTAGGGGCTACGTGTCATTGTATGTAGGGTACACAGTGCTGGGTATAGTGTGGGCACGGGGCGGTAGTATTAGTACTAGAGGTGCGGAGCTGGGCAGTACAGGATAGGACTGTTCTGTATGTGAGTGTATTAGGGGCTACGTGTCATTGTATGTAGGGTACACAGTGCTGGGTATAGTGTGGGCACGGGGCGGTAGTATTAGTACTAGAGGTGCGGAGCTGGGCAGTACAGGATAGGACTGTTCTGTATGTGAGTGTATTAGGGGCTACGTGTCATTGTATGTAGGGTACACAGTGCTGGGTATAGTGTGGGCACGGGGCGGTAGTATTAGTACTAGAGGTGCGGAGCTGGGCAGTACAGGATAGGACTGTTCTGTATGTGAGTGTATTAGGGGCTACGTGTCATTGTATGTAGGGTACACAGTGCTGGGTATAGTGTGGGCACGGGGCGGTAGTATTAGTACTAGAGGTGCGGAGCTGGGCAGTACAGGATGGGACTGTTCTGTATGTGAGTGTATTAGGGGCTACGTGTCATTGTATGTAGGGTACACAGTGCTGGGTATAGTGTGGGCACGGGGCGGTAGTATTAGTACTAGAGGTGCGGAGCTGGGCAGTACAGGATAGGACTGTTCTGTATGTGAGTGTATTAGGGGCTACGTGTCATTGTATGTAGGGTACACAGTGCTGGGTATAGTGTGGGCACGGGGCGGTAGTATTAGTACTAGAGGTGCGGAGCTGGGCAGTACAGGATAGGACTGTTCTGTATGTGAGTGTATTAGGGGCTACGTGTCATTGTATGTAGGGTACACAGTGCTGGGTATAGTGTGGGCACGGGGCGGTAGTATTAGTACTAGAGGTGCGGAGCTGGGCAGTACAGGATAGGACTGTTCTGTATGTGAGTGTATTAGGGGCTACGTGTCATTGTATGTAGGGTACACGTGCTGGGTATAGTGTGGGCACGGGGCGGTAGTATTAGTACTAGAGGTGCGGAGCTGGGCAGTACAGGATGGGACTGTTCTGTATGTGAGTGTATTAGGGGCTACGTGTCATTGTATGTAGGGTACACAGTGCTGGGTATAGTGTGGGCACGGGGCGGTAGTATTAGTACTAGAGGTGCGGAGCTGGGCAGTACAGGATAGGACTGTTCTGTATGTGAGTGTATTAGGGGCTACGTGTCATTGTATGTAGGGTACACACTGCTGGGTATAGTGTGGGCACGGGGCGGTAGTATTAGTACTAGAGGTGCGGAGCTGGGCAGTACAGGATAGGACTGTTCTGTATGTGAGTGTATTAGGGGCTACGTGTCATTGTATGTAGGGTACACAGTGCTGGGTATAGTGTGGGCACGGGGCGGTAGTATTAGTACTAGAGGTGCGGAGCTGGGCAGTACAGGATAGGACTGTTCTGTATGTGAGTGTATTAGGGCTACGTGTCATTGTATGTAGGGTACACAGTGCTGGGTATAGTGTGGGCACGGGGCGGTAGTATTAGTACTAGAGGTGCGGAGCTGGGCAGTACAGGATAGGACTGTTCTGTATGTGAGTGTATTAGGGGCTACGTGTCATTGTATGTAGGGTACACAGTGCTGGGTATAGTGTGGGCACGGGGCGGTAGTATTAGTACTAGAGGTGCGGAGCTGGGCAGTGCAGGATAGGACTGTTCTGTATGTGAGTGTATTAGGGGCTACGTGTCATTGTATGTAGGGTACACAGTGCTGGGTATAGTGTGGGCACGGGGCGGTAGTATTAGTACTAGAGGTGCGGAGCTGGGCAGTACAGGATGGGACTGTTCTGTATGTGAGTGTATTAGGGGCTACGTGTCATTGTATGTAGGGTACACAGTGCTGGGTATAGTGTGGGCACGGGGCGGTAGTATTAGTACTAGAGGTGCGGAGCTGGGCAGTACAGGATGGGACTGTTCTGTATGTGAGTGTATTAGGGGCTACGTGTCATTGTATGTAGGGTACACAGTGCTGGGTATAGTGTGGGCACGGGGCGGTAGTATTAGTACTAGAGGTGCGGAGCTGGGCAGTACAGGATAGGACTGTTCTGTATGTGAGTGTATTAGGGGCTACGTGTCATTGTATGTAGGGTACACAGTGCTGGGTATAGTGTGGGCACGGGGCGGTAGTATTAGTACTAGAGGTGCGGAGCTGGGCAGTACAGGATAGGACTGTTCTGTATGTGAGTGTATTAGGGCTACGTGTCATTGTATGTAGGGTACACAGTGCTGGGTATAGTGTGGGCACGGGGCGGTAGTATTAGTACTAGAGGTGCGGAGCTGGGCAGTACAGGATGGGACTGTTCTGTATGTGAGTGTATTAGGGGCTACGTGTCATTGTATGTAGGGTACACAGTGCTGGGTATAGTGTGGGCACGGGGCGGTAGTATTAGTACTAGAGGTGCGGAGCTGGGCAGTGCAGGATGGGACTGTTCTGTATGTGAGTGTATTAGGGGCTACGTGTCATTGTATGTAGGGTACACAGTGCTGGGTATAGTGTGGGCACGGGGCGGTAGTATTAGTACTAGAGGTGCGGAGCTGGGCAGTACAGGATGGGACTGTTCTGTATGTGAGTGTATTAGGGGCTACGTGTCATTGTATGTAGGGTACACAGTGCTGGGTATAGTGTGGGCACGGGGCGGTAGTATTAGTACTAGAGGTGCGGAGCTGGGCAGTACAGGATGGGACTGTTCTGTATGTGAGTGTATTAGGGGCTACGTGTCATTGTATGTAGGGTACACAGTGCTGGGTATAGTGTGGGCACGGGGCGGTAGTATTAGTACTAGAGGTGCGGAGCTGGGCAGTACAGGATAGGACTGTTCTGTATGTGAGTGTATTAGGGGCTACGTGTCATTGTATGTAGGGTACACAGTGCTGGGTATAGTGTGGGCACGGGGCGGTAGTATTAGTACTAGAGGTGCGGAGCTGGGCAGTGCAGGATGGGACTGTTCTGTATGTGAGTGTATTAGGGGCTACGTGTCATTGTATGTAGGGTACACAGTGCTGGGTATAGTGTGGGCACGGGGCGGTAGTATTAGTACTAGAGGTGCGGAGCTGGGCAGTACAGGATGGGACTGTTCTGTATGTGAGTGTATTAGGGGCTACGTGTCATTGTATGTAGGGTACACAGTGCTGGGTATAGTGTGGGCACGGGGCGGTAGTATTAGTACTAGAGGTGCGGAGCTGGGCAGTACAGGATGGGACTGTTCTGTATGTGAGTGTATTAGGGGCTACGTGTCATTGTATGTAGGGTACACAGTGCTGGGTATAGTGTGGGCACGGGGCGGTAGTATTAGTACTAGAGGTGCGGAGCTGGGCAGTACAGGATGGGACTGTTCTGTATGTGAGTGTATTAGGGGCTACGTGTCATTGTATGTAGGGTACACAGTGCTGGGTATAGTGTGGGCACGGGGCGGTAGTATTAGTACTAGAGGTGCGGAGCTGGGCAGTACAGGATGGGACTGTTCTGTATGTGAGTGTATTAGGGGCTACGTGTCATTGTATGTAGGGTACACAGTGCTGGGTATAGTGTGGGCACGGGGCGGTAGTATTAGTACTAGAGGTGCGGAGCTGGGCAGTACAGGATAGGACTGTTCTGTATGTGAGTGTATTAGGGGCTACGTGTCATTGTATGTAGGGTACACAGTGCTGGGTATAGTGTGGGCACGGGGCGGTAGTATTAGTACTAGAGGTGCGGAGCTGGGCAGTACAGGATGGGACTGTTCTGTATGTGAGTGTATTAGGGGCTACGTGTCATTGTATGTAGGGTACACAGTGCTGGGTATAGTGTGGGCACGGGGCGGTAGTATTAGTACTAGAGGTGCGGAGCTGGGCAGTACAGGATGGGACTGTTCTGTATGTGAGTGTATTAGGGGCTACGTGTCATTGTATGTAGGGTACACAGTGCTGGGTATAGTGTGGGCACGGGGCGGTAGTATTAGTACTAGAGGTGCGGAGCTGGGCAGTACAGGATAGGACTGTTCTGTATGTGAGTGTATTAGGGGCTACGTGTCATTGTATGTAGGGTACACAGTGCTGGGTATAGTGTGGGCACGGGGCGGTAGTATTAGTACTAGAGGTGCGGAGCTGGGCAGTACAGGATGGGACTGTTCTGTATGTGAGTGTATTAGGGGCTACGTGTCATTGTATGTAGGGTACACAGTGCTGGGTATAGTGTGGGCACGGGGCGGTAGTATTAGTACTAGAGGTGCGGAGCTGGGCAGTACAGGATGGGACTGTTCTGTATGTGAGTGTATTAGGGGCTACGTGTCATTGTATGTAGGGTACACAGTGCTGGGTATAGTGTGGGCACGGGGCGGTAGTATTAGTACTAGAGGTGCGGAGCTGGGCAGTACAGGATGGGACTGTTCTGTATGTGAGTGTATTAGGGGCTACGTGTCATTGTATGTAGGGTACACAGTGCTGGGTATAGTGTGGGCACGGGGCGGTAGTATTAGTACTAGAGGTGCGGAGCTGGGCAGTACAGGATAGGACTGTTCTGTATGTGAGTGTATTAGGGCTACGTGTCATTGTATGTAGGGTACACAGTGCTGGGTATAGTGTGGGCACGGGGCGGTAGTATTAGTACTAGAGGTGCGGAGCTGGGCAGTACAGGATGGGACTGTTCTGTATGTGAGTGTATTAGGGGCTACGTGTCATTGTATGTAGGGTACACAGTGCTGGGTATAGTGTGGGCACGGGGCGGTAGTATTAGTACTAGAGGTGCGGAGCTGGGCAGTACAGGATGGGACTGTTCTGTATGTGAGTGTATTAGGGGCTACGTGTCATTGTATGTAGGGTACACAGTGCTGGGTATAGTGTGGGCACGGGGCGGTAGTATTAGTACTAGAGGTGCGGAGCTGGGCAGTACAGGATGGGACTGTTCTGTATGTGAGTGTATTAGGGGCTACGTGTCATTGTATGTAGGGTACACAGTGCTGGGTATAGTGTGGGCACGGGGCGGTAGTATTAGTACTAGAGGTGCGGAGCTGGGCAGTACAGGATGGGACTGTTCTGTATGTGAGTGTATTAGGGGCTACGTGTCATTGTATGTAGGGTACACAGTGCTGGGTATAGTGTGGGCACGGGGCGGTAGTATTAGTACTAGAGGTGCGGAGCTGGGCAGTACAGGATAGGACTGTTCTGTATGTGAGTGTATTAGGGGCTACGTGTCATTGTATGTAGGGTACACAGTGCTGGGTATAGTGTGGGCACGGGGCGGTAGTATTAGTACTAGAGGTGCGGAGCTGGGCAGTACAGGATGGGACTGTTCTGTATGTGAGTGTATTAGGGGCTACGTGTCATTGTATGTAGGGTACACAGTGCTGGGTATAGTGTGGGCACGGGGCGGTAGTATTAGTACTAGAGGTGCGGAGCTGGGCAGTACAGGATGGGACTGTTCTGTATGTGAGTGTATTAGGGGCTACGTGTCATTGTATGTAGGGTACACAGTGCTGGGTATAGTGTGGGCACGGGGCGGTAGTATTAGTACTAGAGGTGCGGAGCTGGGCAGTACAGGATGGGACTGTTCTGTATGTGAGTGTATTAGGGGCTACGTGTCATTGTATGTAGGGTACACAGTGCTGGGTATAGTGTGGGCACGGGGCGGTAGTATTAGTACTAGAGGTGCGGAGCTGGGCAGTACAGGATGGGACTGTTCTGTATGTGAGTGTATTAGGGGCTACGTGTCATTGTATGTAGGGTACACAGTGCTGGGTATAGTGTGGGCACGGGGCGGTAGTATTAGTACTAGAGGTGCGGAGCTGGGCAGTACAGGATAGGACTGTTCTGTATGTGAGTGTATTAGGGGCTACGTGTCATTGTATGTAGGGTACACAGTGCTGGGTATAGTGTGGGCACGGGGCGGTAGTATTAGTACTAGAGGTGCGGAGCTGGGCAGTACAGGATAGGACTGTTCTGTATGTGAGTGTATTAGGGGCTACGTGTCATTGTATGTAGGGTACACAGTGCTGGGTATAGTGTGGGCACGGGGCGGTAGTATTAGTACTAGAGGTGCGGAGCTGGGCAGTACAGGATGGGACTGTTCTGTATGTGAGTGTATTAGGGGCTACGTGTCATTGTATGTAGGGTACACAGTGCTGGGTATAGTGTGGGCACGGGGCGGTAGTATTAGTACTAGAGGTGCGGAGCTGGGCAGTACAGGATAGGACTGTTCTGTATGTGAGTGTATTAGGGGCTACGTGTCATTGTATGTAGGGTACACAGTGCTGGGTATAGTGTGGGCACGGGGCGGTAGTATTAGTACTAGAGGTGCGGAGCTGGGCAGTGCAGGATAGGACTGTTCTGTATGTGAGTGTATTAGGGGCTACGTGTCATTGTATGTAGGGTACACAGTGCTGGGTATAGTGTGGGCACGGGGCGGTAGTATT
Organism: Leptodactylus fallax; assembly: GCA_947044405.1. Taxonomy (NCBI): domain Eukaryota; kingdom Metazoa; phylum Chordata; class Amphibia; order Anura; family Leptodactylidae; genus Leptodactylus; species Leptodactylus fallax. The sequence continues at coordinate 42,541 of CAMRHE010000636.1, forward strand.
AGTACTAGAGGTGCGGAGCTGGGCAGTACAGGATAGGACTGTTCTGTATGTGAGTGTATTAGGGGCTACGTGTCATTGTATGTAGGGTACACACTGCTGGGTATAGTGTGGGCACGGGGCGGTAGTATTAGTACTAGAGGTGCGGAGCTGGGCAGTACAGGATAGGACTGTTCTGTATGTGAGTGTATTAGGGGCTACGTGTCATTGTATGTAGGGTACACAGTGCTGGGTATAGTGTGGGCACGGGGCGGTAGTATTAGTACTAGAGGTGCGGAGCTGGGCAGTACAGGATAGGACTGTTCTGTATGTGAGTGTATTAGGGGCTACGTGTCATTGTATGTAGGGTACACAGTGCTGGGTATAGTGTGGGCACGGGGCGGTAGTATTAGTACTAGAGGTGCGGAGCTGGGCAGTACAGGATAGGACTGTTCTGTATGTGAGTGTATTAGGGGCTACGTGTCATTGTATGTAGGGTACACAGTGCTGGGTATAGTGTGGGCACGGGGCGGTAGTATTAGTACTAGAGGTGCGGAGCTGGGCAGTACAGGATAGGACTGTTCTGTATGTGAGTGTATTAGGGGCTACGTGTCATTGTATGTAGGGTACACACTGCTGGGTATAGTGTGGGCACGGGGCGGTAGTATTAGTACTAGAGGTGCGGAGCTGGGCAGTACAGGATAGGACTGTTCTGTATGTGAGTGTATTAGGGCTACGTGTCATTGTATGTAGGGTACACAGTGCTGGGTATAGTGTGGGCACGGGGCGGTAGTATTAGTACTAGAGGTGCGGAGCTGGGCAGTACAGGATAGGACTGTTCTGTATGTGAGTGTATTAGGGGCTACGTGTCATTGTATGTAGGGTACACAGTGCTGGGTATAGTGTGGGCACGGGGCGGTAGTATTAGTACTAGAGGTGCGGAGCTGGGCAGTACAGGATAGGACTGTTCTGTATGTGAGTGTATTAGGGGCTACGTGTCATTGTATGTAGGGTACACAGTGCTGGGTATAGTGTGGGCACGGGGCGGTAGTATTAGTACTAGAGGTGCGGAGCTGGGCAGTACAGGATGGGACTGTTCTGTATGTGAGTGTATTAGGGGCTACGTGTCATTGTATGTAGGGTACACAGTGCTGGGTATAGTGTGGGCACGGGGCGGTAGTATTAGTACTAGAGGTGCGGAGCTGGGCAGTACAGGATAGGACTGTTCTGTATGTGAGTGTATTAGGGGCTACGTGTCATTGTATGTAGGGTACACAGTGCTGGGTATAGTGTGGGCACGGGGCGGTAGTATTAGTACTAGAGGTGCGGAGCTGGGCAGTACAGGATAGGACTGTTCTGTATGTGAGTGTATTAGGGGCTACGTGTCATTGTATGTAGGGTACACAGTGCTGGGTATAGTGTGGGCACGGGGCGGTAGTATTAGTACTAGAGGTGCGGAGCTGGGCAGTACAGGATAGGACTGTTCTGTATGTGAGTGTATTAGGGGCTACGTGTCATTGTATGTAGGGTACACAGTGCTGGGTATAGTGTGGGCACGGGGCGGTAGTATTAGTACTAGAGGTGCGGAGCTGGGCAGTACAGGATAGGACTGTTCTGTATGTGAGTGTATTAGGGGCTACGTGTCATTGTATGTAGGGTACACAGTGCTGGGTATAGTGTGGGCACGGGGCGGTAGTATTAGTACTAGAGGTGCGGAGCTGGGCAGTACAGGATGGGACTGTTCTGTATGTGAGTGTATTAGGGGCTACGTGTCATTGTATGTAGGGTACACAGTGCTGGGTATAGTGTGGGCACGGGGCGGTAGTATTAGTACTAGAGGTGCGGAGCTGGGCAGTACAGGATGGGACTGTTCTGTATGTGAGTGTATTAGGGGCTACGTGTCATTGTATGTAGGGTACACAGTGCTGGGTATAGTGTGGGCACGGGGCGGTAGTATTAGTACTAGAGGTGCGGAGCTGGGCAGTACAGGATGGGACTGTTCTGTATGTGAGTGTATTAGGGGCTACGTGTCATTGTATGTAGGGTACACAGTGCTGGGTATAGTGTGGGCACGGGGCGGTAGTATTAGTACTAGAGGTGCGGAGCTGGGCAGTACAGGATAGGACTGTTCTGTATGTGAGTGTATTAGGGGCTACGTGTCATTGTATGTAGGGTACACAGTGCTGGGTATAGTGTGGGCACGGGGCGGTAGTATTAGTACTAGAGGTGCGGAGCTGGGCAGTACAGGATGGGACTGTTCTGTATGTGAGTGTATTAGGGGCTACGTGTCATTGTATGTAGGGTACACAGTGCTGGGTATAGTGTGGGCACGGGGCGGTAGTATTAGTACTAGAGGTGCGGAGCTGGGCAGTACAGGATGGGACTGTTCTGTATGTGAGTGTATTAGGGGCTACGTGTCATTGTATGTAGGGTACACAGTGCTGGGTATAGTGTGGGCACGGGGCGGTAGTATTAGTACTAGAGGTGCGGAGCTGGGCAGTACAGGATGGGACTGTTCTGTATGTGAGTGTATTAGGGGCTACGTGTCATTGTATGTAGGGTACACAGTGCTGGGTATAGTGTGGGCACGGGGCGGTAGTATTAGTACTAGAGGTGCGGAGCTGGGCAGTACAGGATGGGACTGTTCTGTATGTGAGTGTATTAGGGGCTACGTGTCATTGTATGTAGGGTACACAGTGCTGGGTATAGTGTGGGCACGGGGCGGTAGTATTAGTACTAGAGGTGCGGAGCTGGGCAGTACAGGATAGGACTGTTCTGTATGTGAGTGTATTAGGGGCTACGTGTCATTGTATGTAGGGTACACAGTGCTGGGTATAGTGTGGGCACGGGGCGGTAGTATTAGTACTAGAGGTGCGGAGCTGGGCAGTACAGGATAGGACTGTTCTGTATGTGAGTGTATTAGGGGCTACGTGTCATTGTATGTAGGGTACACAGTGCTGGGTATAGTGTGGGCACGGGGCGGTAGTATTAGTACTAGAGGTGCGGAGCTGGGCAGTACAGGATGGGACTGTTCTGTATGTGAGTGTATTAGGGGCTACGTGTCATTGTATGTAGGGTACACAGTGCTGGGTATAGTGTGGGCACGGGGCGGTAGTATTAGTACTAGAGGTGCGGAGCTGGGCAGTACAGGATGGGACTGTTCTGTATGTGAGTGTATTAGGGGCTACGTGTCATTGTATGTAGGGTACACAGTGCTGGGTATAGTGTGGGCACGGGGCGGTAGTATTAGTACTAGAGGTGCGGAGCTGGGCAGTACAGGATGGGACTGTTCTGTATGTGAGTGTATTAGGGGCTACGTGTCATTGTATGTAGGGTACACAGTGCTGGGTATAGTGTGGGCACGGGGCGGTAGTATTAGTACTAGAGGTGCGGAGCTGGGCAGTACAGGATGGGACTGTTCTGTATGTGAGTGTATTAGGGGCTACGTGTCATTGTATGTAGGGTACACAGTGCTGGGTATAGTGTGGGCACGGGGCGGTAGTATTAGTACTAGAGGTGCGGAGCTGGGCAGTACAGGATGGGACTGTTCTGTATGTGAGTGTATTAGGGGCTACGTGTCATTGTATGTAGGGTACACAGTGCTGGGTATAGTGTGGGCACGGGGCGGTAGTATTAGTACTAGAGGTGCGGAGCTGGGCAGTACAGGATGGGACTGTTCTGTATGTGAGTGTATTAGGGGCTACGTGTCATTGTATGTAGGGTACACAGTGCTGGGTATAGTGTGGGCACGGGGCGGTAGTATTAGTACTAGAGGTGCGGAGCTGGGCAGTACAGGATGGGACTGTTCTGTATGTGAGTGTATTAGGGGCTACGTGTCATTGTATGTAGGGTACACAGTGCTGGGTATAGTGTGGGCACGGGGCGGTAGTATTAGTACTAGAGGTGCGGAGCTGGGCAGTACAGGATGGGACTGTTCTGTATGTGAGTGTATTAGGGGCTACGTGTCATTGTATGTAGGGTACACAGTGCTGGGTATAGTGTGGGCACGGGGCGGTAGTATTAGTACTAGAGGTGCGGAGCTGGGCAGTACAGGATGGGACTGTTCTGTATGTGAGTGTATTAGGGGCTACGTGTCATTGTATGTAGGGTACACAGTGCTGGGTATAGTGTGGGCACGGGGCGGTAGTATTAGTACTAGAGGTGCGGAGCTGGGCAGTACAGGATAGGACTGTTCTGTATGTGAGTGTATTAGGGGCTACGTGTCATTGTATGTAGGGTACACAGTGCTGGGTATAGTGTGGGCACGGGGCGGTAGTATTAGTACTAGAGGTGCGGAGCTGGGCAGTACAGGATGGGACTGTTCTGTATGTGAGTGTATTAGGGGCTACGTGTCATTGTATGTAGGGTACACAGTGCTGGGTATAGTGTGGGCACGGGGCGGTAGTATTAGTACTAGAGGTGCGGAGCTGGGCAGTACAGGATGGGACTGTTCTGTATGTGAGTGTATTAGGGGCTACGTGTCATTGTATGTAGGGTACACAGTGCTGGGTATAGTGTGGGCACGGGGCGGTAGTATTAGTACTAGAGGTGCGGAGCTGGGCAGTACAGGATAGGACTGTTCTGTATGTGAGTGTATTAGGGGCTACGTGTCATTGTATGTAGGGTACACAGTGCTGGGTATAGTGTGGGCACGGGGCGGTAGTATTAGTACTAGAGGTGCGGAGCTGGGCAGTACAGGATAGGACTGTTCTGTATGTGAGTGTATTAGGGGCTACGTGTCATTGTATGTAGGGTACACAGTGCTGGGTATAGTGTGGGCACGGGGCGGTAGTATTAGTACTAGAGGTGCGGAGCTGGGCAGTACAGGATGGGACTGTTCTGTATGTGAGTGTATTAGGGGCTACGTGTCATTGTATGTAGGGTACACAGTGCTGGGTATAGTGTGGGCACGGGGCGGTAGTATTAGTACTAGAGGTGCGGAGCTGGGCAGTACAGGATAGGACTGTTCTGTATGTGAGTGTATTAGGGGCTACGTGTCATTGTATGTAGGGTACACAGTGCTGGGTATAGTGTGGGCACGGGGCGGTAGTATTAGTACTAGAGGTGCGGAGCTGGGCAGTACAGGATAGGACTGTTCTGTATGTGAGTGTATTAGGGGCTACGTGTCATTGTATGTAGGGTACACAGTGCTGGGTATAGTGTGGGCACGGGGCGGTAGTATTAGTACTAGAGGTGCGGAGCTGGGCAGTACAGGATGGGACTGTTCTGTATGTGAGTGTATTAGGGGCTACGTGTCATTGTATGTAGGGTACACAGTGCTGGGTATAGTGTGGGCACGGGGCGGTAGTATTAGTACTAGAGGTGCGGAGCTGGGCAGTACAGGATGGGACTGTTCTGTATGTGAGTGTATTAGGGGCTACGTGTCATTGTATGTAGGGTACACAGTGCTGGGTATAGTGTGGGCACGGGGCGGTAGTATTAGTACTAGAGGTGCGGAGCTGGGCAGTACAGGATGGGACTGTTCTGTATGTGAGTGTATTAGGGGCTACGTGTCATTGTATGTAGGGTACACAGTGCTGGGTATAGTGTGGGCACGGGGCGGTAGTATTAGTACTAGAGGTGCGGAGCTGGGCAGTACAGGATAGGACTGTTCTGTATGTGAGTGTATTAGGGGCTACGTGTCATTGTATGTAGGGTACACAGTGCTGGGTATAGTGTGGGCACGGGGCGGTAGTATTAGTACTAGAGGTGCGGAGCTGGGCAGTACAGGATGGGACTGTTCTGTATGTGAGTGTATTAGGGGCTACGTGTCATTGTATGTAGGGTACACAGTGCTGGGTATAGTGTGGGCACGGGGCGGTAGTATTAGTACTAGAGGTGCGGAGCTGGGCAGTACAGGATGGGACTGTTCTGTATGTGAGTGTATTAGGGGCTACGTGTCATTGTATGTAGGGTACACAGTGCTGGGTATAGTGTGGGCACGGGGCGGTAGTATTAGTACTAGAGGTGCGGAGCTGGGCAGTACAGGATGGGACTGTTCTGTATGTGAGTGTATTAGGGGCTACGTGTCATTGTATGTAGGGTACACAGTGCTGGGTATAGTGTGGGCACGGGGCGGTAGTATTAGTACTAGAGGTGCGGAGCTGGGCAGTACAGGATGGGACTGTTCTGTATGTGAGTGTATTAGGGGCTACGTGTCATTGTATGTAGGGTACACAGTGCTGGGTATAGTGTGGGCACGGGGCGGTAGTATTAGTACTAGAGGTGCGGAGCTGGGCAGTACAGGATAGGACTGTTCTGTATGTGAGTGTATTAGGGGCTACGTGTCATTGTATGTAGGGTACACAGTGCTGGGTATAGTGTGGGCACGGGGCGGTAGTATTAGTACTAGAGGTGCGGAGCTGGGCAGTACAGGATGGGACTGTTCTGTATGTGAGTGTATTAGGGGCTACGTGTCATTGTATGTAGGGTACACAGTGCTGGGTATAGTGTGGGCACGGGGCGGTAGTATTAGTACTAGAGGTGCGGAGCTGGGCAGTGCAGGATGGGACTGTTCTGTATGTGAGTGTATTAGGGGCTACGTGTCATTGTATGTAGGGTACACAGTGCTGGGTATAGTGTGGGCACGGGGCGGTAGTATTAGTACTAGAGGTGCGGAGCTGGGCAGTACAGGATGGGACTGTTCTGTATGTGAGTGTATTAGGGGCTACGTGTCATTGTATGTAGGGTACACAGTGCTGGGTATAGTGTGGGCACGGGGCGGTAGTATTAGTACTAGAGGTGCGGAGCTGGGCAGTACAGGATAGGACTGTTCTGTATGTGAGTGTATTAGGGGCTACGTGTCATTGTATGTAGGGTACACAGTGCTGGGTATAGTGTGGGCACGGGGCGGTAGTATTAGTACTAGAGGTGCGGAGCTGGGCAGTACAGGATAGGACTGTTCTGTATGTGAGTGTATTAGGGGCTACGTGTCATTGTATGTAGGGTACACAGTGCTGGGTATAGTGTGGGCACGGGGCGGTAGTATTAGTACTAGAGGTGCGGAGCTGGGCAGTACAGGATGGGACTGTTCTGTATGTGAGTGTATTAGGGGCTACGTGTCATTGTATGTAGGGTACACAGTGCTGGGTATAGTGTGGGCACGGGGCGGTAGTATTAGTACTAGAGGTGCGGAGCTGGGCAGTACAGGATAGGACTGTTCTGTATGTGAGTGTATTAGGGGCTACGTGTCATTGTATGTAGGGTACACAGTGCTGGGTATAGTGTGGGCACGGGGCGGTAGTATTAGTACTAGAGGTGCGGAGCTGGGCAGTACAGGATAGGACTGTTCTGTATGTGAGTGTATTAGGGGCTACGTGTCATTGTATGTAGGGTACACAGTGCTGGGTATAGTGTGGGCACGGGGCGGTAGTATTAGTACTAGAGGTGCGGAGCTGGGCAGTACAGGATGGGACTGTTCTGTATGTGAGTGTATTAGGGGCTACGTGTCATTGTATGTAGGGTACACAGTGCTGGGTATAGTGTGGGCACGGGGCGGTAGTATTAGTACTAGAGGTGCGGAGCTGGGCAGTACAGGATGGGACTGTTCTGTATGTGAGTGTATTAGGGGCTACGTGTCATTGTATGTAGGGTACACAGTGCTGGGTATAGTGTGGGCACGGGGCGGTAGTATTAGTACTAGAGGTGCGGAGCTGGGCAGTACAGGATGGGACTGTTCTGTATGTGAGTGTATTAGGGGCTACGTGTCATTGTATGTAGGGTACACAGTGCTGGGTATAGTGTGGGCACGGGGCGGTAGTATTAGTACTAGAGGTGCGGAGCTGGGCAGTACAGGATGGGACTGTTCTGTATGTGAGTGTATTAGGGGCTACGTGTCATTGTATGTAGGGTACACAGTGCTGGGTATAGTGTGGGCACGGGGCGGTAGTATTAGTACTAGAGGTGCGGAGCTGGGCAGTACAGGATGGGACTGTTCTGTATGTGAGTGTATTAGGGGCTACGTGTCATTGTATGTAGGGTACACACTGCTGGGTATAGTGTGGGCACGGGGCGGTAGTATTAGTACTAGAGGTGCGGAGCTGGGCAGTGCAGGATGGGACTGTTCTGTATGTGAGTGTATTAGGGGCTACGTGTCATTGTATGTAGGGTACACAGTGCTGGGTATAGTGTGGGCACGGGGCGGTAGTATTAGTACTAGAGGTGCGGAGCTGGGCAGTACAGGATGGGACTGTTCTGTATGTGAGTGTATTAGGGGCTACGTGTCATTGTATGTAGGGTACACAGTGCTGGGTATAGTGTGGGCACGGGGCGGTAGTATTAGTACTAGAGGTGCGGAGCTGGGCAGTACAGGATGGGACTGTTCTGTATGTGAGTGTATTAGGGGCTACGTGTCATTGTATGTAGGGTACACAGTGCTGGGTATAGTGTGGGCACGGGGCGGTAGTATTAGTACTAGAGGTGCGGAGCTGGGCAGTACAGGATAGGACTGTTCTGTATGTGAGTGTATTAGGGGCTACGTGTCATTGTATGTAGGGTACACAGTGCTGGGTATAGTGTGGGCACGGGGCGGTAGTATTAGTACTAGAGGTGCGGAGCTGGGCAGTACAGGATGGGACTGTTCTGTATGTGAGTGTATTAGGGGCTACGTGTCATTGTATGTAGGGTACACAGTGCTGGGTATAGTGTGGGCACGGGGCGGTAGTATTAGTACTAGAGGTGCGGAGCTGGGCAGTACAGGATAGGACTGTTCTGTATGTGAGTGTATTAGGGGCTACGTGTCATTGTATGTAGGGTACACAGTGCTGGGTATAGTGTGGGCACGGGGCGGTAGTATTAGTACTAGAGGTGCGGAGCTGGGCAGTACAGGATAGGACTGTTCTGTATGTGAGTGTATTAGGGGCTACGTGTCATTGTATGTAGGGTACACAGTGCTGGGTATAGTGTGGGCACGGGGCGGTAGTATTAGTACTAGAGGTGCGGAGCTGGGCAGTGCAGGATGGGACTGTTCTGTATGTGAGTGTATTAGGGGCTACGTGTCATTGTATGTAGGGTACACAGTGCTGGGTATAGTGTGGGCACGGGGCGGTAGTATTAGTACTAGAGGTGCGGAGCTGGGCAGTACAGGATAGGACTGTTCTGTATGTGAGTGTATTAGGGCTACGTGTCATTGTATGTAGGGTACACAGTGCTGGGTATAGTGTGGGCACGGGGCGGTAGTATTAGTACTAGAGGTGCGGAGCTGGGCAGTACAGGATAGGACTGTTCTGTATGTGAGTGTATTAGGGGCTACGTGTCATTGTATGTAGGGTACACAGTGCTGGGTATAGTGTGGGCACGGGGCGGTAGTATTAGTACTAGAGGTGCGGAGCTGGGCAGTACAGGATAGGACTGTTCTGTATGTGAGTGTATTAGGGGCTACGTGTCATTGTATGTAGGGTACACAGTGCTGGGTATAGTGTGGGCACGGGGCGGTAGTATTAGTACTAGAGGTGCGGAGCTGGGCAGTACAGGATAGGACTGTTCTGTATGTGAGTGTATTAGGGGCTACGTGTCATTGTATGTAGGGTACACAGTGCTGGGTATAGTGTGGGCACGGGGCGGTAGTATTAGTACTAGAGGTGCGGAGCTGGGCAGTACAGGATAGGACTGTTCTGTATGTGAGTGTATTAGGGGCTACGTGTCATTGTATGTAGGGTACACAGTGCTGGGTATAGTGTGGGCACGGGGCGGTAGTATTAGTACTAGAGGTGCGGAGCTGGGCAGTACAGGATAGGACTGTTCTGTATGTGAGTGTATTAGGGGCTACGTGTCATTGTATGTAGGGTACACAGTGCTGGGTATAGTGTGGGCACGGGGCGGTAGTATTAGTACTAGAGGTGCGGAGCTGGGCAGTACAGGATAGGACTGTTCTGTATGTGAGTGTATTAGGGGCTACGTGTCATTGTATGTAGGGTACACAGTGCTGGGTATAGTGTGGGCACGGGGCGGTAGTATTAGTACTAGAGGTGCGGAGCTGGGCAGTACAGGATGGGACTGTTCTGTATGTGAGTGTATTAGGGGCTACGTGTCATTGTATGTAGGGTACACAGTGCTGGGTATAGTGTGGGCACGGGGCGGTAGTATTAGTACTAGAGGTGCGGAGCTGGGCAGTACAGGATAGGACTGTTCTGTATGTGAGTGTATTAGGGCTACGTGTCATTGTATGTAGGGTACACAGTGCTGGGTATAGTGTGGGCACGGGGCGGTAGTATTAGTACTAGAGGTGCGGAGCTGGGCAGTACAGGATAGGACTGTTCTGTATGTGAGTGTATTAGGGGCTACGTGTCATTGTATGTAGGGTACACAGTGCTGGGTATAGTGTGGGCACGGGGCGGTAGTATTAGTACTAGAGGTGCGGAGCTGGGCAGTACAGGATAGGACTGTTCTGTATGTGAGTGTATTAGGGGCTACGTGTCATTGTATGTAGGGTACACAGTGCTGGGTATAGTGTGGGCACGGGGCGGTAGTATTAGTACTAGAGGTGCGGAGCTGGGCAGTACAGGATAGGACTGTTCTGTATGTGAGTGTATTAGGGGCTACGTGTCATTGTATGTAGGGTACACAGTGCTGGGTATAGTGTGGGCACGGGGCGGTAGTATTAGTACTAGAGGTGCGGAGCTGGGCAGTACAGGATAGGACTGTTCTGTATGTGAGTGTATTAGGGGCTACGTGTCATTGTATGTAGGGTACACAGTGCTGGGTATAGTGTGGGCACGGGGCGGTAGTATTAGTACTAGAGGTGCGGAGCTGGGCAGTACAGGATAGGACTGTTCTGTATGTGAGTGTATTAGGGGCTACGTGTCATTGTATGTAGGGTACACAGTGCTGGGTATAGTGTGGGCACGGGGCGGTAGTATTAGTACTAGAGGTGCGGAGCTGGGCAGTACAGGATGGGACTGTTCTGTATGTGAGTGTATTAGGGGCTACGTGTCATTGTATGTAGGGTACACAGTGCTGGGTATAGTGTGGGCACGGGGCGGTAGTATTAGTACTAGAGGTGCGGAGCTGGGCAGTACAGGATAGGACTGTTCTGTATGTGAGTGTATTAGGGGCTACGTGTCATTGTATGTAGGGTACACAGTGCTGGGTATAGTGTGGGCACGGGGCGGTAGTATTAGTACTAGAGGTGCGGAGCTGGGCAGTACAGGATGGGACTGTTCTGTATGTGAGTGTATTAGGGGCTACGTGTCATTGTATGTAGGGTACACAGTGCTGGGTATAGTGTGGGCACGGGGCGGTAGTATTAGTACTAGAGGTGCGGAGCTGGGCAGTACAGGATAGGACTGTTCTGTATGTGAGTGTATTAGGGGCTACGTGTCATTGTATGTAGGGTACACAGTGCTGGGTATAGTGTGGGCACGGGGCGGTAGTATTAGTACTAGAGGTGCGGAGCTGGGCAGTACAGGATGGGACTGTTCTGTATGTGAGTGTATTAGGGGCTACGTGTCATTGTATGTAGGGTACACAGTGCTGGGTATAGTGTGGGCACGGGGCGGTAGTATTAGTACTAGAGGTGCGGAGCTGGGCAGTACAGGATAGGACTGTTCTGTATGTGAGTGTATTAGGGGCTACGTGTCATTGTATGTAGGGTACACAGTGCTGGGTATAGTGTGGGCACGGGGCGGTAGTATTAGTACTAGAGGTGCGGAGCTGGGCAGTACAGGATGGGACTGTTCTGTATGTGAGTGTATTAGGGGCTACGTGTCATTGTATGTAGGGTACACAGTGCTGGGTATAGTGTGGGCACGGGGCGGTAGTATTAGTACTAGAGGTGCGGAGCTGGGCAGTACAGGATGGGACTGTTCTGTATGTGAGTGTATTAGGGGCTACGTGTCATTGTATGTAGGGTACACAGTGCTGGGTATAGTGTGGGCACGGGGCGGTAGTATTAGTACTAGAGGTGCGGAGCTGGGCAGTACAGGATGGGACTGTTCTGTATGTGAGTGTATTAGGGGCTACGTGTCATTGTATGTAGGGTACACAGTGCTGGGTATAGTGTGGGCACGGGGCGGTAGTATTAGTACTAGAGGTGCGGAGCTGGGCAGTACAGGATGGGACTGTTCTGTATGTGAGTGTATTAGGGGCTACGTGTCATTGTATGTAGGGTACACAGTGCTGGGTATAGTGTGGGCACGGGGCGGTAGTATTAGTACTAGAGGTGCGGAGCTGGGCAGTACAGGATGGGACTGTTCTGTATGTGAGTGTATTAGGGCTACGTGTCATTGTATGTAGGGTACACAGTGCTGGGTATAGTGTGGGCACGGGGCGGTAGTATTAGTACTAGAGGTGCGGAGCTGGGCAGTACAGGATGGGACTGTTCTGTATGTGAGTGTATTAGGGGCTACGTGTCATTGTATGTAGGGTACACAGTGCTGGGTATAGTGTGGGCACGGGGCGGTAGTATTAGTACTAGAGGTGCGGAGCTGGGCAGTACAGGATGGGACTGTTCTGTATGTGAGTGTATTAGGGGCTACGTGTCATTGTATGTAGGGTACACAGTGCTGGGTATAGTGTGGGCACGGGGCGGTAGTATTAGTACTAGAGGTGCGGAGCTGGGCAGTACAGGATGGGACTGTTCTGTATGTGAGTGTATTAGGGGCTACGTGTCATTGTATGTAGGGTACACAGTGCTGGGTATAGTGTGGGCACGGGGCGGTAGTATTAGTACTAGAGGTGCGGAGCTGGGCAGTACAGGATGGGACTGTTCTGTATGTGAGTGTATTAGGGGCTACGTGTCATTGTATGTAGGGTACACAGTGCTGGGTATAGTGTGGGCACGGGGCGGTAGTATTAGTACTAGAGGTGCGGAGCTGGGCAGTACAGGATAGGACTGTTCTGTATGTGAGTGTATTAGGGGCTACGTGTCATTGTATGTAGGGTACACAGTGCTGGGTATAGTGTGGGCACGGGGCGGTAGTATTAGTACTAGAGGTGCGGAGCTGGGCAGTACAGGATGGGACTGTTCTGTATGTGAGTGTATTAGGGGCTACGTGTCATTGTATGTAGGGTACACAGTGCTGGGTATAGTGTGGGCACGGGGCGGTAGTATTAGTACTAGAGGTGCGGAGCTGGGCAGTACAGGATGGGACTGTTCTGTATGTGAGTGTATTAGGGGCTACGTGTCATTGTATGTAGGGTACACAGTGCTGGGTATAGTGTGGGCACGGGGCGGTAGTATTAGTACTAGAGGTGCGGAGCTGGGCAGTACAGGATAGGACTGTTCTGTATGTGAGTGTATTAGGGGCTACGTGTCATTGTATGTAGGGTACACAGTGCTGGGTATAGTGTGGGCACGGGGCGGTAGTATTAGTACTAGAGGTGCGGAGCTGGGCAGTACAGGATAGGACTGTTCTGTATGTGAGTGTATTAGGGGCTACGTGTCATTGTATGTAGGGTACACAGTGCTGGGTATAGTGTGGGCACGGGGCGGTAGTATTAGTACTAGAGGTGCGGAGCTGGGCAGTACAGGATGGGACTGTTCTGTATGTGAGTGTATTAGGGGCTACGTGTCATTGTATGTAGGGTACACAGTGCTGGGTATAGTGTGGGCACGGGGCGGTAGTATTAGTACTAGAGGTGCGGAGCTGGGCAGTACAGGATAGGACTGTTCTGTATGTGAGTGTATTAGGGCTACGTGTCATTGTATGTAGGGTACACAGTGCTGGGTATAGTGTGGGCACGGGGCGGTAGTATTAGTACTAGAGGTGCGGAGCTGGGCAGTACAGGATGGGACTGTTCTGTATGTGAGTGTATTAGGGGCTACGTGTCATTGTATGTAGGGTACACAGTGCTGGGTATAGTGTGGGCACGGGGCGGTAGTATTAGTACTAGAGGTGCGGAGCTGGGCAGTACAGGATGGGACTGTTCTGTATGTGAGTGTATTAGGGGCTACGTGTCATTGTATGTAGGGTACACAGTGCTGGGTATAGTGTGGGCACGGGGCGGTAGTATTAGTACTAGAGGTGCGGAGCTGGGCAGTACAGGATGGGACTGTTCTGTATGTGAGTGTATTAGGGGCTACGTGTCATTGTATGTAGGGTACACAGTGCTGGGTATAGTGTGGGCACGGGGCGGTAGTATTAGTACTAGAGGTGCGGAGCTGGGCAGTACAGGATGGGACTGTTCTGTATGTGAGTGTATTAGGGGCTACGTGTCATTGTATGTAGGGTACACAGTGCTGGGTATAGTGTGGGCACGGGGCGGTAGTATTAGTACTAGAGGTGCGGAGCTGGGCAGTACAGGATGGGACTGTTCTGTATGTGAGTGTATTAGGGGCTACGTGTCATTGTATGTAGGGTACACAGTGCTGGGTATAGTGTGGGCACGGGGCGGTAGTATTAGTACTAGAGGTGCGGAGCTGGGCAGTACAGGATAGGACTGTTCTGTATGTGAGTGTATTAGGGGCTACGTGTCATTGTATGTAGGGTACACAGTGCTGGGTATAGTGTGGGCACGGGGCGGTAGTATTAGTACTAGAGGTGCGGAGCTGGGCAGTACAGGATAGGACTGTTCTGTATGTGAGTGTATTAGGGGCTACGTGTCATTGTATGTAGGGTACACAGTGCTGGGTATAGTGTGGGCACGGGGCGGTAGTATTAGTACTAGAGGTGCGGAGCTGGGCAGTACAGGATGGGACTGTTCTGTATGTGAGTGTATTAGGGGCTACGTGTCATTGTATGTAGGGTACACAGTGCTGGGTATAGTGTGGGCACGGGGCGGTAGTATTAGTACTAGAGGTGCGGAGCTGGGCAGTACAGGATGGGACTGTTCTGTATGTGAGTGTATTAGGGGCTACGTGTCATTGTATGTAGGGTACACAGTGCTGGGTATAGTGTGGGCACGGGGCGGTAGTATTAGTACTAGAGGTGCGGAGCTGGGCAGTACAGGATAGGACTGTTCTGTATGTGAGTGTATTAGGGGCTACGTGTCATTGTATGTAGGGTACACAGTGCTGGGTATAGTGTGGGCACGGGGCGGTAGTATTAGTACTAGAGGTGCGGAGCTGGGCAGTACAGGATAGGACTGTTCTGTATGTGAGTGTATTAGGGGCTACGTGTCATTGTATGTAGGGTACACAGTGCTGGGTATAGTGTGGGCACGGGGCGGTAGTATTAGTACTAGAGGTGCGGAGCTGGGCAGTACAGGATGGGACTGTTCTGTATGTGAGTGTATTAGGGGCTACGTGTCATTGTATGTAGGGTACACAGTGCTGGGTATAGTGTGGGCACGGGGCGGTAGTATTAGTACTAGAGGTGCGGAGCTGGGCAGTACAGGATGGGACTGTTCTGTATGTGAGTGTATTAGGGGCTACGTGTCATTGTATGTAGGGTACACAGTGCTGGGTATAGTGTGGGCACGGGGCGGTAGTATTAGTACTAGAGGTGCGGAGCTGGGCAGTACAGGATAGGACTGTTCTGTATGTGAGTGTATTAGGGGCTACGTGTCATTGTATGTAGGGTACACAGTGCTGGGTATAGTGTGGGCACGGGGCGGTAGTATTAGTACTAGAGGTGCGGAGCTGGGCAGTACAGGATGGGACTGTTCTGTATGTGAGTGTATTAGGGGCTACGTGTCATTGTATGTAGGGTACACAGTGCTGGGTATAGTGTGGGCACGGGGCGGTAGTATTAGTACTAGAGGTGCGGAGCTGGGCAGTACAGGATGGGACTGTTCTGTATGTGAGTGTATTAGGGGCTACGTGTCATTGTATGTAGGGTACACAGTGCTGGGTATAGTGTGGGCACGGGGCGGTAGTATTAGTACTAGAGGTGCGGAGCTGGGCAGTACAGGATAGGACTGTTCTGTATGTGAGTGTATTAGGGGCTACGTGTCATTGTATGTAGGGTACACAGTGCTGGGTATAGTGTGGGCACGGGGCGGTAGTATTAGTACTAGAGGTGCGGAGCTGGGCAGTGCAGGATGGGACTGTTCTGTATGTGAGTGTATTAGGGCTACGTGTCATTGTATGTAGGGTACACAGTGCTGGGTATAGTGTGGGCACGGGGCGGTAGTATTAGTACTAGAGGTGCGGAGCTGGGCAGTACAGGATAGGACTGTTCTGTATGTGAGTGTATTAGGGGCTACGTGTCATTGTATGTAGGGTACACAGTGCTGGGTATAGTGTGGGCACGGGGCGGTAGTATTAGTACTAGAGGTGCGGAGCTGGGCAGTACAGGATAGGACTGTTCTGTATGTGAGTGTATTAGGGCTACGTGTCATTGTATGTAGGGTACACAGTGCTGGGTATAGTGTGGGCACGGGGCGGTAGTATTAGTACTAGAGGTGCGGAGCTGGGCAGTGCAGGATAGGACTGTTCTGTATGTGAGTGTATTAGGGCTACGTGTCATTGTATGTAGGGTACACAGTGCTGGGTATAGTGTGGGCACGGGGCGGTAGTATTAGTACTAGAGGTGCGGAGCTGGGCAGTGCAGGATAGGACTGTTCTGTATGTGAGTGTATTAGGGCTACGTGTCATTGTATGTAGGGTACACTGCTGGGTATAGTGTGGGCACGGGGCGGTAGTATTAGTACTAGAGGTGCGGAGCTGGGCAGTACAGGATAGGACTGTTCTGTATGTGAGTGTATTAGGGGCTACGTGTCATTGTATGTAGGGTACACAGTGCTGGGTATAGTGTGGGCACGGGGCGGTAGTATTAGTACTAGAGGTGCGGAGCTGGGCAGTACAGGATGGGACTGTTCTGTATGTGAGTGTATTAGGGGCTACGTGTCATTGTATGTAGGGTACACAGTGCTGGGTATAGTGTGGGCACGGGGCGGTAGTATTAGTACTAGAGGTGCGGAGCTGGGCAGTGCAGGATAGGACTGTTCTGTATGTGAGTGTATTAGGGGCTACGTGTCATTGTATGTAGGGTACACAGTGCTGGGTATAGTGTGGGCACGGGGCGGTAGTATTAGTACTAGAGGTGCGGAGCTGGGCAGTGCAGGATAGGACTGTTCTGTATGTGAGTGTATTAGGGGCTACGTGTCATTGTATGTAGGGTACAGTGCTGGGTATAGTGTGGGCACGGGGCGGTAGTATTAGTACTAGAGGTGCGGAGCTGGGCAGTACAGGATAGGACTGTTCTGTATGTGAGTGTATTAGGGGCTACGTGTCATTGTATGTAGGGTACACAGTGCTGGGTATAGTGTGGGCACGGGGCGGTAGTATTAGTACTAGAGGTGCGGAGCTGGGCAGTACAGGATGGGACTGTTCTGTATGTGAGTGTATTAGGGGCTACGTGTCATTGTATGTAGGGTACACAGTGCTGGGTATAGTGTGGGCACGGGGCGGTAGTATTAGTACTAGAGGTGCGGAGCTGGGCAGTACAGGATAGGACTGTTCTGTATGTGAGTGTATTAGGGGCTACGTGTCATTGTATGTAGGGTACACAGTGCTGGGTATAGTGTGGGCACGGGGCGGTAGTATTAGTACTAGAGGTGCGGAGCTGGGCAGTGCAGGATGGGACTGTTCTGTATGTGAGTGTATTAGGGGCTACGTGTCATTGTATGTAGGGTACACAGTGCTGGGTATAGTGTGGGCACGGGGCGGTAGTATTAGTACTAGAGGTGCGGAGCTGGGCAGTACAGGATGGGACTGTTCTGTATGTGAGTGTATTAGGGCTACGTGTCATTGTATGTAGGGTACACAGTGCTGGGTATAGTGTGGGCACGGGGCGGTAGTATTAGTACTAGAGGTGCGGAGCTGGGCAGTACAGGATAGGACTGTTCTGTATGTGAGTGTATTAGGGGCTACGTGTCATTGTATGTAGGGTACACAGTGCTGGGTATAGTGTGGGCACGGGGCGGTAGTATTAGTACTAGAGGTGCGGAGCTGGGCAGTGCAGGATAGGACTGTTCTGTATGTGAGTGTATTAGGGGCTACGTGTCATTGTATGTAGGGTACACAGTGCTGGGTATAGTGTGGGCACGGGGGCGGTAGTATTAGTACTAGAGGTGCGGAGCTGGGCAGTACAGGATGGGACTGTTCTGTATGTGAGTGTATTAGGGGCTACGTGTCATTGTATGTAGGGTACACAGTGCTGGGTATAGTGTGGGCACGGGGCGGTAGTATTAGTACTAGAGGTGCGGAGCTGGGCAGTACAGGATGGGACTGTTCTGTATGTGAGTGTATTAGGGGCTACGTGTCATTGTATGTAGGGTACACAGTGCTGGGTATAGTGTGGGCACGGGGCGGTAGTATTAGTACTAGAGGTGCGGAGCTGGGCAGTGCAGGATAGGACTGTTCTGTATGTGAGTGTATTAGGGGCTACGTGTCATTGTATGTAGGGTACACAGTGCTGGGTATAGTGTGGGCACGGGGCGGTAGTATTAGTACTAGAGGTGCGGAGCTGGGCAGTGCAGGATGGGACTGTTCTGTATGTGAGTGTATTAGGGCTACGTGTCATTGTATGTAGGGTACACAGTGCTGGGTATAGTGTGGGCACGGGGCGGTAGTATTAGTACTAGAGGTGCGGAGCTGGGCAGTGCAGGATGGGACTGTTCTGTATGTGAGTGTATTAGGGGCTACGTGTCATTGTATGTAGGGTACACAGTGCTGGGTATAGTGTGGGCACGGGGCGGTAGTATTAGTACTAGAGGTGCGGAGCTGGGCAGTACAGGATGGGACTGTTCTGTATGTGAGTGTATTAGGGGCTACGTGTCATTGTATGTAGGGTACACAGTGCTGGGTATAGTGTGGGCACGGGGCGGTAGTATTAGTACTAGAGGTGCGGAGCTGGGCAGTACAGGATAGGACTGTTCTGTATGTGAGTGTATTAGGGCTACGTGTCATTGTATGTAGGGTACACAGTGCTGGGTATAGTGTGGGCACGGGGCGGTAGTATTAGTACTAGAGGTGCGGAGCTGGGCAGTACAGGATGGGACTGTTCTGTATGTGAGTGTATTAGGGGCTACGTGTCATTGTATGTAGGGTACACACTGCTGGGTATAGTGTGGGCACGGGGCGGTAGTATTAGTACTAGAGGTGCGGAGCTGGGCAGTGCAGGATAGGACTGTTCTGTATGTGAGTGTATTAGGGGCTACGTGTCATTGTATGTAGGGTACACAGTGCTGGGTATAGTGTGGGCACGGGGCAGTAGTATTAGTACTAGAGGTGCGGAGCTGGGCAGTACAGGATGGGACTGTTCTGTATGTGAGTGTATTAGGGGCTACGTGTCATTGTATGTAGGGCACACAGTGCTGGGTATAGTGTGGGCACGGGGCGGTAGTATTAGTACTAGAGGTGCGGAGCTGGGCAGTGCAGGATGGGACTGTTCTGTATGTGAGTGTATTAGGGCTACGTGTCATTGTATGTAGGGCACACAGTGCTGGGTATAGTGTGGGCACGGGGCGGTAGTATTAGTACTAGAGGTGCGGAGCTGGGCAGTACAGGATGGGACTGTTCTGTATGTGAGTGTATTAGGGGCTACGTGTCATTGTATGTAGGGTACACAGTGCTGGGTATAGTGTGGGCACGGGGCGGTAGTATTAGTACTAGAGGTGCGGAGCTGGGCAGTACAGGATAGGACTGTTCTGTATGTGAGTGTATTAGGGCTACGTGTCATTGTATGTAGGGTACACAGTGCTGGGTATAGTGTGGGCACGGGGCGGTAGTATTAGTACTAGAGGTGCGGAGCTGGGCAGTACAGGATAGGACTGTTCTGTATGTGAGTGTATTAGGGCTACGTGTCATTGTATGTAGGGTACACTGCTCGGTATAGTGTGGGCACGGGGCGGTAGTATTAGTACTAGAGGTGCGGAGCTGGGCAGTACAGGATAGGACTGTTCTGTATGTGAGTGTATTAGGGCTACGTGTCACTGTATGTAGGGTACACAGTGCTGGGTATAGTGTGGGCACGGGGCGGTAGTATTAGTACTAGAGGTGCGGAGCTGGGCAGTGCGGGATAGGACTGTTCTGTATGTGAGTGTATTAGGGGCTACGTGTCATTGTATGTAGGGTACACACTGCTGGGTATAGTGTGGGCACGGGGCGGTAGTATTAGTACTAGAGGTGCGGAGCTGGGCAGTACAGGATAGGACTGTTCTGTATGTGAGTGTATTAGGGGCTACGTGTCATTGTATGTAGGGTACACAGTGCTGGGTATAGTGTGGGCACGGGGCGGTAGTATTAGTACTAGAGGTGCGGAGCTGGGCAGTACAGGATAGGACTGTTCTGTATGTGAGTGTATTAGGGGCTACGTGTCATTGTATGTAGGGTACACTGCTGGGTATAGTGTGGGCACGGGGCGGTAGTATTAGTACTAGAGGTGCGGAGCTGGGCAGTACAGGATAGGACTGTTCTGTATGTGAGTGTATTAGGGCTACGTGTCATTGTATGTAGGGTACACAGTGCTGGGTATAGTGTGGGCACGGGGCGGTAGTATTAGTACTAGAGGTGCGGAGCTGGGCAGTACAGGATGGGACTGTTCTGTATGTGAGTGTATTAGGGGCTACGTGTCATTGTATGTAGGGTACACTGCTGGGTATAGTGTGGGCACGGGGCGGTAGTATTAGTACTAGAGGTGCGGAGCTGGGCAGTGCAGGATGGGACTGTTCTGTATGTGAGTGTATTAGGGGCTACGTGTCATTGTATGTAGGGTACACAGTGCTGGGTATAGTGTGGGCACGGGGCGGTAGTATTAGTACTAGAGGTGCGGAGCTGGGCAGTACAGGATGGGACTGTTCTGTATGTGAGTGTATTAGGGGCTACGTGTCATTGTATGTAGGGTACACAGTGCTGGGTATAGTGTGGGCACGGGGCGGTAGTATTAGTACTAGAGGTGCGGAGCTGGGCAGTACAGGATAGGACTGTTCTGTATGTGAGTGTATTAGGGGCTACGTGTCATTGTATGTAGGGTACACAGTGCTGGGTATAGTGTGGGCACGGGGCGGTAGTATTAGTACTAGAGGTGCGGAGCTGGGCAGTACAGGATAGGACTGTTCTGTATGTGAGTGTATTAGGGCTACGTGTCATTGTATGTAGGGTACACAGTGCTGGGTATAGTGTGGGCACGGGGCGGTAGTATTAGTACTAGAGGTGCGGAGCTGGGCAGTACAGGATAGGACTGTTCTGTATGTGAGTGTATTAGGGCTACGTGTCATTGTATGTAGGGTACACAGTGCTGGGTATAGTGTGGGCACGGGGCGGTAGTATTAGTACTAGAGGTGCGGAGCTGGGCAGTACAGGATAGGACTGTTCTGTATGTGAGTGTATTAGGGGCTACGTGTCATTGTATGTAGGGTACACAGTGCTGGGTATAGTGTGGGCACGGGGCGGTAGTATTAGTACTAGAGGTGCGGAGCTGGGCAGTACAGGATGGGACTGTTCTGTATGTGAGTGTATTAGGGCTACGTGTCATTGTATGTAGGGTACACAGTGCTGGGTATAGTGTGGGCACGGGGCGGTAGTATTAGTACTAGAGGTGCGGAGCTGGGCAGTGCAGGATAGGACTGTTCTGTATGTGAGTGTATTAGGGCTACGTGTCATTGTATGTAGGGTACACAGTGCTGGGTATAGTGTGGGCACGGGGCGGTAGTATTAGTACTAGAGGTGCGGAGCTGGGCAGTACAGGATAGGACTGTTCTGTATGTGAGTGTATTAGGGCTACGTGTCATTGTATGTAGGGTACACAGTGCTGGGTATAGTGTGGGCACGGGGCGGTAGTATTAGTACTAGAGGTGCGGAGCTGGGCAGTGCAGGATAGGACTGTTCTGTATGTGAGTGTATTAGGGCTACGTGTCATTGTATGTAGGGTACACAGTGCTGGGTATAGTGTGGGCACGGGGCGGTAGTATTAGTACTAGAGGTGCGGAGCTGGGCAGTACAGGATGGGACTGTTCTGTATGTGAGTGTATTAGGGGCTACGTGTCATTGTATGTAGGGTACACTGCTGGGTATAGTGTGGGCACGGGGCGGTAGTATTAGTACTAGAGGTGCGGAGCTGGGCAGTACAGGATGGGACTGTTCTGTATGTGAGTGTATTAGGGCTACGTGTCATTGTATGTAGGGTACACAGTGCTGGGTATAGTGTGGGCACGGGGCGGTAGTATTAGTACTAGAGGTGCGGAGCTGGGCAGTACAGGATGGGACTGTTCTGTATGTGAGTGTATTAGGGCTACGTGTCATTGTATGTAGGGTACACAGTGCTGGGTATAGTGTGGGCACGGGGCGGTAGTATTAGTACTAGAGGTGCGGAGCTGGGCAGTACAGGATGGGACTGTTCTGTATGTGAGTGTATTAGGGGCTACGTGTCATTGTATGTAGGGTACACAGTGCTGGGTATAGTGTGGGCACGGGGCGGTAGTATTAGTACTAGAGGTGCGGAGCTGGGCAGTACAGGATGGGACTGTTCTGTATGTGAGTGTATTAGGGGCTACGTGTCATTGTATGTAGGGTACACAGTGCTGGGTATAGTGTGGGCACGGGGCGGTAGTATTAGTACTAGAGGTGCGGAGCTGGGCAGTACAGGATGGGACTGTTCTGTATGTGAGTGTATTAGGGGCTACGTGTCATTGTATGTAGGGTACACAGTGCTGGGTATAGTGTGGGCACGGGGCGGTAGTATTAGTACTAGAGGTGCGGAGCTGGGCAGTACAGGATGGGACTGTTCTGTATGTGAGTGTATTAGGGGCTACGTGTCATTGTATGTAGGGTACACAGTGCTGGGTATAGTGTGGGCACGGGGCGGTAGTATTAGTACTAGAGGTGCGGAGCTGGGCAGTGCAGGATGGGACTGTTCTGTATGTGAGTGTATTAGGGGCTACGTGTCATTGTATGTAGGGTACACAGTGCTGGGTATAGTGTGGGCACGGGGCGGTAGTATTAGTACTAGAGGTGCGGAGCTGGGCAGTACAGGATGGGACTGTTCTGTATGTGAGTGTATTAGGGGCTACGTGTCATTGTATGTAGGGTACACAGTGCTGGGTATAGTGTGGGCACGGGGCGGTAGTATTAGTACTAGAGGTGCGGAGCTGGGCAGTACAGGATAGGACTGTTCTGTATGTGAGTGTATTAGGGGCTACGTGTCATTGTATGTAGGGTACACAGTGCTGGGTATAGTGTGGGCACGGGGCGGTAGTATTAGTACTAGAGGTGTGGAGCTGGGCAGTACAGGATGGGACTGTTCTGTATGTGAGTGTATTAGGGGCTACGTGTCATTGTATGTAGGGTACACAGTGCTGGGTATAGTGTGGGCACGGGGCGGTAGTATTAGTACTAGAGGTGCGGAGCTGGGCAGTACAGGATAGGACTGTTCTGTATGTGAGTGTATTAGGGGCTACGTGTCATTGTATGTAGGGTACACAGTGCTGGGTATAGTGTGGGCACGGGGCGGTAGTATTAGTACTAGAGGTGCGGAGCTGGGCAGTACAGGATGGGACTGTTCTGTATGTGAGTGTATTAGGGGCTACGTGTCATTGTATGTAGGGTACACAGTGCTGGGTATAGTGTGGGCACGGGGCGGTAGTATTAGTACTAGAGGTGTGGAGCTGGGCAGTACAGGATGGGACTGTTCTGTATGTGAGTGTATTAGGGGCTACGTGTCATTGTATGTAGGGTACACAGTGCTGGGTATAGTGTGGGCACGGGGCGGTAGTATTAGTACTAGAGGTGCGGAGCTGGGCAGTGCAGGATAGGACTGTTCTGTATGTGAGTGTATT
The DNA here is from genome assembly GCA_947044405.1 of Leptodactylus fallax. Taxonomy (NCBI): domain Eukaryota; kingdom Metazoa; phylum Chordata; class Amphibia; order Anura; family Leptodactylidae; genus Leptodactylus; species Leptodactylus fallax. The sequence goes on from CAMRHE010000636.1 coordinate 66,172, forward strand.
AGGGGCTACGTGTCATTGTATGTAGGGTACACAGTGCTGGGTATAGTGTGGGCACGGGGCGGTAGTATTAGTACTAGAGGTGCGGAGCTGGGCAGTGCAGGATGGGACTGTTCTGTATGTGAGTGTATTAGGGGCTACGTGTCATTGTATGTAGGGTACACAGTGCTGGGTATAGTGTGGGCACGGGGCGGTAGTATTAGTACTAGAGGTGCGGAGCTGGGCAGTACAGGATGGGACTGTTCTGTATGTGAGTGTATTAGGGGCTACGTGTCATTGTATGTAGGGTACACAGTGCTGGGTATAGTGTGGGCACGGGGCGGTAGTATTAGTACTAGAGGTGCGGAGCTGGGCAGTACAGGATAGGACTGTTCTGTATGTGAGTGTATTAGGGGCTACGTGTCATTGTATGTAGGGTACACAGTGCTGGGTATAGTGTGGGCACGGGGCGGTAGTATTAGTACTAGAGGTGCGGAGCTGGGCAGTACAGGATGGGACTGTTCTGTATGTGAGTGTATTAGGGGCTACGTGTCATTGTATGTAGGGCACACAGTGCTGGGTATAGTGTGGGCACGGGGCGGTAGTATTAGTACTAGAGGTGCGGAGCTGGGCAGTGCAGGATGGGACTGTTCTGTATGTGAGTGTATTAGGGCTACGTGTCATTGTATGTAGGGTACACAGTGCTGGGTATAGTGTGGGCACGGGGCGGTAGTATTAGTACTAGAGGTGCGGAGCTGGGCAGTACGGGATGGGACTGTTCTGTATGTGAGTGTATTAGGGGCTACGTGTCATTGTATGTAGGGTACACAGTGCTGGGTATAGTGTGGGCACGGGGCGGTAGTATTAGTACTAGAGGTGCGGAGCTGGGCAGTACAGGATAGGACTGTTCTGTATGTGAGTGTATTAGGGCTACGTGTCATTGTATGTAGGGTACACAGTGCTGGGTATAGTGTGGGCACGGGGCGGTAGTATTAGTACTAGAGGTGCGGAGCTGGGCAGTACAGGATAGGACTGTTCTGTATGTGAGTGTATTAGGGCTACGTGTCATTGTATGTAGGGTACACTGCTCGGTATAGTGTGGGCACGGGGCGGTAGTATTAGTACTAGAGGTGCGGAGCTGGGCAGTACAGGATAGGACTGTTCTGTATGTGAGTGTATTAGGGCTACGTGTCATTGTATGTAGGGTACACAGTGCTGGGTATAGTGTGGGCACGGGGCGGTAGTATTAGTACTAGAGGTGCGGAGCTTGGCAGTACAGGATGGGACTGTTCTGTATGTGAGTGTATTAGGGGCTACGTGTCATTGTATGTAGGGTACACACTGCTGGGTATAGTGTGGGCATGGGGCAGTAGTATTAGTACTAGAGGTGCGGAGCTGGGCAGTGCAGGATGGGACTGTTCTGTATGTGAGTGTATTAGGGGCTACGTGTCATTGTATGTAGGGTACACAGTGCTGGGTATAGTGTGGGCACGGGGCGGTAGTATTAGTACTAGAGGTGCGGAGCTGGGCAGTACAGGATGGGACTGTTCTGTATGTGAGTGTATTAGGGCTACGTGTCATTGTATGTAGGGTACACAGTGCTGGGTATAGTGTGGGCACGGGGCGGTAGTATTAGTACTAGAGGTGTGGAGCTGGGCAGTACAGGATAGGACTGTTCTGTATGTGAGTGTATTAGGGGCTACGTGTCATTGTATGTAGGGCACACAGTGCTGGGTATAGTGTGGGCACGGGGCGGTAGTATTAGTACTAGAGGTGCGGAGCTGGGCAGTACAGGATGGGACTGTTCTGTATGTGAGTGTATTAGGGGCTACGTGTCATTGTATGTAGGGTACACAGTGCTGGGTATAGTGTGGGCACGGGGCGGTAGTATTAGTACTAGAAGTGCGGAGCTGGGCAGTACAGGATGGGACTGTTCTGTATGTGAGTGTATTAGGGGCTACGTGTCATTGTATGTAGGGTACACAGTGCTGGGTATAGTGTGGGCACGGGGCGGTAGTATTAGTACTAGAGGTGTGGAGCTGGGCAGTACAGGATGGGACTGTTCTGTATGTGAGTGTATTAGGGGCTACGTGTCATTGTATGTAGGGTACACAGTGCTGGGTATAGTGTGGGCACGGGGCGGTAGTATTAGTACTAGAGGTGCGGAGCTGGGCAGTGCAGGATGGGACTGTTCTGTATGTGAGTGTATTAGGGCTACGTGTCACTGTATGTAGGGTACACAGTGCTGGGTATAGTGTGGGCACGGGGCGGTAGTATTAGTACTAGAGGTGCGGAGCTGGGCAGTACAGGATAGGACTGTTCTGTATGTGAGTGTATTAGGGGCTACGTGTCACTGTATGTAGGGTACACAGTGCTGGGTATAGTGTGGGCACGGGGCGGTAGTATTAGTACTAGAGGTGCGGAGCTGGGCAGTACAGGATAGGACTGTTCTGTATGTGAGTGTATTAGGGGCTACGTGTCATTGTATGTAGGGTACACAGTGCTGGGTATAGTGTGGGCATGGGGCGGTAGTATTAGTACTAGAGGTGCGGAGCTGGGCAGTACAGGATGGGACTGTTCTGTATGTGAGTGTATTAGGGGCTACGTGTCATTGTATGTAGGGTACACAGTGCTGGGTATAGTGTGGGCACGGGGCGGTAGTATTAGTACTAGAGGTGCGGAGCTGGGCAGTGCAGGATGGGAGGTTTCCGGACACAATGAGGGTGTTAGTGAAGAAGTGTTTTATTTACAATGTGTCCGGAAAGTTGAGCATTTCCTCTGGCCCTTTGAGGAGATATAGGGTGGAGGGGGCTCCGGGGAATTCACTGGGAAGTTGACTTGCCTTGTGCTCCACATGACCCTTCCCATAGGAAGCTGTGAAGTAATGTAGATGGAATAATGGACAGCAGCCCCTGTCAGTGCCCTGCCTGTGGCCACAGCGCCCCCTGACTGCTTACACTCAGATTACTGGTGCCCCGGCGTGTCTCTAAGAAGTAGCCTGTGTATCCATAACTATTATTATTTATTTATTACACTTACTTATGTAGCGCCATCATATTCCGCAGCGTTGTACAGACATTGACAGTCATTGTCCCATATAGGAATCTTTGCAATGTGCGGCCTGTAACACCACGAGCTGCTCCTCAGCTCTGCTACATATAGGGGGTGTTTGGTGTAGTGTCAGATTTGAACCCCTTCCTCTCTTTCAGACAGCTGCTGCCGGACATTCACAGTATAAGCTATTACCTTCCTGATGGTACTCGGGTAACAGAGCGGGGAGCGCAGCAGGTAAGGGGCCCCTCGTATGTCCTGCCTATAGGAATGTTCTATGTAGGACCCTTAATTGGATGCGTTTTGTTTAGTAGCTCTCCCCACCCCCATAAGTGTTGTCATGGGGACGCATGGTAGGTTGTAGGTAAGAGCCGTGTACACACTGGTCCTCGCTGTCTGGGTGTCTTTGGGGTCTCCTGCTGCGGGGTGTACATGTTCCTCACGCTGCTTTCTCTGCTCTTCCTCCAGGTGAACTGTTACTATCATGGGGAGCCGGCGGGGGGCGCGGGCCCCTGGAGCAGCCTCAGCCTGTGCTCCGGCCTCAGGTATGTGAGCCACAGGCCTCCTTGTGTGTTGGCAGTGGGGGTATCAGGAGGAGATGTCTGACCCCCCCCCCCATATACAGGCACATGTGTGTAAGACATTGCTGACAGTACTATATATAGTCTGGGGGTGTCCGTCCATTATGTGTAGTAATGTCCCCCCCAGGACTGACCATCATTACATATAATACTGTATATATAGTCTGGGGGTGTCCGTCCATCATTACATATAATACTTATATATATATATATATATATATATAATAGTGGCCAAAAAAAAAAAAAAAGGGGCCCGCCCCCCCTGGTCTGGGGGTGTCCGTCCATCATTACATATAATACTATATATATAGCGGGGGGCCCTATATATATATATATATATATATATATATATATATATTTAGTCTGGGGGTGTCCGTCCATCATGTGTAGTAATGCCCCCCCCAGGACTGACCATCATTACATATAATACTGTATATATAGTCTGGGGGTGTCCGTCCATCATTACATATAATACTATATATATAGCCTGGGGGTGTCCGTCCATCATTACATATAATACTATATATATATATATATATATATATATATCTATCTATATATATATATAGATATATATATATATATATATATATATAATAGTCTGGGGGTGTCCGTCCATCATTACATATAATACTATATATATATATATATATATATATATATATATAGTAAAAACTGGGGGTGTCCGTCCATCATTACATATAATAATATATATATATATATATATATATATATATATATATATATAATAGTCTGGGGGTGTCCGTCCATCATGTATCCCTCCTGCACACCTACAATGCTTGTGATCCAAGGTAGAACCTCCGCAGGGACTTTACTATCCCAAGGGTCTGACCTCCAGCACCAGACAGAGCTCAGTACATGCGTTCTGTGAATGGGACTGAGCTGTAGTAACCAGGCACAGCCTGTCCTGTAGGTGGCGCTATGCTTCTAGATGGTTCTGTTGTGTGAGGGAGGTGCTGTGAGGTAGACCCCTACCTATCTAAGGCTTGTGCTCTTAGTGCACTCTCTACAAGTCCCGTCCCCGGTGCACTACTATTATACTGTGTGCCGCCAGCTACATCACTAAGAGAAGGAAAGAGGAGCCGTATATACCAAAGAGGTGGCGACAGCTGACACCTGATACTACACCAAAAATATAATGAGGATGAGAAGAGTTGTCAGAGGTCAGTCTGAGGAGCCTGTGGACTGGATACCTGAGAATCGTAGAACTGGAATATTCTACATGCCTGCCCTTCTCCGGAGGGTTAGAGGGTGTTCTCAGACCTTCGGTAAGGAGTACTACCAGAGCAGGTGGGGGAGGGGCGAGGGGCAGCAGGTCAGAGATCTAAGATCAGTTTAGAGGTCATAGAAGTTTCCATCTTTCTTCTCTGCTCTCGTTCTGTGGTTTGGGCCATTAATTATCCCAAGTCAACAGCTCACCAGATCCATCGCTGACCTCCTCCGCCTCCTTCACCAGGAGTTGTTTCCATCCACAGCATCGCCTCTCGCAGGATACTGTATATACCTACTGTATACTGGTCATGTGAGTGCTGTGCTCTGATAATGCCGGATAACAGAGAACAACAGTGAGAGAGTGCTGCAGTCCTCTGATAATGCCTGATAACAGAGAACAACAGTGAGAGAGTGCTGCAGTCCTCTGATAATGCCTGATAACAGAGAACAACAGTGAGAGAGTGCTGCAGTCCTCTGATAATGCCTGATAACAGAGAACAACAGTGAGAGAGTGCTGCAGTCCTCTGATAATGCTGGATAACAGACAACAACAGTGAGAGAGTACTGCAGGCCTCTGATAATGCTGGATAACAGAGAACAACAGTGAGAGAGTGCTGCAGGCCTCTGATAATGCTGGATAACAGAGAACAACAGTGAGAGAGTGCTGCAGTCCTCTGATAATGCCTGATAACAGAGAACAACAGTGAGAGAGTGCTGCAGTCCTCTGATAATGCCTGATAACAGAGAACAACAGTGAGAGAGTGCTGCAGTCCTCTGATAATGCCTGATAACAGAGAACAACAGTGAGAGAGTGCTGCAGTCCTCTGATAATGCCTGTAACAGAGAACAACAGTGAGAGAGTGCTGCAGGCCTCTGATAATGCTGGATAACAGAGAACAACAGTGAGAGAGTGCTGCAGTCCTCTGATAATGCTGGATAACAGACAACAACAGTGAGAGAGTGCTGCAGGCCTCTGATAATGCTGGATAACAGAGAACAACAGTGAGAGAGTGCTGCAGGCCTCTGATAATGCTGGATAACAGAGAACAACAGTGAGAGTTCTGCAGTCCTCTGATAATGCTGGATAACAGACAACAACAGTGAGAGAGTGCTGCAGGCCTCTGATAATGCCTGATAACAGAGAACAACAGTAAGAGGGTGCTGCAGTCCTCTGATAATGGTGTATGTCAGTGAGGCTATTAAAAGTGAAGGACCTGCAAGCTTCTATTGTCCAACATTGGTATGATCTTGTCATGTGATATGGAGGCAGGTCCATGATGATGATCTGCTATATTTGCTTTTGTCAATAAGTCGGGGAATGAGAGGTCCTATAGAGCGAAAACCTGGCACATTTAGGCATGTACGTGGCACGTGGAGGTGAAGCTGTGTCTCCTCCGCAGTCGCAGCCGACATCTATAAGAATTCCTTTCTCTCCAGGGGGACGATCATTGTGTCAGCACATCAGAGGTTCAGTATTGAGCCAGTTTCGGGGGGACCTCTCGTACAGACATATAGTGCGCCCCATCAGGGAGAATCCGAACACCACGTGTGAGACTCAGGATGGAGACCTGTCAGTGACCGAGCGGACGGGGAGATCCCTGCTGAGCTTATCAGAGGAGGGGGCAGCTGTACAGGTGAGGCGGTGGAGCTTTAGGGTCAGGGGTATATAAATCACCTGGGGTAGGGGGCTCTGCAGTGACTTGTGTCCTGTGTGTGCAGGTGAAGAGAGACGTGGAGAGCGAGGTCAAGTACGTGGAGCTGGTAATGGTGGCCGATCATAGTGAGGTGAGTGTGAACAGCAGCCATGTATCACTAGTGTCTCCTCTATATTATATAGTGAGTACATAACACCCCCCCCCCCCCCCATATTGTAGTTCACCATCCTCTACCAGGACATGAAAGGCCTACACGTCAGAATGATCGAGATCGCCAACAGGATGGACGCAGTGAGTAGAGGCAAATCCCGTAATACTTGTCTACCCCTCTCCTCTATATGCATGACTCCTATGTACCTTTCCCCCTCCCCTATATACATGACTCCTATGTACCTCCTCCCTTTTATATATATATATGGATCCCATGTACCCCCTCCCCTATATGACTCCATGTACCCCCTCCCCTATATACATGGCTCCTATGTGTCGCCTTCCTCCCTCCCGATCGGGTGTTGTATATCCGGGGGGCCGGGTCAGGGGGGGGATCGGGGGCCGGAGGGGCTGGAACCCATATATACCCCCCCTATATATATATGGATCCCATGTACCCCCTCTCCTATATACATGACTCCTATGTACCCCCTCCCCTATATACATGGCTCCTATGTGTCGCCTTCCTCCCTCCCAGTTTTATCGGGTGTTGAATGTCCGGGTGGTCCTGGTCATGGTGGAGGTCTGGAGCCAGAAGGACTTGTAACTCCTATGTACCTCCTCCCCTATATATATATGGATCCCATGTACCCCCTCTCCTATATACATGACTCCTATGTACCCCCTCCCCTATATACATGGCTCCTATGTGTCGCCTTCCTCCCTCCCAGTTTTATCGGGTGTTGAATGTCCGGGTGGTCCTGGTCATGGTGGAGATCTGGAGCCAGAAGGACTTGTAACTCCTATGTACCTCCTCCCCTATATATATATGGATCCCATGTACCCCCTCTCCTATATACATGACTCCTATGTACCCCCTCCCCTATATACATGGCTCCTATGTGTCGCCTTCCTCCCTCCCAGTTTTATCGGGTGTTGAATGTCCGGGTGGTCCTGGTCATGGTGGAGGTCTGGAGCCAGAAGGACTTGTAACTCCTATGTACCTCCTCCCCTATATATATATGGATCCCATGTACCCCCTCTCCTATATACATGACTCCTATGTACCCCCTCCCCTATATACATGGCTCCTATGTGTCGCCTTCCTCCCTCCCAGTTTTATCGGGTGTTGAATGTCCGGGTGGTCCTGGTCATGGTGGAGGTCTGGAGCCAGAAGGATTTGATCTCGGTCAGTGAAGATCCTGCTCAGACCCTGAACAGATTCCTGTCCTGGAGGGAGAAGGATCTGAGCCGTCGGGTCCCTCATGACAACGCTCAGCTCCTGACGTAAGTGATCACCGACGCACACACACATGACAATGTTATTATGTGTAGGGTCCTCTATTTAACCCTTATGTCTCTGCAGGGGGGTGACTTTTAAAGGCTCCTCTGTTGGCATAGCCACCATGAATTCCATCTGTACAGCGGATCGCTCTGGAGGGGTGACTCGGGTGAGTGACCGTCTGTGTGTGGGGGGTTCTTTGGGACTCTGTATGACCTGCGCTGTGCTCATCGTATCTCTGCCTTCCCTGTACAGGATCACTCGGTCAGTGTTCTTATTGTGGCATCCACCATGGCACATGAACTGGGGCACAATCTGGGCCTGAACCATGATGTTGGAGATGGGACTTGTGGACAGCCGCGGACAGGGAAGCAGTGGATAATGACGCAGTCTACAGCGTGAGCACCAGAGGGTGAATGGAGGAGAACTCCACGCTGACATGACGCTGCTCCTCATGGCTCTATACCTTGGTGTCTTCGGCAGGTTTATGCCCGGCCTGGAGTTCAGTAACTGCAGCAGGAAAGACCTGGTCACCCGTCTACGCCAAGGTGGAGGTGCCTGCCTGTTTAATGTGCCCAGCCCTGGCCTTTTGTATGGGAAGCCCCTGTGTGGAAACCTGCTGGTGGAGGAAGGGGAGCAGTGTGACTGTGGCCTACTACAGGTGAGGGGGCTCTGTGTGTATGTCCTACATCACCAAGGTGAGTGGGCTCCATCTGTATTGCCTACATGACCAAGGTGAGGGGGCTCTGTATGACCTACATCACCAAGCTGAGGGGGCTCCATCTGTATTTCCTACATGACCAAGGTGAGGGGGCTCCATCTGTATTTCCTACATGACCAAGGTGAGGGGGCTCTGTGTGTATGTCCTACATCACCAAGGTGAGGGGGCTCCATCTGTATTTCCTACATCACCAAGGTGAGGGGGCTCCATCTGTATTTCCTACATCACCAAGGTGAGGGGGCTCCATCTGTATTTCCTACATGACCAAGGTGAGGGGGCTCTGTATGACCTACATCACCAAGCTGAGGGGGCTCCATCTGTATTTCCTACATGACCAAGGTGAGGGGGCTCCATCTGTATTTCCTACATGACCAAGGTGAGGGGGCTCCATCTGTATTTCCTACATGACCAAGGTGAGGGGGCTCCATCTGTATTTCCTACATGACCAAGGTGAGGGGGCTCCATCTGTATTTCCTACATGACCAAGGTGAGGGGGCTCCATCTGTATTTTTCCTACTTGATCAAGGTGAGGGAGCTCAGTCTTTATGACTTACATCACCTCATGTTATTGGGTCTGCCCTTAGGTCAGGAGCCCCATTTCCTCCATCCCTCAGGTCAGGAGCCCCATTTCCTCCATCCCTCAGGTCAGGAGCCCCTGTCTCCCCCACAGCTCTTATTATTCCAAGGCTGATACTTTGCTCCTCACCTTCCTCTGCCCGCAGGACTGTACCGATCCTTGCTGTAATGCTAGCAGCTGCCAGTTGATGCGCGGGGCTGAGTGCGCCTCAGATGGCCTGTGTTGTGAGCAGTGTAAGGTAAGTTGTGCCCCGTCTGCACTGGCTGCTGCCTGTTAGTGTCCCCTTGTGGTGACTTGTGTCTTTTCACTCCTTAGATAAAACCCCCTGGGACTTTATGTCGGCCGCTATTAGGGGAGTGTGATCTCCCAGAGTACTGCAATGGAGCATCTCCCCAGTGTCCGGCTAATGTCTACCTTCAGAATGGGGAGCCCTGTGGTGGTGGGCGAGCGCACTGCTACCTGGGAGAATGCCGGACTCTCCACAAACAGTGTCAAGATCTCTGGGGTCCTGGTAAGCTGGGGGATAAAGAAAGTCAGTTATGGGTAGGGAGCAGTTCGCAGAAGGACATGGGGTGAGCTCGGTCCCCCAGATCTGTGCCGCACATTTCATTCCCCACTTTCTTTAGGTTCTTCACCAGCACCAAATATCTGCTTTGCCAAAGTGAACATAAAAGGAGATAAATATGGAAACTGTGGAAGGGCCCCCAATGGCTCCTACCTACCCTGTGTCCCCAGGTATGTATGCATAGTGCATGGTCACTGTATGTATCCCCTCCACCTGCCGTGTGTCCTCCAGTATGTATCCTTTCTACCTTCTGCGTGTCCTCCTGTATGTATCCTCTGTACCTGCTGCGTGTCCTCCTGTATGTATCCTCTCTACCTTCCTCGTGTCCTCCAGTATGTATTCTCTCTACCTTTCGCGTGTCCTCCTGTATGTATCCTCTCTACCTGCTGCGTGTCCTCCTGTATGTATCCTCTCTACCTTCCGCGTGTCCTCCTGTATGTATCCTCTGTACCTGCCTCTTGTCGTCCAGTATGTATCCTCTGTACCTGCCTCTTGTTGTCCTGTATGTATCCTCGGTACCTGTCTCGTGTCCTCCTGTATGTATCCTCTCTACCTGCCTCGTGTCGTCCTGTATGTATCCTCTCTACCTGCCTCGTGTCATCCTGTATGTATCCTCTCTACCTACCGCGTGTCCTCCTGTATGTATCCTCTCTACCTGTCGTGTGTCCTCCAGTATGTATCCTCTCTACCTGCCTCATGTCGTCCTGTATGTATCCTCTCTACCTACTGCGTGTCCTCCTGTATGTATCCTCTCTACCTGCCGTGTCGTCCTGTATGTATCCTCTCTACCTGCCGCGTGTCCTCCTGTATGTATCCTCTCTACCTGCCGTGTGTCCTCCAGTATGTATCCTCTCTACCTGCCGTGTGTCCTCCAGTATGTATCCTCTCTACCTGCCGTGTGTCCTCCTGTATGTATCCTCTCTACCTGCCGCGTGTCCTCCTGTATGTATCCTCTCTACCTGCCGCATGTCCTCTTGTATGTATCCTCTGTACCTGTCGCGTGTCCTCCTCTATGTATCCTCTCTACCTGCTGCGTGTCGTCCTGTATGTATCCTCTCTACCTGCCTCGTGTCCTGTATGTATCCTCTCTACCTGCCTTGTGTCGTCCTGTATGTATCCTTTCTACCTGCTGCGTGTCGTCCTGTATGTATCCTCTCTACCTGCCGCGTGTCCTTCTGTATGTATCCTCTCTACCTGCCGCGTGTCCTTCTGTATGTATCCTCTCTACCTGCCTTGTGTCGTCCTGTATGTATCCTTTCTACCTGCTGCGTGTCGTCCTGTATGTATCCTCTCTACCTGCCGCGTGTCCTTCTGTATGTATCCTCTCTACCTGCCGCGTGTCCTTCTGTATGTATCCTCTCTACCTGCCACGTGTCCTTCTGTATGTATCCTCTCTACCTGCCTCGTGTCCTCCTGTATGTATCCTCTCTACCTGCCTCGTGTCCTCCTGTATGTATCCTCTCTACCTGTCGCGTGTCCTCCTGTATGTATCCTCTCTACCTTCCGCGTGTCCTCCTGTATGTATCCTTTCTACCTGCCGCGTGTCCTTCTGTATGTATCCTCTCTACCTGCCACGTGTCCTTCTGTATGTATCCTCTCTACCTGCCGCGTGTCCTCCTGTATGTATCCTCTCTACCTGCCGTGTGTCCTCCAGTATGTATCCTCTCTACCTGCCGTGTGTCCTCCAGTATGTATCCTCTCTACCTGCCGTGTGTCCTCCTGTATGTATCCTCTCTACCTGCCGCGTGTCCTCCTGTATGTATCCTCTCTACCTGCCGCATGTCCTCTTGTATGTATCCTCTGTACCTGCCGCGTGTCCTCCTCTATGTATCCTCTGTACCTGCTGCGTGTCGTCCTGTATGTATCCTCTCTACCTGCCTCGTGTCCTGTATGTATCCTCTCTACCTGCCTTGTGTCGTCCTGTATGTATCCTTTCTACCTGCTGCGTGTCGTCCTGTATGTATCCTCTCTACCTGCCGCGTGTCCTTCTGTATGTATCCTCTCTACCTGCCGCGTGTCCTTCTGTATGTATCCTCTCTACCTGCCTTGTGTCGTCCTGTATGTATCCTTTCTACCTGCTGCGTGTCGTCCTGTATGTATCCTCTCTACCTGCCGCGTGTCCTCCTGTATGTATCCTCTCTACCTGCCGCGTGTCCTTCTGTATGTATCCTCTCTACCTGCCGCGTGTCCTTCTGTATGTATCCTCTCTACCTGCCACGTGTCCTTCTGTATGTATCCTCTCTACCTGCCTCGTGTCCTCCTGTATGTATCCTCTCTACCTGCCTCGTGTCCTCCTGTATGTATCCTCTCTACCTGTCGCGTGTCCTCCTGTATGTATCCTCTCTACCTTCCGCGTGTCCTCCTGTATGTATCCTTTCTACCTGCCGCGTGTCCTTCTGTATGTATCCTCTCTACCTGCCGCGTGTCCTTCTGTATGTATCATCTCTACCTGCCTTGTGTCGTCCTGTATGTATCCTTTCTACCTGCTGCGTGTCGTCCTGTATGTATCCTCTCTACCTGCCGCGTGTCCTCCTGTATGTATCCTCTCTACCTGCCGCGTGTCCTTCTGTATGTATCCTCTCTACCTGCCGCGTGTCCTTCTATATGTATCCTCTCTACCTGCCACGTGTCCTTCTGTATGTATCCTCTCTACCTGCCTCGTGTCCTCCTGTATGTATCCTCTCTACCTGCCTCGTGTCCTCCTGTATGTATCCTCTCTACCTGTCGCGTGTCCTCCTGTATGTATCCTCTCTACCTTCCGCGTGTCCTCCTGTATGTATCCTTTCTACCTTCCGCGTGTCCTCCTGTATGTATCCTCTCTACCTGTCGCGTGTCGTCCTGTATGTATCCTCTCTACCTGCCGTGTGTCCTCCTGTATGTATCCTCTCTACCTGCCGCGTGTCCTTCTGTATGTATCCTCTCTACCTGCCTTGTGTCGTCCTGTATGTATCCTTTCTACCTGCTGCGTGTCGTCCTGTATGTATCCTCTCTACCTGCCGCGTGTCCTCCTGTATGTATCCTCTCTACCTGCCGCGTGTCCTTCTGTATGTATCCTCTCTACCTGCCGCGTGTCCTTCTGTATGTATCCTCTCTACCTGCCGCGTGTCCTTCTGTATGTATCCTCTCTACCTGCCTCGTGTCCTCCTGTATGTATCCTCTCTACCTGTCACGTGTCGTCCTGTATGTATCCTCTCTACCTGTCGCGTGTCGTCCTGTATGTATCCTCTCTACCTTCCGCGTGTCCTCCTGTATGTATCCTCTCTACCTGCCGCGTGTCCTTCTGTATGTATCCTCTCTACCTGCCTTGTGTCGTCCTGTATGTATCCTTTCTACCTGCCGCGTGTCCTCCTGTATGTATCCTTTCTACCTGCCGCGTGTCCTCCTGTATGTATCCTCTCTACCTGCCTCGTGTCCTCCTGTATGTATCCTCTCTACCTTCCGCGTGTCCTCCTGTATGTATCCTTTCTACCTTCCGCGTGTCCTCCTGTATGTATCCTCTCTACCTGCCGTGTGTCCTCCTGTATGTATCCTCTCTACCTGCCGCGTGTCCTTCTGTATGTATCCTCTCTACCTGCCTTGTGTCGTCCTGTATGTATCCTTTCTACCTGCTGCGTGTCGTCCTGTATGTATCCTCTCTACCTGCCGCGTGTCCTCCTGTATGTATCCTCTCTACCTGCCGCGTGTCCTTCTGTATGTATCCTCTCTACCTGCCGCGTGTCCTTCTGTATGTATCCTCTCTACCTGCCGCGTGTCCTTCTGTATGTATCCTCTCTACCTGCCTCGTGTCCTCCTGTATGTATCCTCTCTACCTGTCGCGTGTCGTCCTGTATGTATCCTCTCTACCTGTCGCGTGTCGTCCTGTATGTATCCTCTCTACCTGCCGTGTGTCCTCCTGTATGTATCCTCTCTACCTGTCGCGTGTCCTTCTGTATGTATCCTCTCTACCTGCCTTGTGTTATCCTGTATGTATCATTTCTACCTGCTGCGTGTCGTCCTGTATGTATCCTCTCTACCTGCCGCGTGTCCTCCTGTATGTATCCTCTCTACCTGCCGCGTGTCCTCCTGTATGTATCCTTTCTACCTGCCGCGTGTCCTCCTGTATGTATCCTCTCTACCTGCCGCGTGTCCTCTTGTATGTATCCTCTCTACCCGTCGCGTGTCCTCCTGTATGTATCCTCTCTACCTTCCGCGTGTCCTCCTGTATGTATCCTTTGTACCTTCCGCGTGTCCTCCTGTATGTATCCTCTCTACCTGTCGCGTGTCGTCCTGTATGTATCCTCTCTACCTGTCGCGTGTCGTCCTGTATGTATCCTCTCTACCTGCCGTGTGTCCTCCTGTATGTATCCTCTCTACCTGTCGCGTGTCCTTCTGTATGTATCCTCTCTACCTACCTTGTGTTATCCTGTATGTATCCTTTCTACCTGCTGCGTGTCGTCCTGTATGTATCCTCTCTACCTGTCGCGTGTCGTCCTGTATGTATCCTCTCTACCTGTCGCGTGTCGTCCTGTATGTATCCTCTCTACCTGCCGTGTGTCCTCCTGTATGTATCCTCTCTACCTGCCGCGTGTCCTTCTGTATGTATCCTCTCTACCTGCCGCGTGTCCTCCTGTATGTATCCTCTCTACCTTCCGCGTGTCCTCCTGTATGTATCCTCTCTACCTGTTGCGTGTCGTCCTGTATGTATCCTCTCTACCTGCCGTGTGTCCTCCTGTATGTATCCTCTCTACCTGCCGTGTGTCCTCCTGTATGTATCCTCTCTACCTGTCGCGTGTCCTTCTGTATGTATCCTCTCTACCTGCCTTGTGTTATCCTGTATGTATCCTTTCTACCTGCCGCGTGTCCTCCTGTATGTATCCTCTCTACCTGCCGCGTGTCCTCCTGTATGTATCCTCTCTACCTGTCGCATGTCGTCCTGTATGTATCCTCTCTACCTGCCGTGTGTCCTCCTGTATGTATCCTCTCTACCTGTCGCGTGTCGTCCTGTATGTATCCTCTCTACCTGCCGTGTGTCCTCCTGTATGTATCCTCTCTACCTGTCGCGTGTCCTTCTGTATGTATCCTCTCTACCTGCCTTGTGTTATCCTGTATGTATCCTTTCTACCTGCTGCGTGTCGTCCTGTATGTATCCTCTCTACCTGCCGTGTGTCCTCCTGTATGTATCCTCTCTACCTGCCGCATGTCCTCCTGTATGTATCCTCTCTACCTGTCGCATGTCGTCCTGTATGTATCCTCTCTACCTGCCGTGTGTCCTCCTGTATGTATCCTCTCTACCTGTCGCGTGTCCTTCTGTATGTATCCTCTCTACCTGCCTTGTGTTATCCTGTATGTATCCTTTCTACCTGCTGCGTGTCCTCCTGTATGTATCCTCTCTACCTGCCGCGTGTCCTCCTGTATGTATCCTCTCTACCTGCCGCGTGTCCTCCTGTATGTATCCTTTCTACCTGCCGCGTGTCCTCCTGTATGTATCCTTTCTACCTGCCGCGTGTCCTCCTGTATTTATCCTCTCTACCTGCCGCGTGTCCTCCTGTATGTATCCTCTCTACCTGCCGCGTGTCCTCCTGTATGTATCCTCTCTACCTGCCGCGTGTCCTCCTGTATGTATCCTCTCTACCTGCCTTGTGTTATCCTGTATGTATCCTTTCTACCTGCCGCGTGTCGTCCTGTATGTATCCTCTCTACCTGCCGCGTGTCCTCCTGTATGTATCCTCTCTACCTGCCGCGTGTCCTCCTGTATGTATCCTTTCTACCTGCCGCGTGTCCTCCTGTATGTATCCTCTCTACCTGCCGCGTGTCCTCCTGTATGTATCCTCTCTACCTGTCGCGTGTCCTCCTGTATGTATCCTCTCTACCTGCCGCGTGTCCTTCTGTATGTATCCTCTCTACCTGTCGCGTGTCCTCCTGTATGTATCCTCTCTACCTGCCGCGTGGCCTCCTGTATGTGTCTCCATCACCTATCACTGTCTCTTGCAGGAATGTCCTCTGCGGCAGCATTCAGTGTTTGGGTGGCACAGATCGCCCTCTGCTGGGAGTCAGTGCAGATATCATTCAAGTCAAGGTCTCGGTGAATGGTTCAGAGATCCCGTGTCGGGGCACATACTTTAATCTAGGAGATGATGTTTGGGACTCTGTTATGGTAAAGCCGGGGACGGTCTGCGGACTAGGGAAGGTCAGTATGGCTCCTGGTTTTCCAGTACAATTCTCTATGGACAGGATACGTGAAGTGTCTGATCTCTGGGCCACCTTCTGATTAGGGATGCATGTGTGACCACTGCTCTACTACTAAGGGGTGTGCTCGGAGACCCCCATTCCTGTGGATAGTGTTAGAGCTGTAGATACCCTGTAACTATTATACAGCTGTAGACCCGGAGTGTAGAAGGTGGTCCAGATAATCTACTCCTGGAGGCCTCATTCATCGTAGAGCCGTGTACTGGCATAGACTTTAGTCTGTGCCCCGCTCACTGCCTTCCCCCAGGTAATTCACCTCCTGTCTGTCTCTTTCCAGGTTTGTGTCAATCAGCAGTGTCAGGATGCTGCAGAACTGAAGGTCCAGGCGTGCAGATGTGGGGGACATGGGGTGAGACAGGGGTCCTGTGTCCTTGTCTAATGTTTTCTTTCCTCTTTGCTGCTCACCCTCTGTCGTCCCCTGTGTTAGGCCCATTATCTTCTACCCATTTCCTCCACCATGGCTCTGGCTATCCTCATACCTCCCTTCCTGTCTGGCTCTGTCCTCTGCTCACCTTTACTCTTCTTCGCAGGTGTGTAACAGTAATGGTAACTGTCATTGTAATCCGGGCTGGGCTCCTCCGCACTGCGACTCTTCTGGTTATGGTGGAAGCCTGGACAGTGGGCCAGTAGCCCTGGACCATGGTGAGGATTGGGCTCTTCTCACCCCTGCAGTGTGGTTGTCCTCACTATATTCAGATCTTGTTTTTGTGTGTATATAATTATATTGTTGTTTTCTGCAGGCCGCAGCTCAGTGGCCGGCACTGTGGTCCTGGTTCTCCTGGTCATCTGCCTCCTCATCCTCCTCCTCTTATGTTACCTGAAGCGAGGATTTCTCCAGAGAAAACTGAGTACGGTCTTTACCCAAAGTGGCAAATGTCAATACAGGTGAGGACATGTAGAAGTATAGTGTCCTGTCCCCTAACTACCGCAGTGCACCCAGTGACCCCCTGATTCATATGTGCCTATGTTCAGAGTCACCGAGACAAGCGGCCAACCCCGACCCCAGCGGCCACCGCCACCTCACTGGGCACAGAGCACAGAGCTGCAGGTGATGTCATCGAGTAACCAGGTGAGGAGAAAGAGAAGCGGCTCCACCCTGCAGTTAACCGCCCCTTATCATTAGGGCACGGGAGCCTCAGATTGTGAAGAGAGGGACACGTCTCATCATCTCTCTCCTCAGGAGCAGTAGTCCAGGCTGTGATTACACATTAGGGGTCTTCTCCAGGGGTCTCCGTCTGCCCCCTGTCATAGTAAGAGCACTGCTGGCCATGCATGTACTTGGCATGTTCTATATGTGGCGTCCTGACTTCCAGACTGGACATTAACCCATGACTAACCTCTTACGATATTGACGTGTCTCTTTTTTTCTCTCTTTCTCCACATTCTAAACCTCCATGCTGCTCCCCTCCTCTTCGCTCCTCATTCTGTATATGTCCATGTCACCCCCTTCTGCCACCATTGTCTCCTCTGTCCTCAGTCTGATTCTGAAGGCTGTGACCGGCCCGATCCTCCATCCAAGCCTCTCCCACCTGACCCCATTCAGAGGCGCAGCCAGGTAATGACTTTTTGTGCAGTGGTGTCACCTTGATTGGTGAGTGGTGTAATAGGAATGGTACTGGTGGTGGTGGCGGTGGTACTGCCCCTGCAATGCCTGCTGCTCTATAATATACTCTGCATGCTGTCTCCTCCTCTTATAACCACCCGTTCTCCTATAATCCCTTCCCTGTGGCAATTCATCTTTCCTGAGTCTGTGTCCTTCATCGCCGGGCACAGACCCTTCTGCATGGCTATCAGTCATTCTCACCGCTTTCTTCACCCAGGCTGCTGCTCAGGACAGGCCGCCTGCCCCAAATCGGCCCCTTCCTGTGGACCCCGTCCCACGTCGGGCCCAGGTAACAAGAAAGGGGCATTGTAAACCATTATGGGGGATATCTGGGATTGGGAGGGAAAAGTGTATGACTATAAAGCAGAGAGAAATGGACCCTCCGAGCTGCTTATTACTGTCTGCTAGAGCGGAAATACAGGGGGCCGGAAGTGTCAGGGTGATCATGACAAATATAAAGTAAAACTATGAAAAGGAACAGCAAACATGAGAAACAACGACTGGGAATGTGAGGAGCCGTCCACATGAGATGACCAACCTAAAGAGACGAGATACATACCGGCAACGAAACCAGATGAACATGAGATCATCAACCTCTTCCTCATTTCCACTATATAATCCTCACGTCTCTTCTTCTTCATGTGACCACAGCTCTCTATAATCCTCTCACGTCTCTTCTTTTTCATGTCACCACAGCTCTATATAATCCTCACACGTCTCTTCATGTCACCACAGCTCTATATAATCCTCACGTCTCTTCTTCTTCATGTCACCACAGCTCTATATAATCCTCACATGTCTCTTCTTCATGTCACCACAGCTCTACATAATCCTCAAATGTCTCTTCTTCTTCGTGTGACCACAGCTGTCTATAATCCTCATACATCTCTTCTTCATGTCACCACAGCTCTATATAATCCTCACGTCTTTTTCATGTGACCACAGCTCTATATAATCCTCACACATCTCTTCTTTTTCATGTGACCACAGCTCTATATAATCCTCACACGTCTCTTCTTCATGTCACCACAGCTCTATATAATTCTCACATGTCTCTTCTTCATGTCACCACAGCTCTACATAATCCTCAAATGTCTCTTCTTCATGTTACCACAGCTCTACATAATCCTCAAATGTCTCTTCTTCATGTCATCACAGCTCTATATAATCCTCACGTCTCTTCTTCATGTCACCACAGCTCTATATAATCCTCACACGTCTCTTCTTCATATGACCACAGCTCTATATAATCCTCACATCTCTTCATGTCACCACAGCTCGATATAATCCTCACATCTCTTCTTCATGTCACCACAGCTCTATATAATCCCCACGTCTCTTCTTCTTCATGTCACCACAGCTCTATATAATCCTCACATGTCTCTTCTTCATGTGACCACAGCTCTATATAATCCTCAAATGTCTCTTCTTCTTCGTGTGACCGCAGCTGTCTATAATCCTCACACGTCTCTTCTTCATGTCAGCACAGCTCTATATAATCCTCACGTCTTTTTCATGTGACCACAGCTCTATATAATCCTCACGCTCTTCTTCTTCATGTCACCACAGCTCTATATAATCCTCACATGTCTCTTCTTCATGTCACCACAGCTCTACATAATCCTCAAATGTCTCTTCTTCTTCTTCTTCGTGTGACCACAGCTGTCTATAATCCTCATATATCTCTTCTTCATGTCACCACAGCTCTATATAATCCTCACGTCTTTTTCATGTCACCACAGCTCTATATAATCCTCACACGTCTCTTCTTCATGTGACCACAGCTCTATATAATTCTCACATGTCTCTTCTTCATGTCACCACAGCTCTACATAATCCTCAAATGTCTCTTCTTCATGTTACCACAGCTCTACATAATCCTCAAATGTCTCTTCTTCATGTCATCACAGCTCTATATAATCCTCACGTCTCTTCTTCATGTCACCACAGCTCTATATAATCCTCACACGTCTCTTCTTCATATGACCACAGCTCTATATAATCCTCACATCTCTTCATGTCACCACAGCTCGATATAATCCTCACATCTCTTCTTCATGTCACCACAGCTCTATATAATCCCCACGTCTCTTCTTCTTCATGTCACCACAGCTCTATATAATCCTCACATGTCTCTTCTTCATGTGACCACAGCTCTATATAATCCTCAAATGTCTCTTCTTCTTCGTGTGACCGCAGCTGTCTATAATCCTCACACGTCTCTTCTTCATGTCAGCACAGCTCTATATAATCCTCACGTCTTTTTCATGTGACCACAGCTCTATATAATCCTCACGTCTCTTCTTCTTCATGTCACCACAGCTCTATATAATCCTCACATGTCTCTTCTTCATGTCACCACAGCTCTACATAATCCTCAAATGTCTCTTCTTCTTCTTCTTCGTGTGACCACAGCTGTCTATAATCCTCATACATCTCTTCTTCATGTCACCACAGCTCTATATAATCCTCACGTCTTTTTCATGTGACCACAGCTCTATATAATCCTCACACATCTCTTCTTTTTCATATGACCACAGCTCTATATAATCCTCACACGTCTCTTCTTCATGTGACCACAGCTCTATATAATTCTCACATGTCTCTTCTTCATGTCACCACAGCTCTACATAATCCTCAAATGTCTCTTCTTCATGTCACCACAGCTCTACATAATCCTCAAATGTCTCTTCTTCATGTCATCACAGCTCTATATAATCCTCACGTCTCTTCTTCATGTCACCACAGCTCTATATAATCCTCACACGTCTCTTCTTCATATGACCACAGCTCTATATAATCCTCACATCTCTTCATGTCACCACAGCTCGATATAATCCTCACATCTCTTCTTCATGTCACCACAGCTCTATATAATCCCCACGTCTCCTCTTCTTCATGTCACCACAGCTCTATATAATCCTCACGTCTCTTCTTCATGTGACCACAGCTCTATATAATCCTCAAATGTCTCTTCTTCTTCGTGTGACCGCAGCTGTCTATAATCCTCACACGTCTCTTCTTCATGTCACCACAGCTCTATATAATCCTCACGTCTTTTTCATGTGACCACAGCTCTATATAATCCTCACGTCTCTTCTTCTTCATGTCACCACAGCTCTATATAATCCTCACATGTCTCTTCTTCATGTCACCACAGCTCTATATAATCCTCACGTCTTTTTCATGTGACCACAGCTTTATATAATCCTCACACATCTCTTCTTTTTCATGTGACCACAGCTCTATATAATCCTCACACGTCTCTTCTTCATGTGACCACAGCTCTATATAATTCTCACATGTCTCTTCATGTCACCACAGCTCTACATAATCCTCAAATGTCTCTTCTTCATGTCACCACAGCTCTACATAATCCTCAAATGTCTCTTCTTCATGTCATCACAGCTCTATATAATCCTCACGTCTCTTCTTCATGTCACCACAGCTCTATATAATCCTCACACGTCTCTTCTTCATATGACCACAGCTCTATATAATCCTCACATCTCTTCATGTCACCACAGCTCGATATAATCCTCACATCTCTAATTCATGTCACCACAGCTCTATATAATCCCCACGTCTCCTCTTCTTCATGTCACCACAGCTCTATATAATCCTCACGTCTCTTCTTCTTCATGTCACCACAGCTCTATATAATCCTCACATGTCTCTTCTTCATGTGACCACAGCTCTATATAATCCTCAAATGTCTCTTCTTCTTCGTGTGACCGCAGCTGTCTATAATCCTCACACGTCTCTTCTTCATGTCACCACAGCTCTATATAATCCTCACGTCTTTTTCATGTGACCACAGCTCTATATAATCCTCACGTCTCTTCTTCTTCATGTCACCACAGCTCTATATAATCCTCACATGTCTCTTCTTCATGTCACCACAGCTCTACATAATCCTCAAATGTCTCTTCTTCTTCGTGTGACCACAGCTGTCTATAATCCTCATACATCTCTTCTTCATGTCACCACAGCTCTATATAATCCTCACGTCTTTTTCATGTGACCACAGCTCTATATAATCCTCACACATCTCTTCTTTTTCATGTGACCACAGCTCTATATAATCCTCACACGTCTCTTCTTCATGTGACCACAGCTCTATATAATTCTCACATGTCTCTTCTTCATGTCACCACAGCTCTACATAATCCTCAAATGTCTCTTCTTCATGTCACCACAGCTCTACATAATCCTCAAATGTCTCTTCTTCATGTCACCACAGCTCTATATAATCCTCACGTCTCTTCTTCATGTCACCACAGCTCTATATAATCCTCACACGTCTCTTCTTCATATGACCACAGCTCTTTATAAACCTCACATCTCTTCATGTCACCACAGCTCGATATAATCCTCACATCTCTTCTTCATGTCACCACAGCTCTATATAATCCCCACGTCTCCTCTTCTTCATGTCACCACAGCTCTATATACTCCTCACATCTCTTCTTCATGTCACCACAGCTCTATATAATCCTCACACATCTCTTCATGTCACCACAGCTCTATATAATCCTCACATGTCTCTTCATGTCACCACAGCTCTATATAATCCTCACATGTCTTCTTCATGTCACCACAGCTCTATATAATCCTCACACATCTCTTCTTCATGTCACCACAGCTCTATATAATCCTCACACATCTCTTCATGTCACCACAGCTCTATATAATCCTCACATGTCTCTTCATGTCACCACAGCTCTATATAATCCTCACACGTCTCTTCAGGTCACCACAGCTCTATATAATCCTCACACGTCTCTTCAGGTCACCACAGCTCTATATAATCCTCACACGTCTCTTCAGGTCACCATAGCTCTATATAATCCTCACACGTCTCTTCTTCATGTCACCACAGCTCTATATAGTCCTCACACATGCCGTCTTCTTGTCACCACAGCTCTATATAATCCTCACATGTCTCTTCTTCTTCATGTTACCACAGCTCTATATAATCCTCACACGTCTATTCATGTTACCACAGCTCTATATAATCCTCACACGTCTCTTCTTCTTCTTCATGTTACCACAGATCTATATAATCCTCACACGTCTCTTCTTCTTCTTCATGTTACCATAGCTCTATATAATCCTCACACGTCTCTTCATGTCACCACAGCTCTATATAATCCTCACACATCTCTTCTTCTTCTTCATGTTACCACAGCTCTATATAATCCTCACATGTCTCTTCTTCATGTTACCACAGCTCTATATAATCCTCACATGTCTCTTCTTCATGTTACCACAGCTCTATATAATCCTCACATGTCTCGTCTTCTTCATGTGACCCACAGCTCTATATAATCCTCACATGTCTCTTCTTCTTCATGTTACCACACCTCTATATAATCCTCACATGTCTCTTCTTCTTCATGTTACCACAGCTCTATATAATCCTCACACGTCTCTTCTTCATGTGACCACAGCTCTATATAATCCTCGCACGTCTCTTCTTCATGTGACCACAGCTCTATATAATCCTCACACGTCTCTTCATGTGACCACAGCTCTATATAATCCTCGCACGTCTCTTCATGTTACCACAGCTCTATATAATCCTCACACGTCTCTTCTTCATGTCACCACAGCTCTATATAATCCTCACACGTCTCTTCTTCAGGTCACCACAGCTGTATATAATCCTCACACGTCTTTTCTTCATGTGACCACAGCTCTATATAATCCTCGCACGTCTCTTCATGTTACCACAGCTCTATATAATCCTCACACGTCTCTGGGAGTGTTCCTGGCTATTGCGATGGATATGTCTGTCTCTGTACCTGTGTATGTGTGTATATTGTACCAATACCTCTGTCTGGTCTTTTGGTTTGGCTGAGGCCGCTCGCTCATCTTGTGCCATCAATGTCTTCCATCTCCTTATCTGTTTCCTCACTTGCAGGTATTGTCCTTTGCTAAACCCCCACTACCGAAGAAGCCATTACCTCTGAGTCCTATACAGCAGTGCCAGGACCCGTTGCTGGGGGTGCCCTCATACCCTGAACATATCATTGCAGTGCCCGCTCGGTAAGGCTCCTTCTGTTGTTTTTAGCTTGTTCTTTCTCTGATATGGTTGTGATTTGGTTTCTTTTCTAATATGATCTAGTTTATGGAGGGGCATATGCCCGTGTCTGTGACTTCCTGGTGATTGTGTCACAGAGCGCTGTGCTACACTTCATGAGTGCCGTCACTCTTACGCTGATAGCTGGTCCCTCCAATCTCCAGCCTTCTTCCAGTTGATATTTTCTTGTGCCGCCATCTTGACATTTGTCTGTTGTGTTTTTTATAGGAATGCTCCACTGCCCCCCTACACAAGACGGACGCCCAGAGTGTAACATGTGGAAGTGGCCTGAGGACACCCCGGGAGATTCCCTCTTGCATAGTGACTACTGTACAGTGAGGCTTTCGCCTCGTATAGGACAAGTGTGCCTTTGTACACCCATCACCCCCAGCTGGACTTGTGGGGCCACTTTTATTTGAGACATTCGCCTTTTTATCATGTTGTTGAATCTTTGGTGTGAGTGTGTGTGTGAGAGTGTGTACAGGAATGTGTTTGCGGAGTTTACGTAATGATGTGCAATAAATGTGGGGTGACAGATGTGAGATCCATAGAACGAGGCACTCTGTGCTGATTGGAGGGTCCCTTGACCCTGTATGTGCTCCTCCATGTCACAGCAGGAGCTGGGATTCCTGTACGTCTTCAGGGCCGATGTGAAGTATGGCTGCCGGAGTGGTAAGAGGTTACACAAGTGTCTGCTGATCCTCCACTTCAGATCTCTGCAGCTCCTGGAACATGGCAAAACTCTTCACCATTCAGATGAACGTGTCTTCCTATGAGCTGCCTGCAGGGGGCAGTATGTGACCATGGTAGATGGACTGTGCAGGCTTTGTACATCTGGATTGTCTGTATATGAGGAGTGATAAAGATTGTGCTGCTGTCATCCGCGCTCGTGCTTTATCGTTGTTGTGTTGATTCCTGTTCTGCCACCGCTGCGAGCGGCTTTGGTTTACACGCACAGTCTGAACTTACGTCCTGTCTGCTGCAGGTTACAATTATTTTTATTCATTTTTTTTTTGCACCCTTATATTTTTTTAAAAACATACCAATGTACACTACCGTTCAAAAGTTTAGGGTCACTTAGAGATTTCCTTATTTTTGAAAGAAAAGCAGTTTTTTTCCATGAAGATAACATGAAATGAATCAGAAATCCCCTCTATACATTGTTAATGTGGTAAATGACTATTCTAGCTGCAAACCTCTGGTTATTAATGTAATATCTACATAGGAGTATAGAGGCCATTTCCAGCAACCATCACTCCAGTGCTCTAATGGTACATTGTGTTTGCTGACTGTGCAAGAAGGCTAATGGAGGTTTAGAAAACCCTTGTGCTAGTATGTTGGCACAGCTGAAAATAGTTTTGCTGGTTAGAGAAACTATACACTGTGTGTTCCAAATTATTATGCAAAAAGTGTTTAGGAGTGATAAGGTAAGAATTTTTTTTCTTTGTCAGTTAAACTCATTGCTGGTGATGTGTGTCAGGGCTCTTTATATCACTGAAAGCAATTGCAGACACCTGTGCTAATTAGTTTGGCAGGTGTGTCCAATTAAAGGCAAGACTACTTAAGAAGGCTGTCCCACATTATTAAGCAGCCTACATTTTCAGCATAAATGGGAAATAAAAAGGATTTGTCGGCTGCTGAGAAGCAACAAATTGTGGAGTGTTTAGGTCAAGGCATGACTACAATCAACATTGCCAAGACACGTCATCGTGATCATCGCACAATCAAGAAGTATGTATCTGCTTCACAGCACACACGTGTGCGTGCTGATAAGGGAAAATTGAGGACTCTTTCCAACAGGCAATTACGTCAGGTTAAAAGAGCAGCTTCAAAAATGCCTTGTCATAGCAACAGACAAGTTTTTGAAGCTGCTGGTGCCTCCAACGTCCCCCGAACAACAAGATGCAGGGTCCTTCAGAGGTTTGCAGCTGTGCGTAAGCCATCCTGTCGACCTCCTCTATCCACTGCACACAAGCAGAAATGGCTCCAGTGGGCCAAACAATACATGAAGACCGATGAGGGCCGTGCAACGCTCGATGGTCCAGATGGATGGAGTGGAGGATGGCTTGTTGATGGACACCCCATGCAAACACGGCTACGGCGCTAACAAGGAGGAGGTGGAGTAATGTTTTGGGCTGGAATCATGGGGAGAGAGATTGTCGGCCCCTTTAGGATCCCTGAAGGGGTAAAGATGAACTCCATAATGTATGTGGAGTTTCTCAAACAGCACTTCCTGCCAGGGTTCAAGAAGAAGAACCATGCATTCCGCAGAAAGATCATTTTCATGCAGATAATGCACCGTCTCATGCTGCAAATAACACATCTGCATCTCTGGCTGCTATGGGCATAAAAGGGGACAAACTTATGGTGTGGCCCCCATGCTCCCCTGACCTCAACCCCATGGAGAACCTCTGGAGCATCATCAAAAGGAGTGTCTATGATGGCGGGAGGCAGTTCTCATCTAAGCAACAGCTCTGGGAGGGGATTCTGTCCTCATGCAAAACAATTGAAGCAGAAACCATCCAAAAACTGACACATTCAATGGCCGAGAGAGTTCAGAAGCTTCTTTCCAACAAGGGGTCCTATGTGCAAATGGAACATCACCTCGAATAAAGTTTTGGCTTGAAAACTGTTTGATTTCAGTTAGTAATAACCTGCTAATGCTTAGAATTTCACAATGACCATTTTTTTGTTCTTAATAAAATGAAAAGGTTGCAAATTCTGCTGTGCATAATAATTTGAAACACAGTGTAAAACTGATAAAACTGATCTTCCTTTCAGCTAGTTGAGAATCTGGAGCATTACATTTGTTGGTTCGATTAAACTCTCAAAATGGCCAGAAAAAGAGAACTTTCATGTGAAACTCGACAGTCTATTCTTGTTCTTAGAAATGAAGGCTATTCCATGCGAGAAATTGCCAAGAAACTGAAGATTTCCTACAACGGTGTGTACTACTCCCTTCAGAGGACAGCACAAACAGGCTCTAACCAGAGTAGAAAGAGAAGTGGGAGGCCGCGCTGCACAACTGAGCAACAAGACAAGTACATTAGAGTCTCCAGTCTGAGAAATCGACGCCTCGCAGGTCCTCAACTGGCAGCTTCATTACATAGTACCCACAAAACGCCAGTGTCAGCGTCTACAGTGAGGAGGCGACTCAGGGATGCCGGCCTTCAGGGCAGGCCAAGGAAAAGCCATATCGGAGACTGGCTAATAAAAGGAAAAGATTCATATGGGCAAAAGAACAGACATTGGACAGAGGAAGATTGGAAGAAAGTGTTATGGACAGACGAATCCAAGTGTGAGGTGTTTGGATCACACAGAAGAACAACTGAGAAGATGCAGGAAGACGCCTGACGCCATCTGTCAGCATGGTGGAGGGAATGGGATGGTCTGGGGTTGGTAAAGTGGGAGATTTGTACAAGGTAAAAGGGATTGGGAATAAGGAAGGCGATCACTCCATGCACCGCCATGCCATACCCTGTGGACAGAGCCTGATTGGAGCCAATTTCATCCTACAACAGGACAATGACCCAAAGCACCTCCAAATTATACAAGAACTATTTAGGGAAGAAGCGGCAGCCGGTATTCTATCTGTAATGGAGGGGCCGGCGCAGTCACCACATCTCAGCCCCACTGACCGTACGGTACGCAAAAAGTGCCCATCAAGCCAATCCAACTTGTGGGAGGGGCTTCTGGAAGCATGGCGGGAAATGTCTCCAGATTATTATTTCTAACCTTGTCAATGTCTTGACTATATTTTCTATTCATTTTACAACTCATTTGATAAATAAAAGTGCGAGTGTTCATGGAAAACAAAATTGTCTGGGTGACCCCAAACTTTGAACGGTAGTGTATATAAACTTGAAGGGACAATACTGGTCAAAACTATTAGAACATCTTTCCGTTGCTCTTTCTGAATGACTTTTCTTCGTCGTCTTCTCCTTAGAATCACTTTTCTCTTTTCCGTACGATTCTCCCCATCACAGCACTGATAATAATACTTATCACCTCCTTCGGTTTCTCTACACCCTCCTCTCTGCACTTCCTCTGACCTACTCCCCTTAGATCCAAATTAGAGAACATATTCGAGCTGGGGGAATCCGCACAGAGACGAGATCTCATTCGGAGGATTCCACTATATTAGGGCAATGCAGATATCATAGGCTGCGGTCCTGGTGGCCCAGAGCCAAGCTTCGCTTTGTAATAATTGACATGTAACATTGTCGGTTAGCACCGCATCATGTTCAGCTCGTGACTTCCTGCGTGTCCTGATCGTGCTCGTCCGTCAGATACACCGTCCTTGGAGGCTGATTGGCAGTCAACAATATTTTGGTTATTCTCTGCAGAGCATTACATACAGAATACAGGAATAGAATTCGAGCAGATAGCAGTTAATATGTAATTTTGGTGCCATTATTAACATGTTTGTGCACTTTTCGGATAATTTCGATGTCAAAAATAACCAGTGTTAAGTTCTGGAAAGCAAATAATGTGAAATGGTTCAAAAGTAAGATAAAAACATGAAAATATGATTTTTTTAATCTTAAAAGCAAAAATAGTCTGAAATTCTGATTTTAAAACAAAGGGCTTTTTTGTTTTTAATACCTTTTACGAGGGAGGCGTTAAGGAGTGCAGAAAGCAAAGTATGGCTCGACATTGGGTGCAAATTGTTCCTGTTCTTTAATAGATTCCACCAAATGCCACTTTGGAAACTGGTGGAAAGACGACAGGCAGACCAAAGACCGCTACAAAATCACATGACGGGTTTTCGAGAGTCAACAGTTTGTGTAACCCAATTGCAGGTTGACGGGTTGGGTATATGTAAGAAGGTCACCAAATAAAATAATAAAACAACTTGCCTGGGCCAAGCAGCAGCTCCCGTGTTATATGGATTGATGAATCATAATTCGACATCTTTAGTACATCACACAGGGATTTTGTATGTGGTCGAGTAGGTGATGGATGGTTGCTCAGTGTAGGACACCATGGAGGAGGAAGCGTCATGGTCTGGGGCTCTTTGGCTGGATGACTGGAACCCTGGAGAGTAAGGACTACCGCAGCATTTTGATGCACCATGCAATACTCTGGTGTACACCTAGTTGGTTCAGGGGTTCCAGCAGCACTGGACAGATGGGTGAGAGTAAAGCGTCCTACGAGTGAAATACTGATGGACGAAGAATGGAGCATCTCCCCGTCTGACGGGACCAGTGCCATGGTCGGGCAAAACTTAGCGCTTGTTCTGCACCTCATACTGGAGCTAAAGCGATTGTTCCCCTGGCGCATACGTCCATTGGTAGCGCAGCCCTTATTAGACCAGTCCATGCACTGTCCATAGACAAGGATTGGTTTTGTCCTATCGGACAGATGTTAGTTCTTCAGGGGATTGTCGGGATCTAAGGCTTGTAGGGATGTTGGTTCCTGATAATGGTCTAATAAATCATCCTGTGTAATAGAGCCTGAACCGCCTGAGCTCTGCTACGCAGGGGAGGAACCGCCTGAACTCTGCTACACAAAGGAGGAACCGCCTGAACTCTGCCACACAGGGGAGGAACCGCCTGAGCTCTGCTACACAGGGGAGGAACTGCCGAACTCTGCTACACAGGGGAGGAACCGCCTGAACTCTGCTACACAAAGGAGGAACCGCCTGAGCTCTGCTACACAAAGGAGGAACCGCCTGAGCTCTGCTACACAGGGGAGGAACCGCCTGAGCTCTGCTACACAGGGGAGGAACCACCTGAGCTCTGCTACACAAAGGAGGAACCGCCTGAACTCTGCTACACAAAGGAGGAACCGCCTGAACTCTGCTACACAGGGGAGGAACTGCTGAACTCTGCTACACAAAGGAGGAACCGCCTGAACTCTGCTACACAGGGGAGGAACTGCTGAACTCTGCTACACAGGGGAGGAACCGCCTGAACTCTGCTACACAGGGGAGGAACCACCTGAGCTCTGCTACACAGGGGAGGAACTGCCGAACTCTGCTACACAGGGGAGGAACCGCCTGAACTCTGCTACACAGGGGAGGAACTGCCGAACTCTGCTACACAAAGGAGGAACCGCCTGAGCTCTGCTACACAGGGGAGGAACCGCCTGAGCTCTGCTACACAGGGGAGGAACCACCAGAGCTCTGCTACACAAAGGAGGAACCGCCTGAGCTCTGCTACACAGGGGAGGAACTGCCGAACTCTGCTACACAGGGGAGGAACCGCCTGAACTCTGCTACACAAAGGAGGAACCGCCTGAGCTCTGCTACACAGGGGAGGAACCGCCTGAGCTCTGCTACACAAAGGAGGAACCGCCTGAGCTCTGCTACACAAAGGAGGAACCGCCTGAGCTCTGCTACACAGGGGAGGAACCGCCTGAGCTCTGCTACACAGGGGAGGAACCGCCTGAACTCTGCTACACAAAGGAGGAACCGCCTGAGCTCTGCTACACACGGGAGGAACCGCCTGAGCTCTGCTACACAAAGGAGGAACCGCCTGAGCTCTGCTACACAAAGGAGGAACCGCCTGAGCTCTGCTACACAGGGGAGGAACCGCCTGAGCTCTGCTACACAGGGGAGGAACCACCTGAGCTCTGCTACACAGGGGAGGAACCACCTGAGCTCTGCTACACAAAGGAGGAACCGCCTGAACTCGCTACACAGGGGAGGAACCGCCTGAGCTCTGCTACACAGGGGAGGAACCGCCTGAACTCTGCTACACAGGGGAGGAACCGCCTGAACTCCTACACAGGGGAGGAACCGCCTGAGCTCTGCTACACAGGGGAGGAACCGCCTGAGCTCTGCTACACAGGGGAGGAACCACCTGAGCTCTGCTACACAAAGGAGGAACCGCCTGAACTCTGCTACACAGGGGAGGAACCGCCTGAGCTCTGCTACACACGGGAGGAACGGCCTGAACTCTGCTACACAGGGGAGGAACCGCCTGAGCTCTGCTACACATGGGAGGAACCGCCTGAACTCTGCCACACAGGGGAGGAACCGCCTGAGCTCTGCTACACAAAGGGAGGAACCGCCTGAGCTCTGCTACACAGGGGAGGAACCGCCTGAGCTCTGCTACACAGGGGAGGAACCACCTGAGCTCTGCTACACACGGGAGGAACCGCCTGAGCTCTGCTACACAGGGGAGGAACCACCTGAGCTCTGCTACACAAAGGAGGAACCGCCTGAACTCTGCTACACAGGAGAGGAACCGCCTGAGCTCTGCTACACAGGGGAGGAAACACCTGAACTCTGCTACACAGGGAGGAACCGCCTGAGCTCTGCTACACAAATGAGGAACCGCCTGAACTCTGCCACACAGGGGAGGAACCGCCTGAGCTCTGCTACACAAAGGAGGAACCGCCTGAGCTCTGCTACACAGGGGAGGAACCGCCTGAGCTCTGCTACACAGGGGAGGAACTGCCTGAACTCTGCTACACAGGGGAGGAACCGCCTGAGCTCTGCTACACAGGGGAGGAACCGCCTGAACTCTGCTACACAGGGGAGGAACCGCCTGAACTCTGCTACACAGGGGAGGAACCACCTGAGCTCTGCTACACAGGGGAGGAACCGCCTGAGCTCTGCTACACGGAGGAGGAACCGCCTGAGCTCTGCTACACAGGGGAGGAACCGCCTGAACTCTGCTACACAGGGGAGGAACCGCCTGAGCTCTGCTACACAGGGGAGGAACCGCCTGAACTCTGCTACACAGGGGAGGAACCGCCTGAGCTCTGCTACACAGGGGAGGAACCGCCTGAACTCTGCTACACAAAGGAGGAACCGCCTGAACTCTGCCACACAGGGGAGGAACCGCCTGAACTCTGCTACACAGGGGAGGAACCGCCTGAGCTCTGCTCACACGGGAGGAACAGCCTGAACTCTGCTACACAGGGGAGGAACAGCCTGAACTCTGCTACACAGGGGAGGAACCGCCTGAGCTCTGCTACACAGGGGAGGAACTGCTGAACTCTTCTACACAGGGGAGGAACCGCCTGAACTCTGCTACACAAAGGAGGAACCGCCTGAGCTCTGCTACACAGGGGAGGAACCGCCTGAACTCTGCTACACAAAGGAGGAACCGCCTGAACTCTGCCACACAGGGGAGGAACTGCTGAACTCTGCTACACAGGGGAGGAACCGCCTGAACTCTGCTACACAGGGGAGGAACCGCCTGAGCTCTGCTACACACGGGAGGAACAGCCTGAACTCTGCTACACAGGGGAGGAACCGCCTGAGCTCTGCTACACAGGGGAGGAACTGCCGAACTCTGCTACACAGGGGAGGAACCGCCTGAGCTCTGCTACACAGGGGAGGAACCACCTGAGCTCTGCTACACAGGGGAGGAACCGCCTGAGCTCTGCAACACAGGGGAGGAACCACCTGAGCTCTGCTACACAAAGGAGGAACCGCCTGAACTCTGCTACACAGGGGAGGAACTGCTGAACTCTGCTACACAGGGGAGGAACCGCCTGAACTCTGCTACACAGGGGAGGAACCGCCTGAGCTCTGCTACACAGGGGAGGAACCGCCTGAACTCTGCTACACAGGGGAGGAACCGCCTGAGCTGTGCTACACAGGGGAGGAACCGCCTGAACTCTGCTACACAAAGGAGGAACCGCCTGAACTCTGCTACACAGGGGAGGAACAGCCTGAACTCTGCTACACAGGGGAGGAACAGCCTGAACTCTGCTACACAGGGGAGGAACCGCCTGAACTCTGCTACACAGGGGAGGAACCGCCTGAGCTCTGCTACACACGGGAGGAACAGCCTGAACTCTGCTACACAGGGGAGGAACCGCCTGAGCTCTGCTACACATGGGAGGAACTGCCGAACTCTGCTACACAGGGGAGGAACCGCCTGAGCTCTGCTACACAGGGGGAGGAACCGCCTGAGCTCTGCTACACAGGGGAGGAACCACCTGAGCTCTGCTACACAAAGGAGGAACCGCCTGAGCTCTGCTACACATGGGAGGAACTGCCGAACTCTGCTACACAGGGGAGGAACAGCCTGAACTCTGCTACACGGAGGAGGAACAATCTGAACTCTGCTACACGGAGGAGGAACTGCCTGAACTCTGCTACACAGGGGAGGAACTGCCTGAGCTCTGCTACACAGGGGAGGAACCGCCTGAGCTCTGCTACACAGGGGAGGAACTGCCTGAACTCTGCTACACAAAGGAGGAACCGCCTGAGCTCTGCTACACAGGGGAGGAAACGCCTGAGCTCTGCTACACAGGGGAGGAACTGCCGAACTCTGCTACACAGGGGAGGAACCGCCTGAGCTCTGCTACACAGGGGAGGAACCGCCTGAGCTCTGCTACACACGGGAGGAACGGCCTGAACTCTGCTACACAGGGGAGGAACCGCCTGAACTCTGCTACACAGGGGAGGAACCGCCTGAGCCCTGCTACACAGGGGAGGAACAGCCCTGAGCTCTGCTACACAAAGGAGGAACCGCCTGAACTCTGCTACACAGGGGAGGAACCGCCTGAGCTCTGCTACACAGGGGGAGGAACCGCCTGAACTCTGCTACACAGGGGAGGAACCGCCTGAGCTCTGCTACACAGGGGAGGAACCGCCTGAGCTCTGCTACACAGGGGAGGAACCGCCCGGAGCTCTGCTACACAGGGGAGGAACCGCCTGAACTCTGCTCCACAGGAGGAGACCGCCTGAGCTCTGCTACACAGGGGAGGAACCGCCTGAGCTCTGCTACCCAGTAGCAGAGATCGGGCGGTTCTCCCCCCCGTGTAGCAGAGATCGGGCGGTTTTCCTCCCCTCCGTGTAGCAGAGTTCAGGCTGTTGTTCCTCCCCCATGTAGCAGAGATCGGGCTGTTCTTCCCCCGTGTAGCAGAGATCGGGCGGTTCTCCCCTCCGTGTAGCAGAGATCGGGCGGTTCTTCCCTCCGTGTAGCAGAGATCGGGCGGTTCTTCTCCTCCGTGTAGCAGAGATCGGGCGGTTCTTCCCTCCGTGTAGCAGAGTTCGGGCGGTTCCTCCCCTGTGTAGCAGAGATCGGGCGGTTCTTCCCTCCGTGTAGCAGAGTTCAGGCTGTTGTTCCTCCCCCATGTAGCAGAGATCGGGCGGTTCTTTCCCTCCGTGTAGCAGAGATCGGGCGGTTCTTCCCTCCGTGTAGCAGAGTTTAGGAGCGGTTCCTCCCCCGTGTAGCAGAGTTCGGGCGGTTCTTCCCTCTGTGTAGCAGAGTTCGAGCCGGTTCCTCCCCCCATGTAGCAGAGTTCAGGCTGTTGTTCCTCCCCCATGTAGCAGAGATCGGGCGGTTCTTCCCTCCGTGTAGCAGAGATCGGGCGGTTCTTCCCTCCGTGTAGCAGAGAGTTGGGGCGGTTCTTCCCTCCGTGTAGCAGAGTTCGGGCGGTTCCTTCCCCGTGTAGCAGAGTTCAGGCTGTTGTTCCTCCCCTGTGTAGCAGAGTTCAGGCTGTTGTTCCTCCCCCATGTAGCAGAGATCGGGCGGTTCCTCCCCCGTGTAGCAGAGATCGGGCGGTTCTTCCCTCCGTGTAGCAGAGGGGGGGCGGTTCTTCCCTCCGTGTAGCAGAGTTCGGGCGGTTCCTTCCCCGTGTAGCAGAGTTCAGGCTGTTGTTCCTCCCCTGTGTAGCAGAGTTCAGGCTGTTGTTCCTCCCCCATGTAGCAGAGATCGGGCGGTTCTTCCCTCCGTGTAGCAGAGATCGGGCGGTTCCTCCCTCCGTGTAGCAGAGTTCGAGCGGTTCCTCCCCCGTGTAGCAGAGTTCGGGCGGTTCTTCCCTCTGTGTAGCAGAGTTCGAGCGGTTCCTCCCCCATGTAGCAGAGTTCAGGCTGTTGTTCCTCCCCCATGTAGCAGAGATCGGGCGGTTCTTCCCTCCGTGTAGCAGAGATCGGGCGGTTCTTCCCTCCGTGTAGCAGAGATCGGGGCGGTTCTTCCCTCCGTGTAGCAGAGTTCGGGCGGTTCCTCCCCCGTGTAGCAGAGTTCAGGCTGTGTTCCTCCCCTGTGTAGCAGAGTTCAGGCTGTTGTTCCTCCCCCATGTAGCAGAGATCGGGCGGTTCTTCCCTCCGTGTAGCAGAGATCGGGCGGTTCCTCCCCCGTGTAGCAGAGATCGGGCGGTTCTTCCCTCCGTGTAGCAGAGATCGGGCGGTTCTTCGCTCCCGTGTAGCAGAGATCGGGCGGTTCTTCCCTCCGTGTAGCAGAGATCGGGCGGTTCTTCCCTCCGTGTAGCAGAGATCGGGCGGTTCTTCCCTCCGTGTAGCAGAGATCGGGCGGTTCTTCCCTCCGTGTAGCAGAGTTCAGGCTGTTGTTCCTCCCCCATGTAGCAGAGATCGGGCGGTTCTTCCCTCCGTGTAGCAGAGGTCGGGCGGTTCTTCCCTCCGTGTAGCAGAGATCGGGCGGTTCTTCCCTCCGTGTAGCAGAGATCGGGCGGTTCTTCCCTCCGTGTAGCAGAGATCGGGCGGTTCTTCCCTCCGTGTAGCAGAGTTCAGGCTGTTGTTCCTCCCCCATGTAGCAGAGATCGGGCGGTTCCTCCCTCTGTGTAGCAGAGTTCAGGCTGTTGTTCCTCCCCCATGTAGCAGAGATCGGGCGGTTCTTCCCTCCGTGTAGCAGAGATCGGGCGGTTCTTCCCTCTGTGTAGCAGAGATCGGGCGGTTCTTCCCTCCGTGTAGCAGAGTTCAGGCTGTTGTTCCTCCCCCATGTAGCAGAGATCGGGCGGTTCTTCCCTCTGTGTAGCAGAGTTCGGGCGGTTCCTCCCCTATGTAGCAGTGTTCAGGCTGTTGTTCCTCCCCCGTGTAGCAGAGATCGGGCGGTTCTTCCCTCTGTGTAGCAGAGATCGGGCGGTTCTTCCCTCCGTGTAGCAGAGTTCAGGCTGTTGTTCCTCCCCCGTGTAGCAGAGTTCAGGCTGTTGTTCCTCCCCCATGTAGCAGAGATCGGGCGGTTCTTCCCTCTGTGTAGCAGAGTTCGGGCAGTTCCTCCCCCGTGTAGCAGAGTTCGAGCGGTTCCTCCCCCGTGTAGCAGAGATCGGGCGGTTCTTCCCTCCATGTAGCAGAGATCGGGCGGTTCTTCCCTCCGTGTAGCAGAGTTCGAGCGGTTCCTCCCCCGTGTAGCAGAGTTCGGGCGGTTCCTCCCCCCGTGTAGCAGAGTTCAGGCTGTTGTTCCTCCCCCGTGTAGCAGAGATCGGGCTGTTCTTCCCTCCGTGTAGCAGAGATCGGGCGGTTCTTCCCTCCGTGTAGCAGAGTTCGGGCGGTTCCTCCTCCGTGTGGCAGAGTTCGGGCGGTTCCTCCCCTGTGTAGCAGAGTTCAGGCTGTTGTTCCTCCCCCGTGTAGCAGAGTTCGGGCAGTTCCTCCCCCGTGTAGCAGAGATCGGGCGGTTCTTCCCTCCGTGTAGCAGAGATCGGGCGGTTCTTCCCTCCGTGTAGCAGAGATCGGGCGGTTCTTCCCTCCGTGTAGCAGAGTTCGGGCAGTTCTTCCCCCATGTAGCAGAGTTCGGGCAGTTCCTCCCCCGTGTAGCAGAGATCGGGCGGTTCTTCCCTCCGTGTAGCAGAGATCGGGCGGTTCTTCCCTCCGTGTAGCAGAGATCGGGCGGTTCTTCCCTCCGTGTAGCAGAGATCGGGCGGTTCTTCCCTCCGTGTAGCAGAGATCGGGCGGTTCTTCCCTCCGTGTAGCAGAGTTCGAGCGGTTCCTCCCCCCGTGTAGCAGAGTTCGAGCGGTTCCTCCCCCGTGTAGCAGAGTTCGAGCGGTTCCTCCCCCGTGTAGCAGAGTTCAGGCTGTTGTTCCTCCCCCATGTAGCAGAGATCGGGCGGTTCTTCCCTCCGTGTAGCAGAGTTCGAGCGGTTCCTCCTCCGTGTAGCAGAGATCGGGCGGTTCCTCCTCCGTGTAGCAGAGATCGGGCGGTTCTTCCCTCCGTGTAGTAGAGATCGGGCGGTTCTTCCCTCCGTGTAGCAGAGTTCGGGCGGTTCTTCCCTCCGTGTAGCAGAGATCGGGCGGTTCTTCCCTCCGTGTAGCAGAGTTCGAGCGGTTCCTCCTCCGTGTAGCAGAGTTCGGGCGGTTCCTCCCCTGTGTAGCAGAGTTCAGGCTGTTGTTCCTCCCCCGTGTAGCAGAGTTCGGACAGTTCCTCCCCCGTGTAGCAGAGATCAGGCGGTTCTTCCCTCCGTGTAGCAGAGATCGGGCGGTTCTTCCCTCCGTGTAGCAGAGATCGGGCGGTTCTTCCCTCCGTGTAGCAGAGATCGGGCGGTTCTTCCCTCCGTGTAGCAGAGTTCGAGCGGTTCCTCCCCCGTGTAGCAGAGTTCGAGCGGTTCCTCCCCCGTGTAGCAGAGTTCGGGCGGTTCCTCCCCCGTGTAGCAGAGTTCAGGCTGTTGTTCCTCCCCCATGTAGCAGAGATCGGGCGGTTCTTCCCTCCGTGTAGCAGAGTTCGAGCGGTTCCTCCCCGTGTAGCAGAGTTCGAGCGGTTCCTCCCCCGTGTAGCAGAGTTCGAGCGGTTCCTCCCCCGTGTAGCAGAGTTCAGGCTGTTGTTCCTCCCCCATGTTGCAGAGATCGGGCGGTTCTTCCCTCCGTGTAGCAGAGATCGGGCGGTTCCTCCCCCATGTAGCAGAGATCGGGCGGTTCTTCCCTCCGTGTAGCAGAGATCGGGCGGTTCTTCCCTCCGTGTAGCAGAGATCGGGCAGTTCTTCCCCCATGTAGCAGAGTTCGAGCGGTTCCTCCCCCGTGTAGCAGAGTTCGAGCGGTTCCTCCCCCGTGTAGCAGAGTTCAGGCGGTTGTTCCTCCCCCATGTTGCAGAGATCGGGCGGTTCTTCCCTCCGTGTAGCAGAGATCGGGCGGTTCCTCCCCCATGTAGCAGAGATCGGGCGGTTCTTCCCTCCGTGTAGCAGAGTTCGAGCGGTTCCTCCCCCCGTGTAGCAGAGTTCGAGCGGTTCCTCCCCCGTGTAGCAGAGTTCGAGCGGTTCCTCCCCCCGTGTAGCAGAGTTCAGGCTGTTGTTCCTCCCCCATGTAGCAGAGATCGGGCGGTTCTTCCCTCCGTGTAGCAGAGTTCGAGCGGTTCCTCCTCCGTGTAGCAGAGATCGGGCGGTTCCTCCTCCGTGTAGCAGAGATCGGGCGGTTCTTCCCTCCGTGTAGTAGAGATCGGGCGGTTCTTCCCTCCGTGTAGCAGAGTTCGGGCGGTTCTTCCCTCCGTGTAGCAGAGATCGGGCGGTTCTTCCCTCCGTGTAGCAGAGTTCGAGCGGTTCCTCCTCCGTGTAGCAGAGTTCGGGCGGTTCCTCCCCTGTGTAGCAGAGTTCAGGCTGTTGTTCCTCCCCCGTGTAGCAGAGTTCGGACAGTTCCTCCCCCGTGTAGCAGAGATCAGGCGGTTCTTCCCTCCGTGTAGCAGAGATCGGGCGGTTCTTCCCTCCGTGTAGCAGAGATCGGGCGGTTCTTCCCTCCGTGTAGCAGAGATCGGGGCGGTTCTTCCCTCCCTGTAGCAGAGTTCGAGCGGTTCCTCCCCCGTGTAGCAGAGTTCGGGCGGTTCCTCCCCTGTGTAGCAGAGTTCAGGCTGTTGTTCCTCCCCCATGTAGCAGAGAACGGGCGGTTCTTCCCTCCGTGTAGCAGAGATCGGGCGGTTCTTCCCCCATGTAGCAGAGTTCGGGCGGTTCCTCCCCCGTGTAGCAGAGTTCGGGCGGTTCCTCCCCCGTGTAGCAGAGCTCAGGCGGTTCCTCCCCCGTGTAGCAGAGCTCAGGCGGTTCCTCCCCTAACTCTGCTACACAGGGAAAGAACAGCCAAACTCAGTAACGAGGCGATAAAATAAGAACCAAATGATCCCAGGGGTGGAGACCGTCTGCTCCAAAGTCCATACTTATCCGCCAAGGTATATAACACAATGTAAGAAATAGATGTAGAATGAGCAGTGGTGTAAAGTATATGGATAACGTGGGACTCCTGTATATATAAGCCCAGCCCCTGATACACTACATTGTGTACACTGATGTGCCAGGACATAGAACCAGGGACCCCAAATCTCTCCGACTTAGCTGCAGCCTTGCCATTGGTGTAGTCTAATAATGGAGTCTAGTCTGCTTTGTAGATCCTTCATCGGGGACAGACTGCTTGTAACCAATGCCCTGCAATCTACTTATGTGCTTGGTATAAAATACCTGATATGTCGTTGAATTCAGGCGTATGGTCCATGATGTCATCAACAGACCCAGAAACCACACGCTAGGATTAGGGACTATTGAGACATCGAGAGCTGATCAGCGCAGCAAACCAGTAGGGCCGACATCATGTGCATTACATGGGCTGATCCTCTTGTCCACATCTTGGACAGTAAGAATCTGAACAGATACCCCATCTATGTAACATGTCAGGGGACTTATAACAGATGGGAAGACCTAGGAGACAGCAAAGGGGTAAATTGAGTATGTCACTCCATGAACTTCCCGTCATTTCCCATTTATGCCTAACTTAGAGCAGGGATCTATTTTCCCTACGTAGAGAACCTTTTTGTCACGACTGACTCTACAACCAGACATTACTCCGCCATTTCTGATTGCACAAGACTGATTTTGAGAACATAACATGGTCGCACTGCGCCCACCCCCCATTTCATCCAGACCTTGTGGTGTGCACAATATCGCTGATAAACCCTTATCCTTAATTCATTGGAGGCCGATGCCCAAAGAGTGGTCAGTCATTGTCGTATAGCTTATACCATGTGAGTAACATGTTACCCAAGAACCTCATATCACGTTGCCATGTACTTTTCTATACAGTGTGAGCAGTAACGCTGTTGGTGTTCGCACTGGTGCACCTGCACTTTCTGTTCACATTGCTTAGCAGTGTTGACCATGTCTGTCTATTATTCCAGATGTCTGGCCGTGCTTTGTCCAGCTTCAGAACCCCCCATTTGGTTTGCCTCCTGACTATGTCAGCTTCTCTGATGTCTTCGGCTTCCATCTCACCAGCCCTATGGTTGTCCCAGTGACTTCGCCACACTAGGGTTGTGTTTACTGGTTCTCTTTGTCTGAGATCTCAGCTATGACTGAATCTATTAAAACCTGGAGAGACGTTTCACCAGGAAGTCCTCATTCATCTAGAAGAAGGATGGAGCTCTTTGTCCTTGCATGGACTTTTGTGATTTAAACAAGATCAACATAAGAGATAAGAGACCCCCTGCAGATAATCTCCAAGATCTTTAACAGGATCCAAGGAGCAAAGATCTTTTCCAAGCTGGCCATGCATGGAGCTTTCAACCTAATCCGCCTCAGAGAGGGTGACAAGAGGAAGATGGCCTTCACCATCTGGTCATGATGGTCACTACAAGTGCCTTTTGGTTTCTGCAATGTCCTGGAGGTAATTCAAAAGTGTGTGAGCAACATCTTCTGAGATCTGCTCTTTATGTCCATAGCTCTGGTACAACTGAAAGATATTCCACTGGGTGGTATTTTTGTACCTACGGCCAAGAGATGAGAAGTTCTGGCCTGGGCCATAACTCCAAACTTGCTGGTCATGCTGGTGCCCATAAGATCCTGGACTTAGTATCCTGACATTACTGGTGACTTTACCTTACTAAGGATGTGTGAGATGTAATGTCTACTACCTGTGCTTCTGCTCGCACTGCCTGCGTCGCACATTGTTATGGATTTGTCATGGCTTTATCTCTTTACGTTTGCTGCACCATGATTTGGGTGGTTGTGTGCCACTTTTCTAAGATGTCTCATTTCATTCCCTTGACCGGCCTCCGTTCTGCAACCCATTTTGGTCATCCTGTTTGTTGAGCGCGTCTACTACCAGTTTGGCTTATAGTGTTGGATCGTGGAGTACAATTCATGTCTAACTTACAGAGATCTCTCTCTGGCCTGCTGGATTTCTGCTCTGCATAACACTCAGTCCACTGGACAAGGTGAACATGTAAACCAGGAATATTTCCTATGGCACTTTGTCCCACATACATTGAGGAACTCAATCATTGTGACTGGAAGAGACAAATTGTCATATAACAATGACAAGGGTCTTCCGTTTCCTTCCCATTCTACTTTGTTTATGGACACCATCTCCAAGTTCCACTTCCTGTCTCAGCTTCATCTTTCTCCTTCAGGGAAGTCTTTCCTGGTATAAACAATTTGTATAGAGAAAAATGCAGAACGAGATTGTAGGCCACCTCCTCAACAATACCTGGCTGTCTTCTAGGATCATCCATCCTTCATGCTTGCCCCACAGTTCCTAGATCCATTCGAGTTGCTGCGCCATTAACCCTATGACTGCTTCCTCTCTCTGAATTCCTATTTCCTTCCATGTGTTGATCCTGAAACTTCTGGTCCTCAAGCACTTCTTCAGGTCTCCTTCTGTTTCTCCTGCTCTCCATGCTGAAGATGAATTTGAGGTCCAGGACTTAGATCACATGCAGAAAGTCAGAGGGAAGAATTACTGCCTGGTGGTTTGCCGTGCACCTTTTTGCTTACCACTCCTATCCTCCTCCTTCTGTTCACTCCCTAGGGTGCATGCGTGGCTCTTGAAGGACCAGTGCACATACTGGAAAACATACAGTACTGTGACAGGATGACCGAATTTATACAATTATCCCTCCAAATGAGATTCTGATTCTGCTGTCCACACGCCAGACACACCCAACCTCCTGGATTATTTACTGAGGATGGTACATCAATATCTACCTCTGATTCTTTGAACACTTTAGACCACATCCTGGCTTGCCCATTCAAGCCACTGTCTTTCAACGACCCCTCGTATTGCTTAACACTTTGCTTAACCCCCCATCTTTGCTGCTTTTGTGTTTCCATACACAACCACACTCTGGCCAGAGAATTTTCCAGCAAAGGTTACACGTTAAGGCCGAACCCAAGCTTTTGTCCGACCAAATATGGGGGTTCTCTCCCTCTCCTACTCTCTCCCGAGCCCAATACCACAAGATATGACACAAAAAAAATAAAATCTCCTCATAGATTGTAAGCTCTTGTGAGCGGGGCCCTCACTCCTCTTGTGTCCTCTCTATCTCCTCATAGATTGTAAGCTCTTGTGAGCGGGGCCCTCACTCCTCTTGTGTCCTCCTCTCTATCTCCTCATAGATTGTAAGCTCTTGTGAGCGGGGCCCTCACTCCTCTTGTGTCCTCCTCCTATCTCCTCATAGATTGTAAACTCTTGTGAGCGGGGTCCTCACTCCTCTTGTGCCTCCTCCTATCTCCCCATAGACTGTAAGCTCTTGTGAGCGGGGCCCTCACTCCTCTTGTGTCCTCCTATCTCCTCATAGACTGTAAGCTCTTGTGAGCGGGGCCCTCACTCCTCTTGTCTCCTCCTCCTATCTCCTCATAGATTGTAAGCTCTTGTGAGCGGGGTCCTCACTCCTCTTGTGTCCTCTCCTATCTCCTCATAGATTGTAAGCTCTTGTGAGCGGGGCCCTCACTCCTCTTGTGTCCTCCTCTCTATCTCCTCATAGATTGTAAGCTCTTGTGAGCGGGGCCCTCACTCCTCTTGTGTCCCTCCTATCTCCTCATAGATTGTAAGCTCTTGTGAGCGGGGCCCCCACTCCTCTTGTGCCTCCTCTCTATCTCCTCATAGATTGTAAGCTCTTGTGAGCGGGGTCCTCACTCCTCTTGTGTCCTCCTCTCTATCTCCTCATAGATTGTAAGCTCTTGTGAGCGGGGTCCTCACTCCTCTTGTGTCCTCCTCTCTATCTCCTCATAGATTGTAAGCTCTTGTGAGCGGGGCCCTCACTCCTCTTGTGTCCTCCTCCTATCTCCTCATAGATTGTAAGCTCTTGTGAGCGGGGTCCTCACTCCTCTTGTGTCCTCCTCCTATCTCCTCATAGATTGTAAGCTCTTGTGAGCGGGGCCCTCACTCCTCTTGTGTCCCCTCCTCTCTCCTCATAGACTGTAAGCTCTTGTGAGCGGGGCCCTCACTCCTCTTGTGTCCTCCCTATCTCCTCATAGATTGTAAGCTCTTGTGAGCGGGGCCCTCACTCCTCTTGTGTCCTCCTACTATCTCCTCATAGATTGTAAGCTCTTGTGAGCGGGGCCCTCACTCCTCTTGTGACCTCCTCCTATCTCCTCATAGACTGTAAGCTCTTGTGAGCGGGGCCCTCACTCCTCTTGTGTCCTCTCTATCTCCTCATAGATTGTAAGCTCTTGTGCCCGGGGCCCTCACTCCTCTTGTGTCCTCCTCTCTATCTCCTCATAGACTGTAAGCTCTTGTGAGCGGGGCCCTCACTCCTCTTGTGTCCTCTCTATCTCCTCATAGATTGTAAGCTCTTGTGAGCGGGGCCCTCACTCCTCTTGTGCTCCTCTCTATCTCCTCATAGATTGTAAGCTCTTGTGAGCGGGGCCCTCACTCCTCTTGTGTCCTCCTCTCTATCTCCTCATAGATTGTAAGCTCTTGTGAGCGGGGTCCCTCACTCCTCTTGTGTCCTCCTCCTATCTCCTCATAGATTGTAAGCTCTTGTGAGCGGGGCCCTCACTCCTCTTGTGTCCTCCCTCTATCTCCTCATAGATTGTAAGCTCCTGTGAGCGGGGTCCTCACTCCTCTTGTGTCCTCCTCCTATCTCCTCATAGATTGTAAGCTCTTGTGAGCGGGGTCCTCACTCCTCTTGTGTCCTCCTCCTTCTCCTCATAGATTGTAAGCTCTTCTGAGCGGGGCCCTCACTCCTCTTGTGTCCTCCTCTCTATCTCCTCATAGATTGTACGCTCTTGTGAGCGGGGTCCTCACTCCTCTTGTGTCCTCCTCTCTATCTCCTCATAGATTGTAAGCTCTTGTGAGCGGGGTCCTCACTCCTCTTGTGTCCTCCTCTCTATCTCCTCATAGATTGTAAGCTCTTGTGAGCGGGGCCCTCACTCCTCTTGTGTCCTCCTCTATCTCCCCATAGATTGTAAGCTCTTGTGAGCGGGGCCCTCACTCCTCTTGTGTCCTCCTCCTATCTCCTCATAGATTGTAAGCTCTTGTGAGCGGGGTCCTCACTCCTCTTGTGTCCCCTCCTCTCTCCTCATAGACTGTAAGCTCTTGTGAGCGGGGCCCTCACTCCTCTTGTGTCCTCCTACTATCTCCTCATATATTGTAAGCTCTTGTGAGCGGGGCCCTCACTCCTCTTGTGTCCTCCTCCTATCTCCTCATAGACTGTAAGCTCTTGTGAGCGGGGCCCTCACTCCTCTTGTGTCCTC
Source organism: Leptodactylus fallax (assembly GCA_947044405.1). NCBI lineage: Eukaryota > Metazoa > Chordata > Amphibia > Anura > Leptodactylidae > Leptodactylus > Leptodactylus fallax. Next base: position 109,958 of record CAMRHE010000636.1, read on the forward strand.
TCCTATCTCCTCATAGATTGTAAGCTCTTGTGAGCGGGGCCCTCACTCCTCTTGTGTCCCCCTATCTCCTCATAGATTGTAAGCTCTTGTGAGCGGGGTCCTCACTCCTCTTGTGTCCTCCTCCTATCTCCTCATAGATTGTAAGCTCTTGTGAGCGGGGCCCTCACTCCTCTTGTGTCCTCCTCTATCTCCTCATAGACTGTAAGCTCTTGTGAGCGGGGCCCTCACTCCTCTTGTGTCCTCCTATCTCCTCATAGATTGTAAGCTCTTGTGAGCGGGGCCCTCACTCCTCTTGTGTCCTCCTCTCTATCTCCCCATAGATTGTAAGCTCTTGTGAGCGGGGTCCTCACTCCTCTTGTGTCCTCCTCTCTCCTCATAGATTGTAAGCTCTTCTGAGCGGGGCCCTCACTCCTCTTGTGTCCTCCTCTCTATCTCCTCATAGATTGTACGCTCTTGTGAGCGGGGTCCCTCACTCCTCTTGTGTCCTCCTCTCTATCTCCTCATAGATTGTAAGCTCTTGTGAGCGGGGTCCTCACTCCTCTTGTGTCCTCCTCTCTATCTCCTCATAGATTGTAAGCTCTTGTGAGCGGGGCCCTCACTCCTCTTGTGTCCTCTCTATCTCCTCATAGATTGTAAGCTCTTGTGAGCGGGGCCCTCACTCCTCTTGTGTCCTCCTCTATCTCCTCATAGATTGTAAGCTCTTGTGAGCGGGGCCCTCACTCCTCTTGTGTCCTCCTCCTATCTCCTCACAGATTGTAAGCTCTTGTGAGCGGGGCCCTCACTCCTCTTGTGTCCCCTCCTATCTCCTCATAGATTGTAAGCTCTTGTGAGCGGGGCCCTCACTCCTCTTGTGTCCTCCTCTCTATCTCCTCATAGATTGTAAGCTCTTGTGAGCGGGGCCCTCACTCCTCTTGTGTCCTCCTCCTATCTCCTCATAGATTGTAAGCTCTTGTGAGCAGGGCCCTCACTCCTCTTGTGTCCTCTCTATCTCCTCATAGATTGTAAACTCTTGTGAGCGGGGCCCTCACTCCTCTTGTGTCCCCCTATCTCCTCATAGATTGTAAGCTCTTGTGAGCGGGGCCCTCACTCCTCTTGTGTCCTCCTCCTATCTCCTCATAGACTGTAAGCTCTTGTGAGCGGGGTCCTCACTCCTCTTGTGTCCTCCTCCTATCTCCTCATAGATTGTAAGCTCTTGTGAGCGGGGTCCTCACTCCTCTTGTGTCCTCCTCCTATCTCCTCATAGATTGTAAGCTCTTGTGAGCGGGGCCCTCACTCCTCTTGTGTCCTCTCTATCTCCTCATAGATTGTAAGCTCTTGTGAGCGGGGCCCTCACTCCTCTTGTGCCTCCTCCTATCTCCTCATAGATTGTAAGCTCTTGTGAGCGGGGCCCTCACTCCTCTTGTGTCCTCCTCTCTATCTCCTCATAGATTGTAAGCTCTTGTGAGCGGGGCCCTCACTCCTCTTGTGTCCTCCTCTCTATCTCCTCATAGACTGTAAGCTCTTGTGAGCGGGGCCCTCACTCCTCTTGTGTCCTCTCTATCTCCTCATAGATTGTAAGCTCTTGTGAGCGGGGCCCTCACTCCTCTTGTGTCCTCCTCTCTATCTCCTCATAGATTGTAAGCTCTTGTGAGCGGGGCCCTCACTCCTCTTGTGTCCTCCTCCTATCTCCTCATAGATTGTAAGCTCTTGTGAGTGGGGCCCTCACTCCTCTTGTGTCCTCTCTATCTCCTCATAGATTGTAAGCTCTTGTGAGCGGGGTCCTCACTCCTCTTGTGACCTCCTCTCTATCTCCTCATAGATTGTAAGCTCTTGTGAGCGGGGTCCTCACTCCTCTTGTGTCCTCCTCCTATCTCCTCATAGATTGTAAGCTCTTGTGAGCGGGGTCCTCACTCCTCTTGTGTCGTCCTCCTATCTCCTCATAGATTGTAAGCTCTTGTGAGCGGGGCCCTCACTCCTCTTGTGTCCTCATCCTATCTCCCCATAGATTGTAAGCTCTTGTGAGCGGGGCCCTCACTCCTCTTGTGTCCTCCTCTCTATCTCCTCATAGACTGTAAGCTCTTGTGAGCGGGGCCCTCACTCCTCTTGTGTCCTCTCTATCTCCTCATAGATTGTAAGCTCTTGTGAGCGGGGCCCTCACTCCTCTTGTGTCCTCTCTATCTCCTCATAGATTGTAAGCTCTTGTGAGCGGGGCCCTCACTCCTCTTGTGTCCTCCTCTCTATCTCCTCATAGATTGTAAGCTCTTGTGAGCGGGGCCCTCACTCCTCTTGTGTCCTCCTCCTATCTCCTCATAGATTGTAAGCTCTTGTGAGCGGGGGCCCTCACTCCTCTTGTGTCCTCTCTATCTCCTCATAGATTGTAAGCTCTTGTGAGCGGGGCCCTCACTCCTCTTGTGTCCTCTCTATCTCCTCATAGATTGTAAGCTCTTGTGAGCGGGGCCCTCACTCCTCTTGTGCCTCCTCTCTATCTCCTCATAGATTGTAAGCTCTTGTGAGCGGGGCCCTCACTCCTCTTGTGTCCTCTCTATCTCCTCATAGATTGTAAGCTCTTGTGAGTGGGGCCCTCACTCCTCTTGTGTCCTCCTCTCTATCTCCTCATAGATTGTAAGCTCTTGTGAGCGGGGGCCCTCACTCCTCTTGTGTCCTCCTCCTATGTCCTCATAGATTGTAAGCTCTTGTGAGCGGGGCCCTCACTCCTCTTGTGACCTCCTCCTATCTCCTCATAGATTGTAAGCTCTTGTGAGCGGGGCCCTCACTCCTCTTGTGTCCTCTCTATCTCCTCATAGATTGTAAGCTCTTGTGAGCGGGGCCCTCACTCCTCTTGTGTCCTCCTCTCTATCTCCTCATAGATTGTAAGCTCTTGTGAGCGGGGTCCTCACTCCTCTTGTGTCCTCCTCTATCTCCTCATAGATTGTAAGCTCTTGTGAGCGGGGTCCTCACTCCTCTTGTGTCCTCCTCTATCTCCTCATAGACTGTAAGCTCTTGTGAGCGGGGCCCTCACTCCTCTTGTGTCCTCTCTATCTCCTCATAGATTGTAAGCTCTTGTGAGCGGGGCCCTCACTTCTCTTGTGTCCTCTCTATCTCCTCATAGATTGTAAGCTCTTGTGAGCGGGGCCCTCACTCCTCTTGTGTCCTCTCTGTCTCCTCATAGATTGTAAGCTCTTGTGAGCGGGGCCCTCACTCCTCTTGTATCCTCTCTATCTCCTCATAGACTGTAAGCTCTTGTGAGCGGGGCCCTCACTCCTCTTGTGTCCTCCTCTCTATCTCCTCATAGACTGTAAGCTCTTGTGAGCGGGGCCCTCACTTCTCTTGTGTCCTCCTATCTCCCCATAGATTGTAAGCTCTTGTGAGCGGGACCCTCACTCCTCTTGTGTCCTCCTATCTCCTCATAGACTGTAAGCTCTTGTGAGCGGGGCCCTCACTCCTCTTGTGTCCTCCTATCTCCCCATAGACTGTAAGCTCTTGTGCCCGGGGCCCTCACTCCTCTTGTGTCCTCTCTATCTCCTCATAGATTGTAAGCTCTTGTGAGCGGGGTCCTCACTCCTCTTGTGTCCTCCTCTCTATCTCCTCATAGATTGTAAGCTCTTGTGAGCGGGGTCCTCACTCCTTTTGTGTCCTCCTCTCTATCTCCTCATAGACTGTAAGCTCTTGTGAGTGGGGCCCTCACTTCTCTTGTGTCCTCGCTATCTCCTCATAGACTGTAAGCTCTTGTGAGCGGGGTCCTCACTCCTCTTGTGTCCTCCTCTCCTATCTCCTCATAGATTGTAAGCTCTTGTGAGCGGGGCCCTCACTCCTCTTGTGTCCTCCTCCTATCTCCTCATAGACTGTAAGCTCTTGTGAGCGGGGCCCTCACTTCTCTTGTGTCCTCCTATCTCCTCATAGATTGTAAGCTCTTGTGAGCGGGGTCCTCACTCCTCTTGTGTCCTCCTCTCTATCTCCTCATAGATTGTAAGCTCTTGTGAGCGGGGCCCTCACTCCTCTTGTGTCCTCTCTATCTCCTCATAGATTGTAAGCTCTTGTGAGCGGGGTCCTCACTCCTCTTGTGTCCTCTCTATCTCCTCATAGATTGTAAGCTCTTGTGAGCGGGGTCCTCACTCCTCTTGTGTCCTCCTCTCTCCTCATAGACTGTAAGCTCTTGTGAGCGGGGCCCTCACTCCTCTTGTGTCCTCCTCCTCATAGATTGTAAGCTCTTGTGAGCGGGGCCCTCACTTCTCTTGTGTCCTCCTATCTCCTCATAGATTGTAAGCTCTTGTGAGCGGGGCCCTCACTCCTCTTGTGTCCTCCTCTCTATCTCCTCATAGATTGTAAGCTCTTGTGAGTGGGGCCCTCACTCCTCTTGTGTCCTCTCTATCTCCTCATAGATTGTAAGCTCTTGTGAGCGGGGCCCTCACTCCTCTTGTGTCCTCCTCCTATCTCCCCATAGATTGTAAGCTCTTGTGAGCGGGGCCCTCACTCCTCTTGTGTCCTCTCTATCTTCCCATAGGTTGTAAGCTCTTGTGAGCGGGGTCCTCACTCCTCTTGTGCCTCCTCTCTATCTCCTCATAGATTGTAAGCTCTTGTGAGCGGGGCCCTCACTCCTCTTGTGTCCTCTCTATCTCCTCATAGATTGTAAGCTCTTGTGAGCGGGACCCTCACTCCTCTTGTGTCCTCCTCCTATCTCCCCATAGATTGTAAGCTCTTGTGAGCGGGGCCCTCACTTCTCTTGTGTCCTCTCTATCTCCCCATAGATTGTAAGCTCTTGTGAGCGGGGTCCTCACTCCTCTTGTGTCCTCTCTATCTCCTCATAGATTGTAAGCTCTTGTGAGCGGGGCCCTCACTCCTCTTGTGCCTCCTCCTATCTCCCTCATAGATTGTAAGCTCTTGTGAGCGGGGCCCTCACTCCTCTTGTGCCTCCTCTCTATCTCCTCATAGATTGTAAGCTCTTGTGAGCGGGGCCCTCACTCCTCTTGTGTCCTCCTCTCTATCTCCTCATAGATTGTAAGCTCTTGTGAGCGGGGTCCTCACTCCTCTTGTGTCCTCTCTATCTCCTCATAGACTGTAAGCTCTTGTGAGCGGGGCCCTCACTCCTCTTGTGTCCTCCTCTCTATCTCCTCATAGATTGTAAGCTCTTGTGAGCGGGGCCCTCACTCCTCTTGTGTCCTCCTCTCTATCTCCTCATAGATTGTAAGCTCTTGTGAGCGGGGCCCTCACTCCTCTTGTGTCCTCCTCTCTATCTCCTCATAGATTGTAAGCTCTTGTGAGCGGGGCCCTCACTCCTCGGCCCAGGCTGTGAGCGGGGTCCTCACTCCTCTTGTGTCCTCCTCTCTATCTCCTCATAGATTGTAAGCTCTTGTGAGCGGGGCCCTCACTCCTCTTGTGTCCTCTCTATCTCCCCATAGATTGTAAGCTCTTGTGAGCGGGGCCCTCACTCCTCTTGTGTCCTCCTCTCTATCTCCTCATAGATTGTAAGCTCTTGTGAGCGGGGCCCTCACTCCTCTTGTGTCCTCCTCTCTATCTCCCCATAGATTGTAAGCTCTTGTGAGCGGGGCCCTCACTTCTCTTGTGTCCTCCTATCTCCTCATAGATTGTAAGCTCTTGTGAGCGGGGTCCTCACTCCTCTTGTGCCTCCTCTCTATCTCCTCATAGATTGTAAGCTCTTGTGAGCGGGGCCCTCACTCCTCTTGTGTCCTCCTCTCTATCTCCTCATAGATTGTAAGCTCTTGTGAGCGGGGCCCTCACTCCTCTTGTGTCCTCTCTATCTCCTCATAGATTGTAAGCTCTTGTGAGCGGGGCCCTCACTCCTCTTGTGTCCTCTCCTCCTATCTCCCCATAGATTGTAAGCTCTTGTGAGCGGGGTCCTCACTCCTCTTGTGTCCTCCTATCTCCTCATAGATTGTAAGCTCTTGTGAGCGGGGTCCTCACTCCTCTTGTGCCTCCTCTCTATCTCCTCATAGATTGTAAGCTCTTGTGAGCGGGGCCCTCACTCCTCTTGTGCCTCCTCCTCTATCTCCCCATAGATTGTAAGCTCTTGTGAGCGGGGCCCTCACTCCTCTTGTGTCCTCCTCTCTATCTCCTCATAGATTGTAAGCTCTTGTGAGCGGGGCCCTCACTCCTCTTGTGTCCTCCTCCTATCTCCTCATAGAGTGTAAGCTCTTGTGAGCGGGGTCCTCACTCCTCTTGTGTCCTCTCTATCTCCTCATAGACTGTAAGCTCTTGTGAGCGGGGTCCTCACTCCTCTTGTGTCCTATCTATCTCCTCATAGATTGTAAGCTCTTGTGAGCGGGGCCCTCACTCCTCTTGTGTCCTCCTCTCTATCTCCTCATAGATTGTAAGCTCTTGTGAGCGGGGCCCTCACTCCTCTTGTGTCCTCCTCTCTATCTCCTCATAGATTGTAAGCTCTTGTGAGCGGGGCCCTCACTCCTCTTGTGTCCTCCTCTCTATCCCCTCATAGATTGTAAGCTCTTGTGAGCGGGGTCCTCCACTCCTCTTGTGTCCTCCTATCTCCTCATAGATTGTAAGCTCTTGTGAGCGGGGCCCTCACTCCTCTTGTGTCCTCTCTATCTCCCCATAGATTGTAAGCTCTTGTGAGCGGGGTCCTCACTCCTCTTGTGTCCTCTCTATCTCCTCATAGATTGTAAGCTCTTCTGAGCGGGGTCCTCACTCCTCTTGTGTCCTCTCTATCTCCTCATAGATTGTAAGCTCTTCTGAGCGGGGTCCTCACTCCTCTTGTGTCCTATCTATCTCCTCATAGATTGTAAGCTCTTGTGAGCGGGGTCCTCACTCCTCTTGTGTCCTCTCTATCTCCCCATAGATGGTAAGCTCTTGTGAGCGGGGCCCTCACTCCTCTTGTGTCCTCCTATCTCCTCATAGACTGTAAGCTCTTGTGAGCGGGGCCCTCACTCCTCTTGTGCCTCCTCTATATCTCCTCATAGATTGTAAGCTCTTGTGAGCGGGGTCCTCGCTCCTCTTGTGTCCGCCTCTCTATCTCCTCATAGATTGTAAGCTCTTGTGAGCGGGGCCCTCACTCCTCTTGTGTCCTCCTCTCTATCTCCTCATAGATTGTAAGCTCTTGTGAGCGGGGTCCTCACTCCTCTTGTGTCCTCTCTATCTCCTCATAGATTGTAAGCTCTTGTGAGCGGGGCCCTCACTCCTCTTGTGTCCTCCCTCTCTATCTCCTCATAGACTGTAAGCTCTTGTGGGGGGGGCACTCCTCTTGTGTCCTCTATCTCCCCATAGTTGAAGCTCTGTGAGCGGGGTCCTCACTCCTCTTGTGTCCTCTCTATCTCCTCATAGATTGTAAGCTCTTGTGAGCGCGGTTGTGTTCCCCTGTACATGCTTTGTTGGGTGGTCTTCTGATGTTGTTGGGCTCCGTCTCACCCTGGCTAACACCTTTTCTCCCCCAGGTAATTTTCCTCCTCTGGCTCCAGTGGTTCCCGCCCGCTATCAGGCCAGGTGGACATCATGGAGCCAGGAATCTGCTGATAAATGAGGTCTGCAGGATCTTGTGACTCTTGGATGCCTCACAAGAGGTTATTACCCTCCGCCCTCTTATATAATGTAGAGGAGTGTATATAATGTATACAGGGTGCAGGTATGTGTATCATGCAGGGTGCGCTGTGTGTATTGTAGCTGGTGCCATAGGGGTCAGGGTAGATGACCCCATTTTCTTGGCTTGTCTCAGGCCTTCCTTCCGCTTTCAGGTTTTCCTGTAGGAATGTGATAATTGGATGGAGGAATTCTCAGGTCATCACCTCGCAGGACTCATCTAATGTAAGGGGGAGAGGAGGGGACAGTCATGGCAGAAAGTTACAGCACAAGGGGGGCCGAATACCTTCAATGGTGGTCAACTGAATGCTCCACTACCTGACCTCCTTCAGCTTTGCTGAGCCTGCATGTGTTCTCTGTAGGTAGAAGGGAATGAGCTGACAACAGACTCCTCTGTCCTCCTCCAGACCCCTCTTTCTTCTCCACACCAATCTGTTGTCCCCCATACTTCCTTGTCCCTCTCCAGATCCTTCCATTCCCTCCAAATCTCTCTGTTCCGTTCCAGACTCCTTAGTCCCCCTATTGACCCCTCTATCTGTTCTATACTCTTCTGCCACCCCCCTCTGAATCCCTCTGTCTCTCCTCATGACGCCTGTCCTCTCTCCTAAACCCATTATTCCCCCACCCAGAGTCCTCTGCCCCCCAACACACCCCTCTGTTCTGCATTGTTCCCCTTCAAGACCTTTTTGTCACACTCCAGACCCCCTCTTTCCCGAGTATAGATATAATGTCCAATTCCAGGGACTATAGTAGTCATCTGGTCCTCTATAGATACAGTATATAGGTAGGTAGTAGTTATCTGTCCTCTATATGTATATAGGTAAGTAGTAGTTATCTGTCCTCTATAGATATATAGGTAAGTAGTAGTTATCTGTCCTCTATATGTATATAGGTAAGTAGTAGTTATCTGTCCTCTATAGATATATAGGTAAGTAGTAGTTACCTGTCCTCTATAGATATATAGGTAAGTAGTAGCTATCTGTCCTCTATATGTATATAGGTAAGTAGTAGTTATCTGTCCTCTATAGATATATAGGTAAGTAGTAGTTATCTGTCCTCTATAGATATATAGGTAAGTAGTAGTTACCTGTCCTCTATAGATATATAGGTAAGTAGTCGTTATCTGTCCTCTATAGATATATAGGTAAGTAGTAGTTACCTGTCCTCTATAGATATATAGGTAAGTAGTAGTTATCTGCCTCCAGCTCTATAGATATATAGGTAAGTAGTAGTTATCTGTCCTCTATATGTATATAGGTAAGTAGTAGTTATCTGTCCTCTATAGATATATAGGTAAGTAGTAGTTATCTGTCCTCTATAGATATATAGGTAAGTAGTAGTTACCTGTCCTCTATAGATATATAGGTAAGTAGTAGTTACCTGTCCTCTATAGATATATAGGTAAGTAGTAGTTATCTGTCCTCTATATGTATATAGGTAAAGTAGTAGTAGTTATCTGTCCTCTATATGTATATAGGTAAGTAGTAGTTATCTGTCCTCTATAGGTATATAGGTAAGTAGTAGTTATCTGTCCTCTATAGATATATAGGTAAGTAGTAGTTATCTGTCCTCTATAGATATATAGGTAAGTAGTAGTTATCTGTCCTCTATAGATATATAGGTAAGTAGTAGTTATCTGTCCTCTATAGATATATAGGTAAGTAGTAGTTATCTGTCCTCTATAGATATATAGGTAAGTAGTAGTTATCTGTCCTCTATAGGTATATAGGTAAGTAGTAGTTATCTGTCCTCTATAGGTATATAGGTAAGTAGTAGTTATCTGTCCTCTATAGATATATAGGTAAGTAGTAGTTATCTGTCCTCTATAGATATATAGGTAAGTAGTAGTTATCTGTCCTCTATAGATATATAGGTAAGTAGTAGTTATCTGTCCTCTATAGATATATAGGTAAGTAGTAGTTATCTGTCCTCTATAGATATATAGGTAAGTAGTAGTTATCTGTCCTCTATAGATATATAGGTAAGTAGTAGTTATCTGTCCTCTATAGATATATAGGTAAGTAGTAGTTATCTGTCCTCTATAGATATATAGGTAAGTAGTAGTTATCTGTCCTCTATAGATATATAGGTAAGTAGTAGTTATCTGTCCTCTATAGATATATAGGTAAGTAGTAGTTATCTGTCCTCTATAGATATATAGGTAAGTAGTAGTTATCTGTCCTCTATAGATATATAGGTAAGTAGTAGTTATCTGTCCTCTATAGATATATAGGTAAGTAGTAGTCGCCCTATAGATATATAGGTAAGTAGTAGTTATCTGTCCTCTATAGATATATAGGTAAGTAGTAGTTATCTGTCCTCTATAGATATATAGGTAAGGTAGTTACTGTCCCTATAGATATATAGGTAAGTAGTAGTTATCTGTCCTCTATAGATATATAGGTAAGTAGTAGTTATCTGTCCTCTATAGGTATATAGGTAAGTAGTAGTTATCTGTCCTCTATAGGTATATAGGTAAGTAGTAGTTATCTGTCCTCTAAAGAAGTTATGTATAGTATATAGGTAAGTAGTAGTTATCTGTCCTCTATAGATATATAGGTAAGTAGTAGTTATCTGTCCTCTATAGATATATAGGTAAGTAGTAGTTATCTGTCCTCTATAGATATATAGGTAAGTAGTAGTTATCTGTCCTCTATAGATATATAGGTAAGTAGTAGTTATCTGTCCTCTATAGATATATAGGTAAGTAGTAGTTATCTGTCCTCTATAGATATATAGGTAAGTAGTAGTTATCTGTCCTCTATATGTATATAGGTAAGTAGTAGTTACCTGTCCTCTATAGATATATAGGTAAGTAGTAGTTATCTGTCCTCTATAGATATATAGGTAAGTAGTCGTTATCTGTCCTCTATAGATATATAGGTAAGTAGTCGTTATCTGTCCTCTATAGATATATAGGTAAGTAGTCGTTATCTGTCCTCTATAGATATATAGGTAAGTAGTAGTTACCTGTCCTCTATAGATATATAGGTAAGTAGTAGTTATCTGTCCTCTATATGTATATAGGTAAGTAGTAGTTATCTGTCCTCTATATGTATATAGGTAAGTAGTAGTTATCTGTCCTCTATAGATATATAGGTAAGTAGTAGTTATCTGTCCTCTATAGATATATAGGTAAGTAGTAGTTATCTGTCCTCTATATGTATATAGGTAAGTAGTAGTTATCTGTCCTCTATAGATATATAGGTAAGTAGTAGTTATCTGTCCTCTATAGATATATAGGTAAGTAGTAGTTATCTGTCCTCTATATGTATATAGGTAAGTAGTAGTTATCTGTCCTCTATATGTATATAGGTAAGTAGTAGTTATCTGTCCTCTATAGATATATAGGTAAGTAGTAGTTATCTGTCCTCTATAGATATATAGGTAAGTAGTAGTTATCTGTCCTCTATATGTATATAGGTAAGTAGTAGTTATCTGTCCTCTATATGTATATAGGTAAGTAGTAGTTATCTGTCCTCTATATGTATATAGGTAAGTAGTAGTTATCTGTCCTCTATATGTATATAGGTAAGTAGTAGTTATCTGTCCTCTATAGATATATAGGTAAGTAGTAGTTATCTGTCCTCTATAGATATATAGGTAAGTAGTAGTTATCTGTCCTCTATAGATATATAGGTAAGTAGTAGTTATCTGTCCTCTATATGTATATAGGTAAGTAGTAGTTATCTGTCCTCTATAGATATATAGGTAAGTAGTAGTTATCTGTCCTCTATAGATATATAGGTAAGTAGTAGTTATCTGTCCTCTATATGTATATAGGTAAGTAGTAGTTATCAGTCCTCTATATGTATATAGGTAAGTAGTAGTTATCTGTCCTCTATAGATATATAGGTAAGTAGTCGTTATCTGTCCTCTATATGTATATAGGTAAGTAGTAGTTATCTGTCCTCTATATGTATATAGGTAAGTAGTAGTTACCTGTCCTCTATAGATATATAGGTAAGTAGTAGTTATCTGTCCTCTATATGTATATAGGTAAGTAGTAGTTATCTGTCCTCTATATGTATATAGGTAAGTAGTAGTTACCTGTCCTCTATAGATATATAGGTAAGTAGTAGTTATCTGTCCTCTATAGATATATAGGTAAGTAGTAGTTATCTGTCCTCTATATGTATATAGGTAAGTAGTAGTTACCTGTCCTCTATAGATATATAGGTAAGTAGTAGTTATCTGTCCTCTATAGATATATATAGGTAAGTAGTAGTTATCTGTCCTCTATATGTATATAGGTAAGTAGTAGTTATCTGTCCTCTATAGATATATAGGTAAGTAGTCGTTATCTGTCCTCTATAGATATATAGGTAAGTAGTAGTTATCTGTCCTCTATAGATATATAGGTAAGTAGTCGTTATCTGTCCTCTATAGATATATAGGTAAGTAGTAGTTATCTGTCCTCTATATGTATATAGGTAAGTAGTAGTTATCTGTCCTCTATAGATATATAGGTAAGTAGTAGTTATCTGTCCTCTATAGATATATAGGTAAGTAGTAGTTATCTGTCCTCTATAGATATATAGGTAAGTAGTAGTTATCTGTCCTCTATAGATATATAGGTAAGTAGTAGTTATCTGTCCTCTATATGTATATAGGTAAGTAGTAGTTACCTGTCCTCTATAGATATATAGGTAAGTAGTAGTTATCTGTCCTCTATATGTATATAGGTAAGTAGTAGTTATCTGTCCTCTATAGATATATAGGTAAGTAGTAGTTATCTGTCCTCTATAGATATATAGGTAAGTAGTCGTTATCTGTCCTCTATAGATATATAGGTAAGTAGTCGTTATCTGTCCTCTATAGATATATAGGTAAGTAGTAGTTACCTGTCCTCTATAGATATATAGGTAAGTAGTAGTTATCTGTGCTCTATAGATATATAGGTAAGTAGTAGTTATCTGTCCTCTATATGTATATAGGTAAGTAGTAGTTATCTGTCCTCTATAGATATATAGGTAAGTAGTAGTTATCTGTCCTCTATAGATATATAGGTAAGTAGTAGTTATCTGTCCTCTATATGTGTATAGGTAAGTAGTAGTTATCTGTCCTCTATATGTATATAGGTAAGTAGTAGTTACCTGTCCTCTATAGATATATAGGTAAGTAGTAGTTATCTGTCCTCTATATGTATATAGGTAAGTAGTAGTTATCTGTCCTCTATAGATATATAGGTAAGTAGTAGTTATCTGTCCTCTATATGTATATAGGTAAGTAGTAGTTACCTGTCCTCTATAGATATATAGGTAAGTAGTAGTTATCTGTCCTCTATATGTATATAGGTAAGTAGTAGTTATCTGTCCTCTATAGATATATAGGTAAGTAGTAGTTATCTGTCCTCTATAGATATATAGGTAAGTAGTAGTTATCTGTCCTCTATAGATATATAGGTAAGTAGTAGTTATCTGTCCTCTCTATGTATATAGGTAAGTAGTAGTTACCTGTCCTCTATAGATATATAGGTAAGTAGTAGTTATCTGTCCTCTATATGTATATAGGTAAGTAGTAGTTATCTGTCCTCTATAGATATATAGGTAAGTAGTAGTTATCTGTCCTCTATAGATATATAGGTAAGTAGTCGTTATCTGTCCTCTATCGATATATAGGTAAGTAGTAGTTATCTGTCCTCTATATGTATATAGGTAAGTAGTAGTTATCTGTCCTCTATAGATATATAGGTAAGTAGTAGTTATCTGTCCTCTATAGATATATAGGTAAGTAGTAGTTATCTGTCCTCTATAGATATATAGGTAAGTAGTAGTTATCTGTCCTCTATATGTATATAGGTAAGTAGTAGTTACCTGTCCTCTATAGATATATAGGTAAGTAGTAGTTATCTGTCCTCTATATGTATATAGGTAAGTAGTAGTTATCTGTCCTCTATAGATATATAGGTAAGTAGTAGTTATCTGTCCTCTATAGATATATAGGTAAGTAGTAGTTATCTGTCCTCTATATGTATATAGGTAAGTAGTAGTTACCTGTCCTCTATAGATATATAGGTAAGTAGTAGTTATCTGTCCTCTATAGATATATAGGTAAGTAGTAGTTATCTGTCCTCTATATGTATATAGGTAAGTAGTAGTTACCTGTCCTCTATATGTATATAGGTAAGTAGTAGTTATCTGTCCTCTATAGATATATAGGTAAGTAGTAGTTATCTGTCCTCTATAGATATATAGGTAAGTAGTAGTTATCTGTCCTCTATAGATATATAGGTAAGTAGTAGTTATCTGTCCTCTATAGATATATAGGTAAGTAGTAGTTATCTGTCCTCTATAGATATATAGGTAAGTAGTAGTTATCTGTCCTCTATAGATATATAGGTAAGTAGTAGTTACCTGTCCTCTATAGATATATAGGTAAGTAGTAGTTACCTGTCCTCTATAGATATATAGGTAAGTAGTAGTTATCTGTCCTCTATAGATATATAGGTAAGTAGTCGTTATCTGTCCTCTATAGATATATAGGTAAGTCGTCGTTATCTGTCCTCTATAGATATATAGGTAAGTAGTAGTTATCTGGTCAGTGGGCGGAGTGATGGCCGGACTGGTATTACTGGTCTGACCCCGGCCAGGCTCCGGTTTCTATGTCCGCTGATACCCCTTTGGGGGTGATACTGGCCACGTCCAGCATGGGCGGGGGGTGCGGAGCCTGTACTGGCGGGAGGATGTAGATGTCTTCTGTGGCCCCCCGAGGCTGTGGCTCCTCCCTGTGTCTCCAGCCCCCCAGACCTGTGCACATAGTCCATAGGTCACATGTCCATTGATACTTCAGAGCCCAGGTCAGGCTGGCACTTGTAGTTCTATACCAAAGGACTTTTATCTGGAGCTTAGAGCAGGGTGCGGCCTCCTGAGAGATGTATGTGGCCACCGCCCAGGTCATAGTCCTGACTACGCTGGCAGTACGACAGCAGGTACAAGTGGATGAACTGTGCCAGGAGCCATGACGGCTCTACATGATGGGGGTTATACTCCATCATCCCTGCAGTGTAGTCACTACATCATGGACAGTGGGCAGACAACACAGTGCACCTATGGGGGGAAGGGGGTGGTCACAGGGCTCCAGTAAGGGGACACAGGGGTCCGGAGAGAGGACACAGGGACCTGGAGGGAGGAGCCCTGTATAGAGGAGATGTCGGGGTACAGGAGGAGCCCTGTATAGAGGAGATGTCGGGGCACAGGGGGAGCCCTGTATAGAGGAGATGTCGGGGTACAGGAGGAGCCCTGTAGAGGAGATGTCGGGGTACAGGTGGAGCCCTGTATAGAGGAGAAGTCGGGGTACAGGAGGAGCCCTGTATAGAGGAGATGTCGGGGTACAGGGGGAGCCCTGTATAGAGGAGATGTCGGGGTACAGAGGGAGCCCTGTATAGAGGAGATGTCGGGGTACAGGGGGAGCCCTGTATAGAGCAGATGTCGGGGTACAGGGGGAGCCCTGTATAGAGGAGATGTCGGGGTACAGGAGGAGCTCTGTATAGAGCAGATGTCGGGGTACAGGGGGAGCCCTGTATAGAGGAGATGTCGGGGTACAGGGGGAGCCCTGTATAGAGGAGATGTCGGGGTACAGGGGGAGCCCTGTATAGAGGAGATGTCGGGGTACAGGAGGAGCCCTGTATAGAGGAGATGTCGGGGTACAGGAGGAGCCCTGTATAGAGGAGATGTCGGGGTACAGGAGGAGCCCTGTATAGAGGAGATGTCGGGGTACAGGAGGAGCCCTGTATAGAGGAGATGTCGGGGTACAGGAGGAGCTCTGTATAGAGCAGATGTCGGGGTTCAGGGGGAGCCCTGTATAGAGGAGATGTCGGGGTACAGGGGGAGCCCTGTATAGAGGAGATGTCGGGGTACAGGAGGAGCTCTGTATAGAGGAGATGTCGGGGTACAGGGGGAGCCCTGTATAGAGGAGATGTCGGGGTACAGGAGGAGCCCTGTATAGAGGAGATGTCGGGGTACATGGGGAGCCCTGTATAGAGGAGATGTCGGGGTACAGGAGGAGCCCTGTATAGAGGAGATGTCGGGGTACAGGAGGAGCCCTGTATAGAGGAGATGTCGGGGTACAGGAGGAGCCCTGTATAGAGGACATGTCGGGGTACAGGAGGAGCCCTGTATAGAGGACATGTCGGGGTACAGGAGGAGCCCTGTATAGAGGACATGTCGGGGTACAGGAGGAGCCCTGTTTAGAGGACATGTCGGGGTACAGGAGGAGCCCTGTATAGAGGACATGTCGGGGTACATGAGGAGCCCTGTATAGAGGACATGTCGGGGTACATGAGGAGCCCTGTATAGAGGACATGTCGGGGTACAGGAGGAGCCCTGTATAGAGGAGATGTCGGGGAACAGGAGGAGACCTGTATAGAGGAGATGTCGGGGTACAGGAGGAGCCCTGTATAGAGGAGATGTCGGGGTACAGGAGGAGCCCTGTATAGAGGAAATGTCGGGGTACAGGAGAAGCCCTGTATAGAGGAAATGTCGGGGTACAGGAGGAGCTCTGTATAGAGGAAATGTCGGGGTACAGGAGGAGCTCTGTATAGAGGAAATGTCGGGGTAGAGGAGGAGCTCTGTATAGAGGAAATGTCGGGGTACAGGAGGAGCTCTGTATAGAGGAAATGTCGGGGTACAGGAGGAGCTCTGTATAGAGGAAATGTCGGGGTACAGGAGGAGCTCTGTATAGAGGAAATGTCGGGGTACAGGAGGACCTCTGTATAGAGGAAATGTCGGGGTACAGGAGGAGCTCTGTATAGAGGAAATGTCGGGGTACAGGAGGAGCTCTGTATAGAGGAAATGTCGGGGTACAGGAGGAGCTCTGTATAGAGGAAATGTCGGGGTACAGGAGGAGCTCTGTATAGATGAAATGTCGGGGTACAGGAGGAGCTCTGTATAGAGGAAATGTCGGGGTACAGGAGGAGCTCTGTATAGAGGAAATGTCGGGGTACAGGAGGAGCTCTGTATAGAGGAAATGTCGGGGTACAGGAGGAGCTCTGTATAGAGGAAATGTCGGGGTACAGGAGGAGCTCTGTATAGAGGAAATGTCGGGGTACAGGAGGAGCTCTGTATAGAGGAAATGTCGGGGTACAGGAGGAGCTCTGTATAGAGATGTCGGGGTACAGGAGAAGCTCCGTATAGAGATGTCGGGGTACAGGAGGAGCCCCGTATAGAGGAGATTTCGGGGTACAGGAGGAGCCCCGTATAGAGGAGCTGTCGGGGTACAGGAGGAGCCCCGTATAGAGGAGCTGTCGGGGTACAGGAGGAGCCCCGTATAGAGGAGCTGTCGGGGTACAGGAGGAGCCCCGTATAGAGGAGATGTCGGGGTACATGGGGAGCTCTGTATAGAGGAGCTGTCGGGGTACAGGAGGAGCCCCGTATAGAGGAGATGTCGGGGTACATGGGGAGCCCCGTATAGAGGAGATGTCGGGGTACATGGGGAGCTCTGTATAGAGGAGATGTCGGGGTACAGGAGGAGCTCTGTATAGAGGAGATGTCGGGGTACAGGAGGAGCTCTGTATAGAGGAGATGTCGGGGTACAGGAGGAGCTTTGTATAGAGGAGATGTCGGGGTACAGGAGGAGCTCTGTATAGAGGAGATGTCGGGGTACAGGAGGAGCCCTGTATAGAGGAGATGTCGGGGTACAGGAGGAGCCCTGTATAGAGGAGATGTCGGGGTACAGGAGGAGCTCTGTATAGAGGAGATGTCGGGGTACATGGGGAGCCCCGTATAGAGGAGATGTCGGGGTACAGGAGGAGCTCTGTATAGAGGAGATGTCGGGGGACAGGAGGAGCCCTGTATAGAGGAGATGTCGGGGTACAGGAGGAGCCCCGTATAGAGGAGATGTCGGGGTACAGGAGGAGCTCTGTATAGAGGAGATGTCGGGGTTCAGGAGGAGCTCTGTATAGAGGAGATGTCGGGGTACAGGAGGAGCTCTGTATAGAGGAGATGTCGGGGTACAGGAGGAGCTCTGTATAGAGGAGATGTCGGGGTACAGGAGGAGCCCTGTATAGAGGAGATGTCGGGGTACATGGGGAGCCCTGTATAGAGGAGATGTCGGGGTACAGGAGGAGCTCTGTATAGAGGAGATGTCGGGGTACAGGAGGAGCTCTGTATAGAGGAGATGTCGGGGTACAGGAGGAGCTCTGTATAGAGGAGATGTCGGGGTACAGGAGGAGCTCTGTATAGAGGACATGTCGGGGCACAGGAGGAGCTCTGTATAGAGGACATGTCGGGGTACAGGAGGAGCTCTGTATAGAGGAGATGTCGGGGTACAGGAGGAGCTCTGTATAGAGGACATGTCGGGGTACAGGAGGAGCTCTGTATAGAGGACATGTCGGGGTACAGGAGGAGCTCTGTATAGAGGACATGTCGGGGTACAGGAGGAGCTCTGTATAGAGGACATGTCGGGGTACAGGAGGAGCCCTGTATAGAGGAGATGTCGGGGTACATGGGGAGCCCTGTATAGAGGAGATGTCGGGGTACAGGAGGAGCCCTGTATAGAGGAGATGTCGGGGTACATGGGGAGCCCTGTATAGAGGAGATGTCGGGGTACAGGAGGAGCTCTGTATAGAGGAGATGTCGGGGTACAGGAGGAGCTCTGTATAGAGGAGATGTCGGGGTACAGGAGGAGCCCTGTATAGAGGAGCTGTCGGGGTACAGGAGGAGCTCTGTATAGAGGAGATGTCGGGGTACAGGAGGAGCCCTGTATAGAGGAGCTGTCGGGGTACAGGAGGAGCTCTGTATAGAGGAGATGTCGGGGTACAGGAGGAGCTCTGTATAGAGGAGATGTCGGGGTACAGGAGGAGCTCTGTATAGAGGAGATGTCGGGGTACAGGAGGAGCTCTGTATAGAGGAGATGTCGGGGTACAGGAGGAGCTCTGTATAGAGGAGATGTCGGGGTACAGGAGGAGCCCTGTATAGAGGAGCTGTCGGGGTACAGGAGGAGCTCTGTATAGAGGAGATGTCGGGGTACAGGAGGAGCTCTGTATAGAGGAGATGTCGGGGTACAGGAGGAGCTCTGTATAGAGGAGATGTCGGGGTACAGGAGGAGCTCTGTATAGAGGAGATGTCGGGGTACAGGAGGAGCTCTGTATAGAGGAGCTTTTGGGGCGTAGTTGCTAAACTCCGGGCAGTGAAGGGTTACTTTACTTTGTCTGATACTTTGTAGCAGTGGCTCCGGGCGGCGCCGCTGATTGGCTGGAGCTGCGCCCCTGTGGGCGGGGCCGATACCTTTGCCGGGAGGATGGTAGATCAGCCCCTCCACCCCGAGCACAGAGACGGAAAGATGAGGAGTGCCGGGCCGCTCTGGAGCCTGCTCAGCCTGGGGGCCCTGCTAGTGCTCAGCCTCAGCCCAGCCGGGGCCCTAAAGCATGCCGTGTACTGGAACTCCAGCAATCCCAGGTGAGAGCCCCACACCCAGCCCGAGCCAAAGACACCGGGTGCGGGGAGGGACCCTGACTACTGACCCTCGGAGGTAGGGACCCTGACTACTGACCCCCGGAGGTAGGGACACTGACTACTGTATACTCACCCCCGGAGGTGGGGACACTGACTACTGTATACTCACCCCCGGAGGTGGGGACACTGACTACTGTATACTGACCCCCGGAGGTGGGGACACTGACTACTGTATACTGACCCCCGGAGGTAGGGACACTGACTACTGACCCCCGGAGGTAGGGACACTGACTACTGTATACTGACCCCCGGAGGTGGGGACACTGACTACTGTATACTGACCCCCGGAGGTGGGGACACTGACTACTGTATACTGACCCCCGGAGGTGGGGACACTGACTACTGTATACTGACCCCCGGAGGTGGGGACCCTGACTACTGTATACTGACCCCCGGAGGAGGGGACCCTGACTACTGTATACTCACCCCCGGAGGAGGGGACACTGACTACTGTATACTGACCCCCGGAGGAGGGGACACTGACTACTGTATACTGACCCCCGGAGGTGGGGACACTGACTACTGAACCCCCGGGGTAGGGCCCCGCACTGACCCCCGGAGGTGGGGACACTGACTACTGTATACTGACCCCCGGAGGTAGGGGACCCTGACTACTGACCCCCGGAGGTGGGGACACTGACTACTGTATACTCACCCCCGGAGGAGGGGACACTGACTACTGTATACTGACCCCCGGAGGTGGGGACACTGACTACTGTATACTGACCCCCGGAGGTAGGGACACTGACTACTGTATACTGACCTGCGGAGGTGGGGACACTACTGTATACTGACCCCCGGAGGTAGGGGCACTGACTACTGTATACTGACCTGCGGAGGTGGGGACACTACTGTATACTGACCCCCGGAGGTAGGGGCACTGACTACTGTATACTGACCCCCGGAGGTAGGGACCCTGACTACTGTATACTGACCCCCGGAGGTAGGGGCACTGACTACTGTATACTGACCCCCGGAGGTGGGGACACTGACTACTGTATACTGACCCCCGGAGGTGGGGACACTGACTACTGTATACTGACCCCCGGAGGTGGGGACACTGACTACTGTATACTGACCCCCGGAGGTAGGGGCACTGACTACTGTATACTGACCCCGGAGATAGGGACACTGACTACTGTATACTGACCCCCGGAGGTAGGGGCACTGACTACTGTATACTGACCTGCGGAGGTGGGGACACTACTGTATACTGACCCCGGAGATAGGGACACTGACTACTGTATACTGACCCCCGGAGGTAGGGACACTGACTACTGTATACTGACCCCCGGAGGTAGGGACCCTGACTACTGTATACTGACCCCGGAGATAGGGACACTGACTACTGTATACTGACCCCCGGAGATAGGGACACTGACTACTGTATACTGACCCCCGGAGGTAGGGACCCTGACTACTGTATACTGACCCCGGAGATAGGGACACTGACTACTGTATACTGACCCCCGGAGGTAGGGACCCTGACTACTGTATACTGACCCCCGGAGGTGGGGACACTGACTACTGTATACTGTCCCCGGAGGTAGGGACACTGACTACTGTATACTGACCCCCGGAGGTGGGGACACTGACTACTGTATACTGACCCCCGGAGGTAGGGACCCTGACTACTGACCCCCGGAGGTGGGGACACTGACTACTGTATACTGACCCCCGGAGGTAGGGACCCTGACTACTGTATACTGACCCCCGGAGGTGGGGACACTGACTACTGTATACTGACCCCGGAGATAGGGACACTGACTACTGTATACTGACCCCCCGGAGATAGGGACACTGACTACTGTATACTGACCCCCGGAGGTAGGGGCACTGACTACTGTATACTGACCCCCGGAGGTGGGGACACTGACTACTGTATACTGACCCCCGGAGATAGGGACACTGACTACTGTATACTGATCCCCGGAGGTAGGGACCCTGACTACTGTATACTGACCCCCGGAGGTAGGGACACTGACTACTGTATACTGACCCCCGGAGGTGGGGACACTGACTACTGTATACTGTCCCCGGAGGTAGGGACACTGACTACTGTATACTGACCCCCGGAGGTAGGGACACTGACTACTGTATACTGACCCCCGGAGGTGGGGACACTGACTACTGTATACTGACCCCCGGAGGTAGGGACCCTGACTACTGTATACTGACCCCCGGAGGTAGGGACCCTGACTACTGTATACTGACCCCCGGAGGTGGGGACACTGACTACTGTATACTGACCCCCGGAGGTGGGGACACTGACTACTGTATACTGACCCCCGGAGGTGGGGACACTGACTACTGTATACTGACCTCCGGAGGTAGGGACCCTGACGATACTGACCCCCGGAGGTGGGGACCCTGACTACTGTATACTGACCCCCGGAGGTAGGGACCCTGACTACTGTATACTGACCCCCGGAGGTAGGGACCCTGACTACTGTATACTGACCCCCGGAGGTGGGGACACTGACTACTGTATACTGACCCCCGGAGGTGGGGACACTGACTACTGTATACTGACCCCCGGAGGTGGGGACACTGACTACTGTATACTGACCTCCGGAGGTAGGGACCCTGACTACTGACCCCCGGAGGTGGGGACCCTGACTACTGTATACTGACCCCCGGAGGTAGGGACCCTGACCACTGTATACTGACCCCCGGAGGTGGGGACACTGACTACTGTATACTGACCCCCGGAGGTGGGGACACTGACTACTGTATACTGACCCCCGGAGGTGGGGACACTGACTACTGTATACTGACCTCCGGAGGTAGGGACCCTGACTACTGACCCCCGGAGGTGGGGACCCTGACTACTGTATACTGACCCCCGGAGGTAGGGACCCTGACTACTGTATACTGACCCCCGGAGGTAGGGACCCTGACTACTGTATACTGACCCCCAGAGGTGGGGACACTGACTACTGTATACTGACCCCCGGAGGTGGGGACACTGACTACTGTATACTGACCCCCGGAGGTGGGGACACTGACTACTGTATACTGACCCCCGGAGGTGGGGACACTGACTACTGTATACTGACCCCCGGAGGTAGGGACACTGACTACTGTATACTGACCCCCGGAGATAGGGACACTGACTACTGTATACTGACCCCTGGAGGTAGGGACACTGACTACTGTATACTGACCCCCGGAGATGGGGACACTGACTACTGTATACTGACCCCCGGAGGTAGGGACACTGACTACTGTATACTGCCCCCGGAGGTGGGGACACTGACTACTGTATACTGCCCCCGGAGGTGGGGACACTGACTACTGTATACTGACCCCCGGAGGTAGGGACACTGACTACTGTATACTGCCCCCGGAGATAGGGACACTGACTACTGTATACTGACCCCCCGGAGATAGGGACACTGACTACTGTATACTGACCCCCGGAGATAGGGACACTGACTACTGTATACTGACCCCCGGAGATAGGGACACTGACTACTGTATACTGTCCCCGGAGATAGGGACACTGACTACTGTATACTGACCCCCCGGAGATAGGGACACTGACTACTGTATACTGACCCTCAGAGCTGAGAGCACTTGTGTGGGACTCCTTGCCCCCAGACCTCAGGGGGACTGACTACTGGCTCCAGACTATATGGCAACCAGAGGACAACAGTGACTGCCCTCAGGCCACTCACATCAAGCCCCAAACCTATATTACTGTTCGACCCCCTGCTCTCTGCACTGCCCTACCTGCCCCCCCGCGCTCTCTGTGTTGCGCTGCCTGCCCCCCCTCCCCGCGCTCTGTTGCGCTGCCTGCTCCCCCCTCCCCGCGCTCTGTTGCGCTGCCTGCTCCCCCTCCCCGCGCTCTGTTGCGCTGCCTGCTCCCCCTCCCCGCGCTCTGTTGCGCTGCCTGCTCCCCCCTCCCCGCGCTCTGTTGCGCTGCCTGCTCCCCCCTCCCCGCGCTCTCTGTGTTGCGCTGCCTGCCTCCCCCCTCCCCGCGCTCTCTGTGTTGTTGCGTTGCCTGCTCCCCCCTCCCCGTGCTCACTGTGTTGCGCTGCCTGCTCCCCCCTCCCCGCGCTCTCTGTGTTGCGCTGCCTGCTCCCCCCCTCCCCGCGCTCTGTGTTGCGCTGCCTGATCCCCCCTCCCCCGCGCTCTCTGTGTTGCGCTGCCTGCTCCCCCCCTCCCCGCGCTCTGTGTTGCGCTGCCTACTCCCCCTCCCCCGCACTCTCTGTGTTGCGCTGCCTGCCTCCCCCCCTCCCCGCGCTCTGTGTTGCGCTGCCTGCTCCCCCCTCCCCCGCGCTCTCTTTGTTGCGCTGCCTGCTCCCCCCCTCCCCGCGCTCTCTGTGTTGCGCTGCCTGCTCCCCCCTCCCCGCGCTCTGTTGAGCTGCCTGCTCCCCCCTCCCCGCGCTCTGTTGAGCTGCCTGCCTCCCCCCTCCCCGCGCTCTCTGTGTTGCGCTGCCTGCTCCCCCCTCCCCGCGCTCCCTGTGTTGCGCTGCCTGCCTCCCCCTCCCCGCGCTCCTGTGTTGCGCTGCCTGCTCCCCCTCCCCGCGCTCTGTTGAGCTGCCTGCCCCCCTCCCCGCGCTCTGTTGAGCTGCCTGCTCCCCCCCCCCGCGCTCTCTGTGTTGCGCTGCCTGCTCCCCCCTCCCCGCGCTCCCTGTGTTGCGCTGCCTGCCCCCCCCCCTCCCCGCGCTCTCTGTGTTGCGCTGCCTGCCCTCCCCCTCCCCCGCGCTCTCTGTGTTGCGCTGCCTGCCCCCCCCCCTCCCCCCGCGCTCTCTGTGTTGCGCTGCCTGCCTCCCCCCTCCCCGCGCTCTCTGTGTTGCGCTGCCTGCCTCCCCCCTCCCCCGCGCTCTCTGTGTTGCGCTGCCTGCCTCCCCCCTCCCCGCGCTCTGTTGAGCTGCCTGCTCCCCCCTCCCCGCGCTCTGTTGAGCTGCCTGCTCCCCCCTCCCCCGCGCTCTCTGTGTTGCGCTGCCTGCTCCCCCCTCCCCCGCGCTCCCTGTGTTGCGCTGCCTGCTCCCCCCTCCCCCGTGCTCCCTGTGTTGCGCTGCCTGCTCCCCCCTCCTCGCGCTCCCTGTGTTGCGCTGCCTGCCTCCCCCCTCCCCGCGCTCCCTGTGTTGCGCTGCCTGCCTCCCCCCCTCCCCCGCGCTCTGTGTTGCGCTGCCTGCTCCCCCCTCCCCCGCGCTCTCTGTGTTGCGCTGCCTGCTCCCTGTGTTGCGCTGCCTGCTCCCCCCTCCCCGCGCTGCCTGTGTTGCGCTGCCTGCTCACTATTTGCACCCCAGTACCCCTCCACTCAGTAGGTCTCAGACTACCTTATTAATACTATACTGCGCTGTTCTCTCAGCGTACCTTCAGGCCTCCGGACACTGCCACCTGCCTGCACCCTATTACTGCTCCCCTCACTTCTACCCTCCACATCCTGCCTGTGCCCCCCGCTGTGTATCCGCTGACGCTGCCCCTTTGTTATAGGGCTTAGGCTGTAATGAGAAACAGAGCAGTGGGGAGGGGATGATGTGTAGTGGTGGTGGGGGGTGTCCCGGGAGTCACAGCCCTGGACGCTGTATATCAGTCCCCGGCTCTGCCTGCACCCCTGTTGTCTGCAGTGCTGGGCTCCCCTATAACGGGAGGTGCACCCCTCCCCCCTCGGCTGCAGGAAGGGTTTGTTATTTTGGGCAGCGGCCCCTCTGCTTATGTTGGACCCGGCTGTGTTTTCCCATCTTGCAGGCTGCAGTGTAGATGGATGGCGCTGTTTATCTTGGCAGGACTATGCTCCCCGGCGCCAGCTCTGCCGCCTTCTGTAGTTTGTCCTGTATGAGTACTGGGCTCTGCTGAGAGTTGTAGTGCCTGTGGCTGGTGGAGGCTCTTGTTGTGGTGATTGTTCTGTACAAGACATCAGTATAGTGGTGGTGGCCCAGACTCCGGGCCTAGGGTTGCCCGCTGTCTGTCTGGGAGAACTGGGTGACCCTGTGATAGTGGGTTGGGCAGAGGGGGTCACCTCCACCCTACGTGTGCAGTACTATGGGCTCCCCCCTTCCCCCCATAGGCTGCTATTAAGTGTCATTTCCTCTGCAGATATTATCTAGAAACTACATGATGTATGTGTGTGTGTACTGCGGCCCCTGTGTGAGAGCAGGTATGTGCGGGGCCCCTGGCTGTGTGTGAGAATGGCTGCCTGTACCCTGTGGGGCCCCATGACTTGCATATATCTCTTCTCATAATGTTCTGGATTAATCCAGATGAGTCGGTCATTACAGGTCCTCGGACATTCCACTCCGACCCCTAGAAGCTCCTACTTTGCGGTCACCTCTAGGTTGTCTTGGTTGCCACTGGTTAAAGTAAAGATTGTGGGACGCACTGGCCTGGGTGGGCTGGGGTCGGGACGCACTGGCTTGGGTGGACTGGTATCAGGACGCACTGGCCGGGGTGGGCTGGTGGCGGGACGCACTGGCCGGGGTGGGCTGGTGGCGGGACGCACTGGCTGGGGTGGGGAGGTGGCGGGACGCACTGGCCGGGGGTGGGGAGGTGGCGGGATGCACTGGCCGGGGTGGGCTGGTAGCGGTACACACTGGCTGGGGTGGGGAGGTGGCGGGAAGCACTGGCCTGGATGGGCTGTTGTTGGGATGCACTGGCCGGGGTGGGCTGGTGGCGGGACGCACTGGCCGGGGTGGCGAGGTGGTGGGACGCACTGGCCGGGGTGAGGTGGCGGGACGGACTGGCCGGGGTGGGGTGGGGAGGTGGCGGGACGCACTGGCCGGGGTGGGGAGGTGGCGGGACGCACTGGCCGGGGTGGGCTGGTGGCGGTACACACTGGCCGGGGGTGGGGAGGTGGCGGGAAGCACTGGCCTGGATGGGCTGTTTTCGGGATGGCACGGGGTGGGGGGGGGGGCCGGGGTGGGCTGGTGGCGGGACGCACTGGCCGGGGGGGGTGGCGAGGTGGCGGGACGTACTGGCCAGGGTGGGGGTGGCGGGGACGCACTGGCCGGGGTGGGGTGGCGAGGTGGCGGGACGCACTGGCCGGGGGTGGGGTGGCGAGGTGGCGGGACGCACTGGCCGGGGGTGGGGTGGCGAGGTGGCGGGACGCACTGGCCGGGGGTGGGGGGGGTGGCGGGGCGGCACTGGCCGGGGGTGGGGGGGGGGGGGGCGGGACGCACTGGCCGGGGTGGGGTGGCGAGGTGGCGGGACGCACTGGCCGGGGTGGGGTGGCGAGGTGGCGGGACGCACTGGCCGGGGGTGGGGTGGCGAGGTGGCGGGACGCACTGGCCGGGGTGGGGGTGGCGGGGCGCGGGGGGCAGGCCGGGGTGGGGTGGCGGGACGCACTGGCCGGGGTGGGGTGGCGAGGTGGCGGGACGCACTGGCCGGGGTGGGGTGGCGGGGGGGGGGAGGCGGGGTGGGGGGGGGCGGGACGCACTGGCCGGGGTGGGGTGGCGAGGTGGCGGGACGCACTGGCCGGGGGTGGGGTGGCGGGGGTGGCGGGACGCACTGGCCGGGGGGGTGGGCTGGTGGCGGGACGCACTGGCCGGGGTGGGGGGAGGTGGCGGGACGCACTGGCCGGGGGTGGGCTGGTGGCGGGACGCACTGGCCGGGGGTGGGGAGGTGGCGGGAAGCACTGGCCGGGGGTGGGGAGGTGGCGGGAAGCACTGGCCTGGATGGGCTGGTGGCGGGACGCACTGGCCGGGGGTGGGCTGGTGGCGGGACGCACTGGCCGGGGTGGGCTGGTGGCGGGACGCACTGGCCGGGGTGGCGGGACGCACTGGCCGGGGTGGGCGGGACGCACTGGCCGGGGTGGGGGTGGCGAGGTGGCGGGACGCACTGGCCGGGGTGGGGTGGCGAGGTGGCGGGACGCACTGGCCGGGGGTGGGGTGGGGAGGTGGCGGGACGGACTGGCCGGGGTGGGGTGGGGAGGTGGAGGGACGCACTGGCCGGGGGTGGGGAGGTGGCACTTTAGATTTAGGTTATTTAATGTCTGTGAGGTTGTTGGCTGAGGCTCATTCAGTAAAGGTCAGGGGAAAGATCGGGGTGTCTGGAGGGAAAAGGACCCGTCTGCAAGGTGACAGAGGGGGATAGGGGTGTCAGGAGGGAGACAAAGAAAAAAAGGTGTCTGGAGAAATATAAAGGTGTCAGAAGGTGCCTGTGGGAGGGGGGGGGGAAGAGGGGAAATAAGGGTATCAGGAGAAGGATGGAGGGGTCCAGAAGCAGTGTGCTCCTCTCTTCCCATTCACATGCATACCCAGCCACACACAGTGTATATGTGTATGGAAGAGGCAGGAGGGATAGTTGTGGGCTGGCCGCTATATGGGCAGTTGTAGAACCTAATGACGTGATGCTGCCGGTGATCATACACATTAGACAGGGGTAGGTTGATGGTTGAACCATGGTCTGGTAAGCGATCACCTCACATCCTCAGCTGTACACTTTCTTCCCCATATTGTTCCATCCATTGTTCTTTGCCTGATGTTTAAGGACATGTTTGTGTGTTGAGTGCACAAGACACCGGCAGAGACTTCTCTCCAGACCGAGGATGGTGATCTCAAGATCTTCCATTGAATGGTCCTAGTAGAGTTAGAAAGAGTGGTGTAGATTATAGAGCTGTGGTGACATGAAGAAGAGATGTGTGAGGATTATATAGAGCTGTGGTGACCTGAAGAAGAGACGTGTGAGGATTATATAGAGCTGTGGTGACATGAAGAAGAGATGTGAGGATTATATAGAGCTGTGGTAACATAAAGAAGAAGAGACGTGTGAGGATTATATAGAGCTGTGGTCACATGAAGAAGAGACGTGTGAGGATTATATAGAGCTGTGGTGACATGAAGAGATGTGCGAGGATTATATAGAGCTGTGGTGACATGAAGAAGAAGAGACATGTGAGGATTATATAGAGCTGTGGTCACATGAAGAAGAGACGTGTGAGGATTATATAGAGCTGTGGTGACATGAAGAGATGTGCGAGGATTATATAGAGCTGTGGTGACATGAAGAAGAAGAGACATGTGAGGATTATATAGAGCTGTGGTGACATGAAGAAGAGATGTGTGAGGATTATATAGAGCTGTGGTGACATGAAGAAGATGTGTGAGGATTATATAGAGCTGTGGTCACATGAAGAAGAGACATGTGAGGATTATATAGAGCTGTGGTAACATGAAGAAGAAGAGACATGTGAGGATTATATAGAGCTGTGGTGACATGAAGAAGAGACGTGTGAGGATTATATAGAGCTGTGGTGACCTGAGAGAGAGGGAGGAGAGAGCTGTGGTGATGAGGATTATATAGAGCTGTGGTGACATGAAGAAGAGATGTGTGAGGATTATATAGAGCTGTGGTGACATGAAGAAGATGTGTGAGTATTATATAGAGCTGTGGTGACCTGAAGAAGAGACGTGTGAGGATTATATAGAGCTGTGGTAACATGAAGAAGAAGAGACATGTGAGGATTATATAGAGCTGTGGTGACATGAAGAAGAGACGTGTGAGGATTATATAGAGCTGTGGTGACCTGAAGAAGAGACGTGTGAGGATTATATAGAACTGTGGTGACATGAAGAAGAAGAGACGTGTGAGGATTATATAGAGCTGTGGTGACCTGAAGAAGAGACGTGTGAGGATTATATAGAGCTGTGGTAACATGAAGAAGAAGAGACATGTGAGGATTATATAGAGCTGTGGTGACATGAAGAAGAGACGTGTGAGGATTATATAGAACTGTGGTGACATGAAGAAGAAGAGACGTGTGAGGATTATATAGAGCTGTGGTGACATGAAGAAGAAGAGACGTGTGAGGATTATATAGAGCTGTGGTGACATGAAGAAGAGACGTGTGAGGATTATATAGAGCTGTGGTGACATGAAGAGACGTGTGAGGATTATATAGAGCTGTGGTGACATGAAGAGATGTTAGGATTATATAGAGCTGTGGTCAGATGAAGAGACATGAGGATTATATAGAGCTGCGGTGACATGAAGAAGAAGAAGAGACGTGTGAGGATTATATAGAGCTGTGGTGACATGATGAAGAAGAGACATGTGAGGATTCTATAGAGCTGTGGTCACATGAAGAAGAGACGTGTGAGGATTATATAGAGCTGTGGTGACATGATGAAGAAGAGACGTTAGGATTATATAGAGCTGTGGTGACATGAAGAAGAGACGTGTGAGGATTATATAGAGCTGTGGTGACATGAAGAAGAGATGTGTGAGGATTATATAGAGCTGTGGTGGCATGAAGAAGAGACGTGTGAAGCTTATATAGAGCTGTGGTGACATGAAGAGACATGTGAGGATTATATAGAGCTGTGGTCACATGAAGAGACGTGAGGATTATATAGAGCTGTGGTGATATGAAGAAGAGACGTGTGAGGATTATATAGAGCTGTGGTGACATGAAGAGACGTGTGAGTATTATATAGAGCTATGGTGACCTGAAGAAGAGACGTGTGAGGATTATATAGAGCTGTGGTGACATGAAGAAGAAGAGACGTGTGAGGATTATATAGAGCTGTGGTAACATGAAGAAGAAGAGACGTGTGAGGATTATATAGAGCTGTGGTCACATGAAAAAGAAGAGACACGTGAGGATTATATACAGCTGTGGTGACATGAAGAAGAGACATGAGGATTATATAGAGCTGTGGTCCCATGAAGAAGAGACGTGTGAGGATTCTATAGAGCTGTGGTCACATGAAGAAGAAACGTGTGAGGGTTATATCGATCTGTGGTGACATGAAGAGCCGTGTGACACACGTAGAGCAGACGTATGTGTACACGTGTAGAGTAGACGTGTTTTGAAGCTTTGACCTTTTAGTAACATTTTTCACATTTTCTTGAGATGTTTCAGTCTTCTCCTTTCTCTGGTCTAGATTTGGGTTGGTTCCTCCCCCCTCCCCGGAGGTCTGTTCCCCTCCCCCGTGCCTGGTTTGGCCAGATCTGATTGTGATGACTCTCTCCTTCCCACAGAGAACATTTTTCTTTCCCTCTTTTCATTGTCTTGTAGATTTGCAGTTTCCGCTCCTCTGTGTATGTTCAGGGCCTTGAGGTCACCTCAGAAGATGAGTCAGGAGGTCGGGTTGGTTGTTGTAGGCCTTGGTGTAGTTTGTGATTCCTGGCGTGCTCTATCGTCTCGCTCCCCGCACCCTGCGCTCTCATGTCTGTGACTTCAAAGAGACAATTATAGAGCCGTCTACATGAATGGATGTGCAGGGTAAACATCACACCTGGGGCGCCCATCCACACCTTCGCCCATGTGTCTGCTCTTGTACTTTTTTTTTCTGGGTGTCAGCTCCCGGTTGTCACCACTAGTCCACCGCCTCGTCTCCTCACCTCAGCTCTACCCCCAGCCGGTGACGACAGTGGGGACAAGAGCAGCATTGTCTCCTCAATCCCTGCTGGATCAAGTTGTCGGCTCATCAGTCCACACCTGCAGGGCGCGTGTAGCGTGGCGTGGCCTTGTGCCATGGGTGTGGCTGGGGTTGGCACTGATAAACTTTAGGATATCTGTAGATTACCGTACAAGACCCGGGGGAAGACTTTTTTGGAACCCGCCATGACTTTGTAGCCGGTTACATAATGTCCTGCGTAATCTTCACATATCTTATGATGGTCATAGATGGCCATGTCCCTCTCTGGTCCAATGCTGCCCCTCTCTCTGAGGGTTGGGTTATAGTCTGATGTCTCCTGGTGTATTGAGTTGTCTTCCTGGCTCTACATGTCATGGGGCTTCTGTGGTGGGGCCACCATCTTCATTGTCCAGTGAAGTGTTGGGGATCTCCACATATATAGATTTGTCATGTGTACACCCCAACCTATCTAATATTTGCTCCTATGTGGGCACCACCTCAGGATTTATATGCTGTCGTGCTGTCGTTGTGTGTAGGCCATGCTGGGATTTGTAGTCGGGGTGTGTTACACGCCTCATCATGTCTCTGCTGAACTCTTACACATTCCTGTTTTGCACACAAGTTCCTTGTACAAATATTTACTCTCTGGCTGTACGCCCCTGTGAATATAGCGTGCTAGGGCGGGGGCAGCGGCTGACAGTGTGAACGCTACGTTCTCCACGCTCCAGGTGAATGACACCAGTGGAGTGTGAGATGTGTTTGTGTGTCAGCCATGTGTAGCCATGTACGGGTATGAGCCGTGTGTTCCGTGTGTGTAGCCATGTGCGGGTATGAGCCGTGTGGTCCGTGTGTGTGTAGCCATGTGAGGGTATGAGCCGTGTGGTCCGTGTGTGTGTAGCCATGTGAGGGTATGAGCCGTGTGGTCCGTGTGTGTGTAGCCATGTGAGGGTATGAGCCGTGTGGCCGTGTGTGTGTAGCCATGTGCGGGTATGAGCCGGTGGGTAGCCAGGGGGTGTGGTCCGTGTGTGTGTAGCCATGTGCGGGTATGAGCTGTGTGGTCCGTGTGTGTGTACCCATGTGCGGGTATGAGCCGTGTGTTCCGTGTGTGTGTACCCATGTGCGGGTATGAGCCGTGTGTTCCGTGTGTGTGTAGCCATGTGCGGGTATGCGCCGTGTGTTCCGTGTGTGTGTAGCCATGTGCGGGTATGAGCCGTGTGTTCCGTGTGTGTGTGTAGCCATGTGCGGGTATGAGCCGTGTGTTCCGTGTGTGTGTAGCCATGTGCGGGTATGAGCCGTGTGTTCCGCGTGTGTGTAGCCATGTGCGGGTATGAGCCGTGTGGTCCGTGTGTGTGTAGCCATGTGAGGGTATGAGCCGTGTGGTCCGTGTGTGTGTAGCCATGTGCGGGTATGAGCCGTGTGTTCCGTGTGTGTAGCCATGTGCGGGTATGAGCCGTGTGTTCCGTGTGTGTGTAGCCATGTGCGGGTATGAGCCGTGTGGTCCGTGTGTGTAGCCATGTGCGGGTATGCGCCGTGCGTTCCGTGTGTGTAGCCATGTGCGGGTATGAGCCGTGTGGTCCGTGTGTGTAGCCATGTGCGGGTATGAGCCGTGTGTTCCGTGTGTGTAGCCATGTGCGGGTATGAGCCGTGTGTTCCGTGTGTGTAGCCATGTGCGGGTATGAGCCGTGTGTTCCGTGTGTGTGTAGCCATGTGCGGGTATGAGCCGTGTGGCCCGTTTGTGTAGCCGTGTGCGGGTATGAGCCGTGTGGTCCGTGTGTGTAGCCATGTGAGGGTATGAGCCGTGTGGTCCGTGTGTGTGTAGCCGTGTGCGGGTATGAGCCGTGTGGTCCGTGTGTGTGTAGCCGTGTGCGGGTATGAGCCGTGTGTTCCGTGTGTGTGTAGCCATGTGCGGGTATGAGCCGTGTGTTCCGTGTGTGTGTAACCATGTGCGGGTATGAGCCGTGTGGTCCGTGTGTGTGTAGCCATGTGCGGGTATGAGCCGTGCGTTCCGTGTGTGTGTAGCCATGTGCGGGTATGAGCCGTGCGTTCCGTGTGTGTGTAGCCATGTGCGGGTATGAGCCGTGTGGTCCGTGTGTGTGTAGCCGTGTGCGGGTATGAGCCGTGTGGTCCGTGTGTGTGTAGCCGTGTGCGGGTATGAGCCGTGTGGTCCGTGTGTGTGTAGCCGTGTGCGGGTATGAGCCGTGTGGTCCGTGTGTGTGTAGCCGTGTGCGGGTATGAGCCGTGTGGTCCGTGTGTGTGTAGCCATGTGCGGGTATGAGCCGTGTGTTCCGGGGGTGTAGCTGTGGGTGAGCCGGGTAGCCATGTGGGGTATGAGCCGGGCCGTGTGTGTTAGCCGTGTGAGGGTTGACCGTGTGTGTGTAACCATGTGCGGGTATGAGCCGTGTGTTCCGTGTGTGTGTAGCCATGTGCGGGTATGAGCCGTGTGTTCCGTGTGTGTGTAGCCATGTGCGGGTATGAGCCGTGTGTTCCGTGTGTGTGTAGCCATGTGCGGGTATGAGCCGTGTGGTCCGTGTGTGTGTGTAGCCATGTGCGGGTATGAGCCGTGTGGTCCGTGTGTGTGTAGCCATGTGCGGGTATTAGCCGTGTGGTCCGTGTGTGTGTAGCCATGTGCGGGTATGAGCCGTGTGGTCCGTGTGTGTGTAGCCATGTGAGGGTATGAGCCATGTGTTCCGTGTGTGTGTGTAGCTGTGCGGGTATGAGCCGTGTGTTCAGTGCGTGTGAGGGGTATGAGCCGTGTGTTCCGTGTGTGTGTAGCCATGTGAGGGTATGAGCCGTGTGTGTGTGTTAGTCATGTGCGGGTATGAGCCGTGTGTTCCGTGTGTGTGTAGTCATGTGCGGGTATGAGCCGTGTGTTCCGTGTGTGTGTAGCCATGTGCGGGTATGAGCCGTGTGTTCCGGTGTGTGTGCATGTGGGGTGAGCCATGTGCGGGTGTGTGTAGCCATGTGCGGGTATGAGCCAGTGTTCCGTGTGTGTGTGTAGCCATGTGCGGGTATGAGCCGTGTGTGTGTAGCCATGTGCGGGTATTAGCCGTGTGGTCCGTGTGTGTGTAGCCATGTGCGGGTATGAGCCGTGTGGTCCGTGTGTGTGTAGCCATGTGCGGGTATGAGCCGTGTGTTCCGTGTGTGTGTAGCCATGTGCGGGTATGAGCCGTGTGGTCCGTGTGTGTGTAGCCATGTGCAGGTATGAGCCGTGTGGTCCGTGTGTGTGTAGCCATGTGCGGGTATGAGCCGTGTGGTCCATGTGTGTGTAGCCATGTGCGGGTATGAGCCGTGTGGTCCGTGTGTCAGCGGTGTTCTGTAGTAGTGGTCTCACACTGGATAGGTTGGCATGTGGTGGGATGTGTGCAGGGTCCATGTGACTGAAGTTCTGTATACATAATCCAGCTGTCCCCTCCCCCCACCCCATGACTCCCCTCCCCCATCCTTCATGGTGGGAACCAGACATCATCCATTTACCTTCTCGCCATCTGGTGGTTCCAGCCAAACATGACAATTGTGGCCTCCTCAGACTTCAGGGCAGGTTTGCTCGGCTCTGCTGTATTTCTTGGCCTGGTCCTGTCTCTTCCTCTTTTGTCTCTCATGGTTTTCCACACTTTTTTCGCTTAGCATCTGATGTCGAGATTTGTCTGCAGCCAATGTGACTGATCTGAGGGGCCGCACAATTACCCTGAGACAGTAAGGCCACAAATCCCTGTCCATGACAGACTTGTCTAGTGGTCACCTCTGAGAGTATGGGGTCAAAATCCATCAGGAGGAAGAGTCTAAGAAGGACCTGTGGCCTCGCCATGGTGAGGGTGAGCCCAGAAGAGCTTATGGTCTGGCCATGGTAAGGGTGAGCCCAGAAGAGCCTATGGTCTGGCCAAGGTGAGGGTGAGCCCAGAAGAGCCTATGGTCTGGCCAAGGTGAGGGTGAGCACAGATGGGCCTATGGCCTGGCCATGGTAAGGGTGAGCCCAGAAGAGCCTATGGTCTGGCCAAGGTGAGGGTGAGCACAGATGGGCCTATGGCCTGGCCATGGTAAGGGTGAGCCCAGAAGAGCCTATGGTCTGGCCAAGGTGAGGGTGAGCACAGATGGGCCTATGGCCTGGCCATGGTAAGGGTGAGCCCAGAAGAGCCTATGGTCTGGCCAAGGTGAGGGTGAGCACAGATGGGCCTATGGCCTGGCCATGGTAAGGGTGAGCCCAGAAGAGCCTATGGTCTGGCCAAGGTGAGGGTGAGCACAGATGGGCCTATGGCCTGGCCATGGTAAGGGTGAGCCCAGAAGAGCCTATGGTCTGGCCAAGGTGAGGGTGAGCACAGATGGGCCTATGGCCTGGCCATGGTAAGGGTGAGCCCAGAAGAGCCTTACCTCAGGGGCTTTCTTGCAGTTTTATTGCACTTCTTGTATTGTGGTTACCCAGATTGCCGCCCCTCCTCCCCCCTCTTTGTTACTTGCCTCCATTACTGACATGTCTCCTTTCGTGGCAGGTTCCTGCAGACGGACTACACGGTGAGCGTGGCCATTAATGATTACTTGGACGTCTACTGCCCACACTATGACCCTCGAATTCCTGTGGAGCTTACAGAAAAGTTTGTGCTATATATGGTGGACCAAAAGGGATACGAGGGATGCTACAAAACGCCCAAAGCCTTCAAGCGCTGGGAGTGCAACCGGCCGCACGCCCCATCCGGGCCCATCAAGTTCTCCGACAAGATCCATCGCTTTACCCCATTTTCTCTCGGCTTTGAGTTTCATTCGGGTCAAGATTATTATTATATATGTAAGTAGCTGCAAGGACCCCCCCCCATGTCATATACTTACCTTGTGATATACTTACCGTGCATTATAAGGGGTGCCATCTGTATATAGAGGTCGTTATCTCCTCCTGGTGGTATATAGAGGGAGTGATATAATCGGGGTCATCTGTATATTGAGGCCCGGCATCGTCTCCCTGGTGGTACAGTGCCTTGTGAAAGTATTCGCCCCCTTGAACTTTTCAACCTTTTGCCACATTTCAGGCTTCAAACATAAAGATATAAAATTTAAATTTTTTGGTGAAGAATCAACAACAAGTGGGACACAATCGTGAAGTGGAAGGAAATTTATTGGATATTTTAAACTTGTAAAAAATAAAACACTGAAAAGTGGGGCGTGCAATATTATTCGGCCCCCTTAGGTTAATACTTTGTAGCGCCCCCTTTTGCTGCGATTACAGCTACAAGTCGCTTGGGGTATGTCTCTATCAGTTCTTGCCCATTCTTCCTTGGAAAACAGCTGGAGCTCAGTGAGGTTGGATGGAGAGCGTTTGTGAACAGCAGTTTTCAGCTCTTTCCACAGATTCTCGATTGGATTCAGGTCTGGACTGTGACTTGGCCATTCTAACACCTGGATACGTTTATTTGGGAACCATTCCATTGTAGATTTGGCTTTATGTTTGGGATCATTGTCTTGTTGGAAGATAAATCTCCGTCCCAGTCTCAGGTCTTTTGCAGACTCCAACAGGTTTTCTTCCAGAATGGTCCTGTATTTGGCTCCATCCATCTTCCCATCAATTTTAACCATCTTCCCTGTCCCTGCTGAAGAAAAGCCGGCCCAAACCATGATGCTGCCCCCACCATGTGTGACAGTGGGGATGGTGTGTTCAGGGGGGATGAGCTGGGTTGCTTTTACGCCAAGAAGTTGGATTTTGGTTCCATCTGAGCAGAGCACCTTCTTCCACATGTTTGGTGTCTCCCAGGTGGCTTTTTATGGATATCTTTGAGAAATGGCTTTCTTCTTGCCACTCTTCCATAAAGGCCAGATTTGTGCAGTGTACGACTGATTGTTGTCCTATGGACAGACTCTCCCACCTCAGCTGTAGATCTCTGCAGTTCATCCAGAGTGATCATGGGCCTCTTGGCTGCATCTCTGATCAGTCTTCTCCTTGTTTGAGATGAAAGTTTAGAGGGACGGCCGGGTCTTGGTAGATTTGCAGTGGTCTGATACTCCTTCCATTTCAATATGATCGCTTGCACAGTGCTCCTTGGGATGTTTAAAGTTTGGGAAATCTTTTTGTATCCAAATCCGGCTTTAAACTTCTCCACAACAGTATCACGGACCTGCCTGGTGTGTTCCTTGGTCTTCATGATGCTCTCTGCGCTTTATACAGAACCCTGAGCCTATCACAGAGCAGGTGCATTTATACGGAGACTTGTACACACAGGTGGATTATATTTATCATCATCAGTCATTTAGGACAACATTGGATCATTCAGAGATCCTCACTGACCTTCTGGACTGAGTTTGCTGCACTGAAAGTAAAGGGGCCGAATAATATTGCACGCCCCACTTTTCAGTTTTTTATTTTTTACAAAAGTTTAAAATATCCAATAAATTTCGTTCCACTTCACGATTGTGTCCCACTTGTTGATTCTTCACCAAAAAATTACAATTTTCTATCTTTATGTTTGAAGCCTGAAATGTGGCAAAAGGTTGAAAAGTTCAAGGGGGCCGAATACTTTCGCAAGGCACTGTATAGAGAGGCCCAGCATCCCGGTGGTATATAGAGGCCCAGCATCCCGGTGGTATATAGAGGCCCTGCATCCCGGTGGTATATAGAGGCCTGGCATCCCGGTGGTATATAGAGGCCCTGCATCCCGGTGGTATATAGAGGCCTGGCATCCCGGTGGTATATAGAGGTCCGGTTTCGCCTCCCCGATATATAGATGTTACTTTATTTTCGATATATAGATGTTACTTTATTTTCATTTCCTTGACCCCCAGTAGCCCCTCCCCCGCAGCTGCCTGTTCTGACCCCTCAGTTGACCCTTGCCCTGACCCCAGAGGGTTTTGTCTCCTTGGATTTGCATAGGATTATCAGATGTGGAATGCAGATGGAGCAGCCTGTAGTGTCCCCTATGGCTCTAGTATACAGCATATACATGTATATAGTGTACGGAGAGCAGCCACGCCCCCTGGTGATGGGTTACATCATTACTAGTGGTGTCAGTGATTGTCCTCAGGGGCGGGGGGACCCCAGTATCTAGTTCTCAGGGTGACGCTCTGTCCTTTGGGGGGGACCCCAGTATCTAGTTCTCAGGGTGACGCTCTGTTCTTTGGGGGGACCACAGTATCTAGTTCTTGGAGTGACGCTCTGTTCTTGGGGGGGGGACCCCACTATCAAGTTCTCGGGGTGACGCTCTGTCCTTGAGGGGGACCCCAGTATCTACTTCTCGGGGTGACGCTCTGTTCTTTGGGGGGACCACAGTATCTAGTTCTCAGGGTGACGCTCTGTTCTTTGGGGGGACCACAGTATCTAGTTCTCGGAGTGACGCTCTGTTCTTGGGGGGGGGACCCCACTATCAAGTTCTCGGGGTGACGCTCTGTCCTTGAGGGGGACCCCAGTATCTACTTCTCGGGGTGACGCTCTGTCCATGGGGGGGACCCCAGTATCTAGTTCTTGGGGTGACGCTTTGTCCTTGAGGGGGGGCCCCAGTCTCTACTTCTCAGGGTGACGCTCTGTCCATGAGGGGGACCCCAGTGTCTAGTTCTCGGGGTGACGCTCTGTCCATGAGGGGGACCCCAGTATCTAGTTCTCGGGGTGACACTCTGTCCATGAGGGGGACCCCAGTCTCTAGTTCTCGGGGTGACGCTCTGTCCATGGGGGGGACCCCAGTATCTAGTTCTCGGGGTGACGCTCTGTCCATGAGGGGGACCCCAGTATCTACTTCTCGGGATGACGCTCTGTCCATGAGGGGGACCCCAGTATCTACTTCTGGGGGTGACCCTCTGCCCTTGAGGGGGGGACCCCAGTCTCTACTTCTCGGGATAACGCTCTGTTCTCTCTTCCAGCTATCCCAGATGTGGGCAGTGTTGGTGAATGTCTGAAGCTTCGGTTGTCTGTTTGCTGCCGACCTACAAGTAAGCGCCCCCCAATTGCTCCCGCCCCTCTATTATGGGGAGCCTTTAGTAATTTTGGGGGTGACCATAATGTCTGTGTTTCTCCTGTAGCGCGACCAGTCACCGAAGTTCCGAAGTCCCAGCCCCGAGGCGGGGAACGGTCGTCCTCTCAGGGCGGTGAGTAGCAGCGCCGCCTGACCTGCGCCTTATGTTGGGATATTGTGGCCCCTGACCTCCTCCTCCTTCTTGTGGCCCCTGACCACCACCTCCTCCTTCTCGTGTCTTGCAGGTCCCTTGAACTCCTCGCCCCAGGCCCCTGTGTCCTCTGCCCTCCTGCTCACCCTGTGCCTCTTCCTCCTGTGCTTCTGAGGCTGGGGTCTCGGGGCCGGGCCCCTGTGCAGCACCTCCTCCTCCTGGACATTGGGGCTCCTGTAGGAGGGATTTCCTTACATTGTGCACTTTATCATGGAAGCAGCAGTGAGCACCCCCTGATGCCCGGCCCCTGACCTTGTGGCTCTGACCCCCTTGCAGGTAGGTGCCCCCTTTATGGCAGAGAGACATGGCGGCCAGGCTTGTAGTGAAGACTCCATCAGTTCACACAGCTCACACAGCTGAGGTCTTGTTACAGTGTATCAGTGTAAGTGTAACTGACTGCAAGCAGAGCTTCTGTAGGAGGAGAGTAACAGAACCAGTCAGCTGTGTGGGCGACTACTGTGACCCTGTCTGATGATGTCATTGAGCAGTCCTGTGACCTCTGACCTCTTTGCTTTTAGGTTCCTTTAGCGCCAGAAGGCAGGATCGGGGGTTGGGATGAAGCGCTGCACCTAAGAAGATTCCTTTCTGGACCAAAGACTCGGACTAGGGGGTATGCGGGGTCATGGATGATATGGTCCACACAGGGATGTTCCTGGTTGTGGATGGTCCTGTGCTCACCACAGAGGTTCCTGGTTGTGGATGGTCCTGTGCTTACCACAGAGGTTCCTGGTCGTGGCTGGTCCTGTGCTCACCACAGAGGTTCCTGGTCGTGGCTGGTCCTGTGCTCACCACAGAGGTTCCTGGTCGTGGCTGGTCCTGTGCTCACCACAGAGGTTCCTGGTCGTGGCTGGTCCTGTGCTCACCACAGAGGTTCCTGGTCGTGGATGGTCCTGTGGTCACCACAGAGGTTCCTGGTCGTGGATGGTCCTGTGCTCACCACAGATGTCCATGGTCGTGGCTGGTCCTGTGCTCACCACAGAGGTTCCTGGTCGTGGATGGTCCTGTGCTCACCACAGATGTCCATGGTCGTAGATGGTCCTGTGCTCACCACAGAGGTTCCTGGTCGTGGCTGGTCCTGTGCTCACCACACATGTCCATGGTCGTGGCTGGTCCTGTGCTCACCACAGATGTCCATGGTCGTGGCTGGTCCTGTGCTCACCACAGATGTCCATGGTCGTGGCTGGTCCTGTACTCACCACAGAGGTTCCTGGTCGCGGATGGTCCTGTGCTCACCACAGATGGTCATGGTCGTGGATGGTCCTGTGCTCACCACAGATGGTCATGGTCGTGGATGGTCCTGTGCTCACCACAGATGTCCATGGTCGTGGATGGTCCTGTACTCACCACAGAGGTTCCTGGTCGTGGCTGGTCCTGTGCTCACCACAGATGTCCATGGTCGTGGCTGGTCCTGTGCTCACCACAGATGTCCATGGTCGTGGCTGGTCCTGTGCTCACCACAGATGTCCATGGTTGTGGCTGGTCCTGTGCTCACCACAGATGTCCATGGTCGTGGCTGGTCCTGTGCTCACCACAGATGTCCATGGTCGTGGATGGTCCTGTACTCACCACAGAGGTTCCTGGTCGCGGATGGTCCTGTGCTCACCACAGATGGTCATGGTCGTGGATGGTCCTGTGCTCACCACAGATGGTCATGGTCGTGGATTGTCCTGTGCTCGCCACAGATGTTCATGGTCGTGGATTGTCCTGTGCACACTCAGATGGTCATGGTCGTGGATGGTCCTGTGCTCACCACAGATGTTCATGGTCGTGGATTGTCCTGTGCACACTCAGATGGTCGTGGATTGTCCTGTGCACACTCAGATGGTCGTGGATTGTCCTGTGCACACTCAGGTGGTCGTGGATTGTCCTGTGCACACTCAGGTGGTCGTGGATTGTCCTGTGCACACTCAGGTGGTCGTGGATTGTCCTGTGCACACTCAGGTGGTCGTGGATTGTCCTGTGCACACTCAGGTGGTCGTGGATGGTCCTGTGCACACTCAGGTGGTCGTGGATGGTCCTGTGCACACTCAGGTGGTCGTGGATTGTCCTGTGCACACTCAGATGGTCATGGTCGTGGATGGTCCTGTCCACACTCAGATGGTCGTGGTCGTGGATTGTCCGGGGCCCTTCAGAACTGTAGATGAGATATTTCTGATACTGACCAATGACTCCCGCTACCCCCACAAATGTGCACTCCTCTCACCAGGACACCATCTGAACTCACCATGGACACCTCTGCCCCATATGGTGATTCCCAGAAGCCCCGCCCCAGGCTGTCACCCCTCCCCCACACTGGGGGTATTTCCGGATTTGTCTTCTGTGAAGATGAACTTTTAGGATTCAGCGTTTACATTTTTTATGATTTTTTTTTTAATTATTTTTGTTGGAAACTGAGCCAAAAATAAAATGTGAATGTGGCCCAACAAATAGAGGTGTGATGTGCTGCAGTATTGTAATGTGCTGCAGGGTTATAATCTCCCCCCATGTAATGTGCTGCAGGGTTATAATCTCTCCCCCCATGTAATGTGCTGCAGGATTATAATCTCCCCCCATGTAATGTGCTGCAGGGTTATAATCTCCCCCCATGTAATGTGCTGCAGGGTTATAATCTCCCCCCATGTAATGTGCTGCAGGGTTATAATCTCCCCCCCATGTAATGTGCTGCAGGGTTATAATCTCCCCCCATGTAATGTGCTGCAGGGTTATAATCTCCCCCCATGTAATGTGCTGCAGGGTTACCCCCTAATCTCTCCCCCCATGTAATGTGCTGCAGGGTTATAATCTCCCCCCATGTAATGTGCTGCAGGGTTATAATCTCCTCCCCCCATGTAATGTGCTGCAGGGTTATAATCTCCTCCCCCATGTAATGTGCTGCAGGGTTATAATCTCCCCCCATGTAATGTGCTGCAGGGTTATAATCTCCCCCCCATGTAATGTGCTGCAGGGTTATAATCTCCCCCCCATGTAATGTGCTGCAGGGTTATAATCTCCCCCCCATGTAATGTGCTGCAGGGTTATAATCTCCTCCCCCATGTAATGTGCTGCAGGGTTATAATCTCCCCCCCATGTAATGTGCTGCAGGGTTATAATCTCCCCCCATGTAATGTGCTGCAGGGTTATAATCTCCCCCCATGTAATGTGCTGCAGGGTTATAATCCTCCCCCCATGTAATGTGCTGCAGGGTTATAATCTCCCCCCCCATGTAATGTGCTGCAGGGTTATAATCTCCCCCCCCATGTAATGTGCTGCAGGGTTATAATCTCCTCCCCCCATGTAATGTGCTGCAGGGTTATAATCTCCCCCCCATGTAATGTGCTGCAGGGTTATAATCTCCCCCAAACCCCCCATGTAATGTGCTGCAGGGTTATAATCTCCCCCCATGTAATGTGCTGCAGGGTTATAATCTCCCCCCCATGTAATGTGCTGCAGGGTTATAATCTCCCCCCCCCATGTAATGTGCTGCAGGGTTATAATCTCCCCCCCATGTAATGTGCTGCAGGGTTATAATCTCTCCCCCCATGTAATGTGCTGCAGGGTTATAATCTCCCCCCCATGTAATGTGCTGCAGGGTTATAATCTCCCCCCAAAATCCTCTTATCCCCCCATGTAATGTGCTGCAGGGTTATAATCTCCTCCCCCATGTAATGTGCTGCAGGGTTATAATCTCCCCCCCATGTAATGTGCTGCAGGGTTATAATCTCCCCCCCATGTAATGTGCTGCAGGGTTATAATCTCCCCCCATGTAATGTGCTGCAGGGTTATAATCTCCCCCCCCCCCCCCCCATGTAATGTGCTGCAGGGTTATAATCTCCCCCCCTGTTATTTGGCTGCAGGGTTATAATCTCCCCCCCATGTAATGTGCTGCAGGGTTATAATCTCCCCCCATGTAATGTGCTGCAGGGTTATAATCTCCCCCCATGTAATGTGCTGCAGGGTTATAATCTCCCCCCATGTAATGTGCTGCAGGGTTATAATCTCCCCCCCATGTAATGTGCTGCAGGGTTATAATCTCCCCCCCCATGTAATGTGCTGCAGGGTTATAATCTCCCCCCATGTAATGTGCTGCAGGGTTATAATCTCCCCCCATGTAATGTGCTGCAGGGTTATAATCTCCCCCCATGTAATGTGCTGCAGGGTTATAATCTCCTCCCCCCATGTAATGTGCTGCAGGGTTATAATCTCCCCCCCATGTAATGTGCTGCAGGGTTATAATCTCCCCCCCCATGTAATGTGCTGCAGGGTTATAATCTCCCCCCCCATGTAATGTGCTGCAGGGTTATAATCTCCCCCCCCATGTAATGTGCTGCAGGGTTATAATCTCCCCCCCCATGTAATGTGCTGCAGGGTTATAATCTCCCCCCCCATGTAATGTGCTGCAGGGGTTATAATCTCCCCCCCATGTAATGTGCTGCAGGGTTATAATCTCCCCCCATGTAATGTGCTGCAGGGTTATAATCTCCCCCCCATGTAATGTGCTGCAGGGTTATAATCTCCCCCCCATGTAATGTGCTGCAGGGTTATAATCTCCCCCCCCATGTAATGTGCTGCAGGGTTATAATCTCCTCCCCCCCATGTAATGTGCTGCAGGGTTATAATCTCCCCCCCATGTAATGTGCTGCAGGGTTATAATCTCCCCCCCCATGTAATGTGCTGCAGGGTTATAATCTCCCCCCCCGGTAGTGTGCTGCAGGGTTATAATCTCCCCCCCATGTAATGTGCTGCAGGGTTATAATCTCCCCCCCCATGTAATGTGCTGCAGGGTTATAATCTCCTCCTCCCCATGTAATGTGCTGCAGGGTTATAATCTCCCCCCCCATGTAATGTGCTGCAGGGTTATAATCTCCCCCCCATGTAATGTGCTGCAGGGTTATAATCTCCCCCCCATGTAATGTGCTGCAGGGTTATAATCTCCCCCCCATGTAATGTGCTGCAGGGTTATAATCTCCCCCCCCATGTAATGTGCTGCAGGGTTATAATCTCCCCCCATGTAATGTGCTGCAGGGTTATAATCTCCCCCCATGTAATGTGCTGCAGGGTTATAATCTCCCCCCCATGTAATGTGCTGCAGGGTTATAATCTCCCCCCATGTAATGTGCTGCAGGGTTATAATCTCCCCCCATGTAATGTGCTGCAGGGTTATAATCTCCCCCCCCATGTAATGTGCTGCAGGGTTATAATCTCCCCCCCCCCATGTAATGTGCTGCAGGGTTATAATCTCCCCCCAACCCCTCCCCCCATGTAATGTGCTGCAGGGTTATAATCTCCCCCCCCATGTAATGTGCTGCAGGGTTATAATCCTAAATCTCCCCCCATGTAATGTGCTGCAGGGTTATAATCTCCCCCCCCTCAATCCCCCCATGTAATGTGCTGCAGGGTTATAATCTCCCCCCCCCATGTAATGTGCTGCAGGGTTATAATCTCCCCCCATGTAATGTGCTGCAGGGTTATAATCTCCCCCCATGTAATGTGCTGCAGGGTTATAATCTCCCCCCATGTAATGTGCTGCAGGGTTATAATCTCCCCCCCCATGTAATGTGCTGCAGGGTTATAATCTCCCCCCATGTAATGTGCTGC
Organism: Leptodactylus fallax; assembly: GCA_947044405.1. NCBI lineage: Eukaryota > Metazoa > Chordata > Amphibia > Anura > Leptodactylidae > Leptodactylus > Leptodactylus fallax. Next base: position 153,948 of record CAMRHE010000636.1, read on the forward strand.
AGGGTTATAATCTCCCCCCATGTAATGTGCTGCAGGGTTATAATCTCCCCCCATGTAATGTGCTGCAGGGTTATAATCTCCCCCCATGTAATGTGCTGCAGGGTTATAATCTCCCCCCATGTAATGTGCTGCAGGGTTATAATCTCCCCCCCCATGTAATGTGCTGCAGGGTTATAATCTCCCCCCATGTAATGTGCTGCAGGGTTATAACTCTCCCCCCCCCCATGTAATGTGCTGCAGGGTTATAATCTCCCCCCCCCTAATGTGCTGCAGGGTTATAATCTCTCTCCCCCCATGTAATGTGCTGCAGGGTTATAATCTCCTCCCCCATGTAATGTGCTGCAGGGTTATAATCTCCCCCCCATGTAATGTGCTGCAGGGTTATAATCTCCCCCCCCCCCATGTAATGTGCTGCAGGGTTATAATCTCCTCCCCCCATGTAATGTGCTGCAGGGTTATAATCTCCCCCCCATGTAATGTGCTGCAGGGTTATAATCTCCCCCCCATGTAATGTGCTGCAGGGTTATAATCTCCTCCCCCATGTAATGTGCTGCAGGGTTATAATCTCCCCCCCCCATGTAATGTGCTGCAGGGTTATAATCTCCCCTCCCCCATGTAATGTGCTGCAGGGTTATAATCTCCCCCCCATGTAATGTGCTGCAGGGTTATAATCTCCTCCCCCATGTAATGTGCTGCAGGGTTATAATCTCCCCCCCATGTAATGTGCTGCAGGGTTTTTATCTCCCCCAAACCCCCATGTAATGTGCTGCAGGGTTATAATCTCCTCCCCCATGTAATGTGCTGCAGGGTTATAATATCCTCCCCCCATGTAATGTGCTGCAGGGTTATAATCTCCCCCCCATGTAATGTGCTGCAGGGATATAATCTCCCCCCAATTCATTATAATCTCCCCCCATGTAATGTGCTGCAGGGGGGTTATAATCTCCCCCCCATGTAATGTGCTGCAGGGTTATAATCTCCCCCCCATGTAATGTGCTGCAGGGTTATAATCTCCCTCCCCCCATGTAATGTGCTGCAGGGTTATAATCTCCCCCCCATAGTTATAATCTCCCCCCATGTAATGTGCTGCAGGGTTATAATCTCCCCCCATGTAATGTGCTGCAGGGTTATAATCTCCCCCCATGTAATGTGCTGCAGGGTTATAATCTCCCCCCCATGTAATGTGCTGCAGGGTTATAATCTCCCCCCATGTAATGTGCTGCAGGGTTATAATCTCCCCCCCATGTAATGTGCTGCAGGGTTATAATCTCCCCCCCCATGTAATGTGCTGCAGGGTTATAATCTCCCCCCCATGTAATGTGCTGCAGGGTTATAATCTCCCCCCCATGTAATGTGCTGCAGGGTTATAATCTCCTCCCCCATGTAATGTGCTGCAGGGTTATAATCTCCCCCCCATGTAATGTGCTGCAGGGTTATAATCTCCCCCCATGTAATGTGCTGCAGGGTTATAATCTCCCCCCCATGTAATGTGCTGCAGGGTTATAATCTCCCCCCCATGTAATGTGCTGCAGGGTTATAATCTCCCCCCCCCATGTAATGTGCTGCAGGGTTATAATCTCTCCCCCCATGTAATGTGCTGCAGGGATATAATCCCCCCCCCCATGTAATGTGCTGCAGGGTTATAATCTCCTCCCCATGTAATGTGCTGCAGGGTTATAATCTCCCCCCATGTAATGTGCTGCAGGGTTATAATCTCCCCCCATGTAATGTGCTGCAGGGTTATAATCTCCCCCCCATGTAATGTGCTGCAGGGTTATAATCTCCCCCCATGTAATGTGCTGCAGGGTTATAATCTCCCCCCCATGTAATGTGCTGCAGGGTTATAATCTCCCCCCATGTAATGTGCTGCAGGGTTATAATCTCCCCCCCCATGTAATGTGCTGCAGGGTTATAATCTCTCCCCCCATGTAATGTGCTGCAGGGTTATAATCTCCCCCCCATGTAATGTGCTGCAGGGTTATAATCTCCCTCCATGTAATGTGCTGCAGGGTTATAATCTCCCTCCATGTAATGTGCTGCAGGGATATAATCTCCCCCCCCCCCATGTAATGTGCTGCAGGGTTATAATCTCCTCCCATGTAATGTGCTGCAGGGTTATAATCTCCCCCCATGTAATGTGCTGCAGGGTTATAATCTCCCCCCCATGTAATGTGCTGCAGGGTTATAATCTCCCCCCCATGTAATGTGCTGCAGGGTTATAATCTCCCTCCATGTAATGTGCTGCAGGGATATAATCCCCCCCCCCCCATGTAATGTGCTGCAGGGATATAATCTCCCCCCCCCCATGTAATGTGCTGCAGGGTTATAATCTCCCCCCCCTCCCATGTAATGTGCTGCAGGGTTATAATCTCCCCCCCATGTAATGTGCTGCAGGGTTATAATATCCCACCCATGTAATGTGCTGCAGGGTTATAATATTCCCCCCTCCCATGTAATGTGCTGCGGGCCCCCCCATGTAATGTGCTGCAGGGTTATAATCTCCCCCCCCCATGTAATGTGCTGCAGGGTTATAATATCCCCCCCATGTAATGTGCTGCAGGGGTATAATATTCCCCCCTCCCATGTAATGTGCTGCAGGGTTATAATCTCCCCCCCCATGTAATGTGCTGCAGGGTTATAATATCCCACCCATGTAATGTGCTGCAGGGTTATAATATCCCCAGTGCCACCCCCCATGTAATGTGCTGCAGGGTTATAATCTCCCCCCCCATGTAATGTGCTGCAGGGTTATAATCTCCCCTTTTTGGGTCACTGGTTCTGCCTGCAGTATTGGAGTGTACAGCAGAGGGCGCTGCAAGCACAGCAATAGATGTATGGAGATACAGCAGTATACGCTCTAATCTGTCTACTGTACTGTATACATCATAACCAGTCCTGTACCCCCGGAGATGTGCTGTACAATGAGCCGGGGGTTCACATACTTATCTGACAGATCTATTTTACCCCCCACCCAGTGTCAATTACACAGGAAATTAGATCCGGGCTTTTCTCCCTAATCCCCTTTACATGGATGAGCAGATAAAGAAGATTATCGGCCTGTAATCCCTAATCCCTCCATTGCCTCCCCTACACCGGGCCTCCATCTGCCTGCCGCCTCCCCTACACCGGGCCTCCATCTGCCTGCCGCCTCCCCTACACCGGGCCTCCATCTGCCTGCCGCCTCCCCTACACCGGGCCTCCATCTGCCTGCCACCTCCCCTACACCGGGCCTCCATCTGTCTGCCCAGAGATCTAGGACAGTGAAGGGCTTGTCGTCTGCACCCCTGGTGATCTAGCACAGTGAAGGGGTTGTCGTCTGCACCCCTGGAGATCTAGGACAGTGAAGGGGTTGTCGTCTGCACCCCTGGTGATCTAGGACAGTGAAGGGCTTGTCGTCTGCACCCCTGGTGATCTAGGACAGTGAAGGGGTTGTCGTCTGCACCCCTGGAGATCTAGGACAGTGAAGGGCTTGTCGTCTGCACCCCTGGTGATCTAGGACAGTGAAGGGCTTGTCGTCTGCACCCCTGGTGATCTAGGACAGTGAAGGGGTTGTCTTCTGCACCCCTGGTGATCTAGGACAGTGAAGGGCTTGTCGTCTGCACCCCTGGTGATCTAGGACAGTGAAGGGGTTGTCGTCTGCACCCCTGGTGATCTAGGACAGTGAAGGGCTTGTCGTCTGCACCCCTGGTGATCTAGGACAGTGAAGGGCTTGTCGTCTGCACCCCTGGTGATCTAGGACCGTGAAGGGGTTGTCGTCTGCACCCCTGGTGATCTAGGACAGTGAAGGGCTTGTCGTCTGCACCCCTGGTGATCTAGGACAGTGAAGGGGTTGTCGTCTGTACCCCTGGTGATCTAGCACAGTGAAGGGGTTGTCGTCTGCACCCCTGGTGATCTAGGACAGTGAAGGGCTTGTCGTCTGCACCCCTGGTGATCTAGGACAGTGAAGGGCTTGTCGTCTGCACCCCTGGTGATCTAGGACAGTGAAGGGGTTGTCGTCTGTACCCCTGGTGATCTAGCACAGTGAAGGGGTTGTCGTCTGCACCCCTGGTGATCTAGGACAGTGAAGGGCTTGTCGTCTGCACCCCTGGTGATCTAGCACAGTGAAGGGGTTGTCGTCTGCACCCCTGGAGATCTAGGACAGTGAAGGGCTTGTCGTCTGCACCCCTGGTGATCTAGCACAGTGAAGGGGTTGTCGTCTGCACCCCTGGAGATCTAGGACAGTGAAGGGCTTGTCGTCTGCACCCCTTGGAGATCTAGGACAGTGAAAGGACGTTTTTGCTGGTGTTTTAACACTGACCACAGAGATGAGTGCAGAGAGGGATAGACAGGATGATGCAGCTGTAACTGTAGTGTCAGTTCTGTCTATGATCGAGCAGAGTGATCTATCACTGTGATTACATGGTGGTAGGAGGACGGTACAGGCTCGGTGTTGGTGAATACATAGTGGTAGGAGGACGGTACAGGCTCGGTGTTGGTGAATACATAGTGGTAGGAGGACGGTACAGGCTCGGTGTTGGTGAATGCATAGTGGTAGGAGGACGGTACAGGCTCGGTGTTGGTGAATACATAGTGGCGGGTAGGAGGACGGTACAGGCTCGGTGTTGGTGAATGCGCGGCGGTAGGAGGACGGTACAGGCTCGGTGTTGGTGAATGCGCGGCGGTAGGAGGACGGTACAGGCTCGGTGTTGGTGAATGCGCGGCGGTAGGAGGACGGTACAGGCTCGGTGTTGGTGAATGCATAGGCGGTAGGAGGACGGTACAGGCTCGGTGTTGGTGAATACATAGTGGTAGGAGGACGGTACAGGCTCGGTGTTGGTGAATGCATAGTGGTAGGAGGACGGTACAGGCTCGGTGTTGGTGAATACATAGTGGTAGGAGGACGGTACAGGCTCGGTGTTGGTGAATGCGCGGCGGTAGGAGGACGGTACAGGCTCGGTGTTGGTGAATGCATAGTGTTAGGAGGACGGTACAGGCTCGGTGTTGGTGAATGCATAGTGGTAGGAGGACGGTACAGGCTCGGTGTTGGTGAATGCATAGTGGTAGGAGGACGGTACAGGCTCGGTGTTGGTGAATGCGTGGCGGTAGGAGGACGGTACAGGCTCGGTGTTGGTGAATGCGTGGCGGTAGGAGGACGGTACAGGCTCGGTGTTGGTGAATGCGTGGCGGTAGGAGGACGGTACAGGCTCGGTGTTGGTGAATGCGTGGCGGTAGGACGGTACAGGCTCGGTGTTGGTGAATACATAGTGGTAGGAGGACGGTACAGGCTCGGTGTTGGTGAATACATAGTGGTAGGAGGACGGTACAGGCTAGGTGTTGGTGAATACATAGTGGTAGGAGGACGGTACAGGCTCGGTGTTGGTGAATACATAGTGGTAGGAGGACGGTACAGGCTCGGTGTTGGTGAATACATAGTGGTAGGAGGATGGTACAGGCTCGGTGTTGGTGAATGCATAGTGGTAGGAGGACGGTACAGGCTAGGTGTTGGTGAATACATAGTGGTAGGAGGACGGTACAGGCTCGGTGTTGGTGAATGCATAGTGGTAGGAGGACGGTACAGGCTCGGTGTTGGTGAATGCGTGGCGGTAAGAGGACGGTACAGGCTCGGTGTTGGTGAATGCATAGTTGTAGGAGGACGGTACAGGCTCGGTGTTGGTGAATGCATAGTTGTAGGAGGACGGTACAGGCTCGGTGTTGGTGAATACATAGTGGTAGGAGGACGGTACAGGCTCGGTGTTGGTGAATACATAGTGGTAGGAGGATGGTACAGGCTCGGTGTTGGTGAATGCATAGTGGTAGGAGGACGGTACAGGCTCGGTGTTGGTGAATGCATAGTTGTAGGAGGACGGTACAGGCTCGGTGTTGGTGAATACATAGTGGTAGGAGGACGGTACAGGCTCGGTGTTGGTGAATACATAGTGGTAGGAGGACGGTACAGGCTCGGTGTTGGTGAATGCATAGTGGTAGGAGGACGGTACAGGCTCGGTGTTGGTGAATACATAGTGGTAGGAGGACGGTACAGGCTAGGTGTTGGTGAATACATAGTGGTAGGAGGACGGTACAGGCTCGGTGTTGGTGAATGCATAGTGGTAGGAGGACGGTACAGGCTCGGTGTTGGTGAATACATAGTGGTAGGAGGACGGTACAGGCTCGGTGTTGGTGAATGCATAGTGGTAGGAGGGGGGGGGGGGGGGGGGTGTTGGTGAATGCGCGGCGGTAGGAGGACGGTACAGGCTCGGTGTTGGTGAATACATAGTGGTAGGAGGACGGTACAGGCTCGGTGTTGGTGAATGCGCGGCGGTAGGAGGACGGTACAGGCTCGGTGTTGGTGAATACATAGCGGTAGGAGGACGGTACAGGCTCGGTGTTGGTGAATACATAGCGGTAGGAGGATGGTACAGGCTCGGTGTTGGTGAATACATAGCGGTAGAAGGACGGTACAGGCTCGGGGAGGGGGGTGTTGGTGAATACATAGTGGTAGGAGGACGGTACAGGCTAGGTGTTGGTGAATACATAGTGGTAGGAGGACGGTACAGGCTCGGTGTTGGTGAATGCATAGTGGTAGGAGGACGGTACAGACTCGGTGTTAGTGAATGCATAGTGGTAGGAGGACGGTACAGGCTCGGTGTTGGTGAATGCATAGTGGTAGGAGGACGGTACAGGCTCGGTGTTGGTGAATGCGCGGCGGTAGGAGGACGGTACAGGCTCGGTGTTGGTGAATGCATAGTGGTAGGAGGACGGTACAGGCTCGGTGTTGGTGAATGCATAGTGTTAGGAGGACGGTACAGGCTCGGTGTTGGTGAATGCATAGTGGTAGGAGGACGGTACAGGCTCGGTGTTGGTGAATGCATAGTGGTAGGAGGTGAATTACCTGGTGAATAATAATATATAATATATCAAATAATAAATCCAGAAATCTGAAACCCCACCCCAAGGGTCAGATCATATTGACCCCCCCCCCCCCCATTTTCAGCAGTGTCTCAGTTTCTGCTCTCATCGCCCATTTACATCTTTATTGTCTTTAATTCTAATTAGACAGAGAGGATCAAGCTGGGAGGCAGGATTGTCAGCGCGCCTCATAAACCCCGCATGTGAGGGGGGGGAGGCCGAGGCACAGCCCGAGGGGAGACAGAAGAGATGTCTCTGACTAAAATTACCATAAACCAATGAGACTCCACACGGGAAAGAGAGAGAGGCCGGAGACATGAGAGAGAGAGAGAGGCCGGAGACATGAGAGAGAGGCCGGAGACATGAGGAGAGAGAGAGAGAGAGAGAGAGGGCGGGAGAGAGGAGAGAGAGAGAGAGAGGCCGGAGACATGAGGAGAGAGAGAGAGAGGCCGGAGACATGAGGGGAGAGAGAGAGAGAGGCCGGAGACATGAGGGGAGAGAGAGAGAGAGAGGCCGGAGACATGAGGGAGAGAGAGAGAGAGAGAGACGACGAGAGAGAGAGAGAGGCCGGAGACATGAGAGAGAGAGAGGCCGGAGACATGAGGGAGAGAGAGAGAGAGGCCGGAGACATGAGGAGAGAGAGAGAGAGGCCGGAGACATGAGGGAGAGAGAGAGAGAGAGGCCGGAGACGAGAGAGAGAGAGAGAGACCGGAGACAGGGAGAGAGAGAGAGAGGCCGGAGACATGAGGAGAGAGAGAGAGAGACAGAGAGAGAGAGAGAGAGAGAGGCCGGAGACATGAGGGGAGAGAGAGAGGCCGGAGACATGAGGAGAGGGAGAGAGAGAGGCCGGAAACACGAGGAGAGAGAGAGGCCGGAGACATGAGAGAGAGAGGCCAGAGACATGAGAGAGAGAGAGAGAGAGAGGCCGGAGACATGAGGGAGAGAGAGAGAGAGGCCGGAGACCAGAGAGAGAGAGAGAGAGGCCGGAGACATGAGAGAGAGAGAGAGAGAGAGGCCGGAGACATGAGAGAGAGAGAGAGAGAGAGGAGGGGAGAGAGAGAGAGAGGCCGGAGACATGAGGGGAGAGAGAGAGAGAGGCCGGAGACATGAGGAGAGAGAGAGAGAGAGGCCGGAGACATGAGGAGAGAGAGAGAGAGGCTGGAGACATGAGGGAGAGAGAGAGAGAGAGAGGCCGGGAGAGGAGAGAGAGAGAGAGAGAGAGAGGCCGGAGACATTAGGAGAGAGATAGAGAGAGAGAGGCCGGAGACATGAGGAGAGAGAGAGAGAGAGAGAGGCCGGAGACATGAGGAGAGAGAGAGAGAGAGAGAGAGAGGCCGGAGACATGAGGAGAGAGAGAGAGAGGCCGGAGACAGGAGGAGAGAGAGAGAGGGAGGCTGAGGAGAGAGAGAGAGAGAGGCCGGAGACATGAGAGAGAGAGAGAGAGAGAGAGAGGGGGAGAGAGAGGAGAGAGAGAGAGAGAGAGAGAGAGAGGCCGGAGGCATGAGGAGAGAGAGAGAGGCCGGAGACATGAGGGGAGAGAGAGAGAGAGAGGGGGGGGGAGAGAGAGAGAGAGAGAGAGAGAGAGGCGGGAGACATGGAGAGAGAGAGAGGGAGGCCGGAGACGAGGAGAGAGAGAGAGAGAGAGGGAGAGAGAGAGAGAGAGAGAGA